>JAVXUO010002357.1:0-474661 GCA_033065855.1 Escallonia rubra
TGTCTGACTTACCCACGTGGATTGAAACGTGGGCTAGCTCAAGGGAGTTGAGTTAGAGATCGCGATCTTACTTTCTGAACCGGCTTCATATGTCAGTGATGACGTATGTGACCACTTTTTGAATGGCTCTCTAGTGTCTGTTTCTTTATATAGATATGTTTTGACATTTGAAACCCGGTTTGATTGTCCGTTCTGTTGAGATCCTTTGTGCTTCTGATATTTTCGTTTCCGTTTGATTGGTCCTTTGAGCGACCTTACTGGGCATTTGGCCCATCCCCTTATTGTTGTTCTTTTCAGGAGACCAATAGGTGGGACCTTGTATTGGAGGGCTAGCTGAGCGATCAAAAGTTAGCTGTTTTGTCTCAGATATTAGTTCTGACGTTACTTGGGTATATTTTTGGAAACTCCGTGTTGGAGGACATGACTTGTATAAAAGCTTTGGGGTCTTTTTGTTAGACATTGATGTATTTTGGGAATTATTAGTATATGCTATGATTTACCATTTTGGAGTCTTTATGATAAATAAAAGATTTTATTTGATCTCTGTGTATTCGGCATTAATGCTCCGGAAATAAATCCGGGGCGTTACAGATGTTGTACCTTAATAGGTAATTCTACACATCTTTTTTGGAGAAAGAAACTGCACTGGCTACAACTAAAACTTGGATCGGTAGTAATAGGCTGCAAACACCCTTTACATACTGAATCGAAATCATTCTCATTCTGCAACGACAGTTCAATCAATTCCTCTTTTGGAGATAACATTTATAAGATGTATAATCATCTTAACATTGTCATTTATTCGGTTGCGAAGGAGTAGGCAACCAGTATTAAGGTCATAGAATGTCAAGAATCTTTTGGTTTCAAGGGTTCTTATTGGATTTCTCTAATTATTGAGTTTTGTATTCTGGAAAGCTAAATTCTACAAAAAAATGGTACTTTTAATCACGAATGTTTACACCTATGACCCTTCACTTACGTTCATTCTATCTTTTGTGTCGTTTGTACTGAGACAACAAGCGCATGCAATTACTAATTTTTTTGCTAGTTGTTGACAATCTCTGATTGATTTTCTTTGCTCCCATTTTTCCCATTTTACTTATGTTCTTTTATTCCGAACTCTTTTGTTGCCAATTGTCAATTTTTCTAGGTGTGCAGTTTTGCAAGACCATATTGTGTTTGGCATCAAACTCCTAAACGATTTCACTTTATACACAGTGTATATTCATTTTTGTTGCGTGTTGTGCTGAGAAATATTGCTTCTATCTAATTGTGTTGCAAAAATCAGAAATAATGTCTTAAAGAAATGAAGGGATTGTTTGAGAATAAAAAGGAATGTTGGAAACAAGATGTCCTAGATATTAATAGAAAAAATACAAGCTGAAAATCGTAAGGAGACATACCAACCATATTATGATTCCATGGGTGATGACCGATTGATTATGAGACTTCGTGCATGATGTGGAACTATGTATTTGGGGTGTCAATTGTCAGACGAAGGAAATCAAGTGCAAAGCTATAAGGACCTGGGTAAAACTATCACATGCAGTTCTCTAGAGGTGAGTTTTACTCTTACAAGCCTTCAGGCTGCTAATTATGAGATAGTAGTGAGGTCATTTAAGAGTTTTCACTCTATCTGTGTGAAGTGATGGCTAAAAAATAGGAGGGAGGTAACGGCAGTGACAAGTGCAATAAGTGACTATGGATACAAATCTTGACGATCTCGAGTCCCAATTGTGGATTAGCCTGTCTTAAGTCGTCGCTACAGATTGACCTAAAGTACCAACCATAATGGGGTTATGATGAGGATAATGTTAAATGAGGAATGGATAGGCTTAGTCTATGTATGTAATCTTTATGACTGAAAACAAAAAAGAAAGAAAAAAAACTTCAAAGTGCTACATCTGCGCGTCTTTGTTCAAATTGTTCGTTATTTTCGTTGTGTTTTTAGATCATTCAGTTTTGAGATAGATTAATTCTTATCATTTCATTTTTTGTTCCTTTTGCTGACTAATAGCCACTTAAATAAAAAGTGCAGGTATAAAGTGAATGCTTAGGCATTCCAGTTTAAACGTACAAATTTATCAAAAGTCGAATGGACCTTAACGTTTTAGTGGTGAGAGTATATTTGTAATACCCCGGATTTTTGGGTACTTGTGTAAAGAACAATTACAAATTATTATGATTTTGGATTGAGTATTGGACTTAGATAAATTATTTGGAGTCCTTTAGAGAAGAAATTAATATTTAATAGTATTACTGGCTAATGTGATTGGATTAGGAAAAAGAAAAGAAAAGAAAAAAAAAAAAAGAGATTTCGACTTGGATTAGGATTTTAAGTCATATTGTGATTACATTAGTGATAAGGACTTTTAATTGTGTTAAAATTACAATAAGGATTTGAGACTTCAAGTCATATTAGGAATTTGATTGGTGAGCTATATAAGGAGGAAGAAGACACAAGAGTCTTCATAATTTTGAGACAAAAGAGAGAAAAGAGCTAGTGCATTATTTTGGGTATTCAAGCAAAGAGGTGGTGATTGATCTAAGATAAAGAGTCGGGTGCATTCTTTTGGGTATTCAAGCAAAAAGGCGGTGATTGATCCAAGATAGAGAGGAGATTCTTCACATGATATTGTTACTTTGAAGTAAAGATATAAGATAAAGAGGAGATTTTCGACATGATATTCGTTATTTTGAGGTAAGGGTTCTTATGCCGTCTTTTCGTTTCATACACGAAATCTATGTGCTATGCTTTGATTCCCAAAAATATATTTCTCTTCGAGCGTATTTTTTATCATCAAGCTTTTTGTAACGTTATCAATGATCTTATTTTACTATCTTGTAATTTGCATTCAAGATGGTTCCCATGTGATTTATAAAAATTTGTGTTCGTTTTATCGGAAGAAGTCGTTTATAATTACTTTGTACTCATGGGTCAGGAATTTCTTTTCTTTCTTGGCCTCTATTTGCCGCAATTGTTCCCCATCGTAAGGGATTTCATGCTTTCTTTGATACACATCCTTTGGTGCGTGTTTTGCTTCGCAATCCCGATATTCTTTGCCCACCTGTTAACGTGATTTTTTTATCTTAGCATTTTATTATAAATCTGTCATTGGTGTCTAATTACGATTTCTCTGTGCTATTTCTTTCTTAAGGCCATCGTTAGTTAGACTTCTGTATTTAAATTGTACGCCGTCGATTCTTTTTCTTTTGTGTCAAAACCCGTGCGTAAAGCAACAAGGTCTCCTTTTCAATGAGTTAAAATCCTTTTTCTTTGTTTTCTCTTGGAGCAGTCGTGCTTAACCGTTCAGNTTCCGAGGAACAAACAAAGGACTGCCACGTGTCACATTCTGGGTCTTTTCCTTTTAAAATTTTATTGATCTTTGTGCCACTAAACTTTTATCCGAAAACTTTTATTGACCATATCTCACTCGTTTGATCTCCGATTGAGCTGATTTTTCATTTCGTTGAATTCGTATTATTATTCTCTTCAATTTGAGTCTACAATGACTATTTTTTGAACTTCGAATGAATATTCGCTGTATTTATCAAATTACTTTGTGCGTGATATTTGTGTTTGAAAGTCACTTTTAATTATCGTGACTTATGTGTGACGCGCCGGCTGCGATATTCGACATGGTATAACCATGATTTGTGATGCTTAATAATAAGCAATTTGTGTATGTGACACCCACAAGTTTTGGTAAATATATTTTGATATTCGACTTATTGGTTATGTAACCCTTTTTTTGGGTTGATTTGTCATTCGTGTTTGAATCGGTATTCGATTTATTGGTTATTTAACCTCATTTTCGGTCGCTTCTGTTTTTCGCTTGTGAAATTCGATTGAGTTATCTGAATTCCTATTTATTGGCTCTATTTGATAACTCTAGTTTCGTATTCGTTTTTGGCCCTCTGTGTGTAAGATCTTTTACTGGGCAATTCGTGCTCACCCCTTTGTTTTTCGTTTCCTTCCCCTTCCAGGCCAAAAGTAGCACGAAGGGAAAGATATTAGTGCAGCAGTGGGAATTGCTCTGGTTTCTGATATTGAGAATAGAGCTTATGATTTCTTTAGACAAAATATTGGTTAGTTGATTTATATTCTTTTGGATTCAGATATTTAGTCTAAGAGCCTTGTAATAAAGTTTTGAAGTATTTTGGAAGGAAGTTTTTGAAGGGATTGTATATAAGTGTTGGATTATTTTTGGAGTTAAATATTTGAGATTTAGATAATTGTGTTTGTGGTATCCTAGATGCTCTGCTCTGCCTTTATAATAGTTATGTCATTGATGTGTAGATTTTGGTTTAAGAACTTGTATTGAACCATATGTTTCGGGGCGTAACAGAATGGTATCAGAGCTTAGGTTTGAGATTCTGTAGACTCCTAAGCCTAAGATATATGTGATTGGGATTAGACCTTGAAAAGGTGGATTACATTTTGAGAATTTATTTCATATTGGAGCATAAGATTGAGATTTGGGCATATGCTCGGGATTTGGGTCGAGTACGCAATTGTAGAACGCATGTTACTTGCATTTGGGATTCAAATATTTTTAAGTGTTAATCAAAGAGGATGATTGAAGGATAGGACTATGATCTTTTGATGTCTATGAGTTGATCTATCAAGTAGGATACGAAAAAGGTTGTGATTTTAAGATACAAGTGATACGGTGATAGATATTTTTGTAGTGAATTTGAAAAAGGTGTTGGCATTACTAGATCTTTATGCCACTTTATTTATTTGTTTCAATGGTCGTTTTGTAAGTATCTAAGTGTTAAACCTAGAAACTCGAAACCACAGCTATATGTAGTTACCCTTATAGAAAACCCTGTGATGGCCCTTATGGTTTATAATTCTTGCCCCATCAGTATCGATGATAGAAATTTGACAGTTGACTTAATTTTCTGGATATGAAACAGTTCGATATAATTTTGGGTATGGACTGAATTTTTTTTTCAATCATTCCAAGATGGATTGTTTTAGAAAAGAGAATGGTTAAAGGATAAGTTATGATCTTCTGGTGAATAGCTCTAATAGCTAGTAGTTATAGGCTGCGTTGTGATTGAGAAATATAAGTGATGTGGTAGATTAGAGAATTAAACTTTGGTGGATGCGAGATATTTGTGTGTAGTTTTATTTTGGGTACTTTTAAGGTAGTACTTTTATCTGTGA
Source organism: Escallonia rubra (assembly GCA_033065855.1). Lineage (NCBI taxonomy): Eukaryota > Viridiplantae > Streptophyta > Magnoliopsida > Escalloniales > Escalloniaceae > Escallonia > Escallonia rubra. The sequence goes on from JAVXUO010002357.1 coordinate 5,177, forward strand.
TGGATTTGGTAATAGTTTGAGGTGGTTGGTTTTAAGGTATCAGAGTGCGCAGCGAAAGCATGGTGGTTTTTGGTGTGATGCGTAAGTACTTATAGAAATTGGTTATTCATACTGGCTAAGTCAAAGTGGTATACTTCGAAGGTTGTCCGATGGACTTGGTTTTGATTTTGGTGTCAGAATAATAAAGTAGATGGAGAAAATAGTTATCATTTGGTGACCTCATGATTTTGGTTAGTGAACTTCGTAGACGTTGCATCATAACATTTTAAATTGGGCCTTAGACATTGAGATGGTGGTCTTGGCAGTTAATGGAATACGGATATAAAGATTGAGTTTGGTGTTGTCTTGAGTAACCGTGTATTTGAAGTACTAAGATGTTTGTGGGTTTAGAATTCTGGAATTTATATTTACGGTTTGATTAAGTATCATCATTATTTGGAAGGCTAATGTGTGGCCGATGCATTGGGCGGAAAGCATGCCAATATCTTAGCAACTTTAGTTACTACTTAGTTTCAGTTGTCAGTGAAGTTTCACTAAGGGAGCATTGAGATGACTTCACTTGTGGCTTTTTATGAGCATAGATTTGATCACCTAGATACTAGTATATGGTTAAGGTGGTGATGAGAACATAAGTTAGAACTCAAGGTTTGGATCTCACAGAGTACAAGTCGTATGTGACAATTACTCAGTACTTTGGTATACTTAGGCTTGAAGTTAAGCGTGTTTTTATAAGGCAGATTATGCAAGGGTATGATTTGATGTATTATCGGAGTAGCGCAATGGAAGCGTAAGGAATTGGAGATTGATTTCAGTTGATGCTTATGTGTTGAATTTGAGTAGAGTAATTTAGTTCACTACGTTTCGTATACTGGATAAGTCATAAATACTTCGAGGTTAGAATTTCATTCAAAAGTGGAGGAATATAATGACTCGTGTTGGAAAGCAGGAAATTATTTTTGATGATAAGGAGTAAGGATTCGATTAAGATGCTTGCTAACTTGTACATTCGAGAGATTCTTAGGTTGCATGCAGTGCCCTTGTCCATTGTGTCAGACAGAGATTCGAGATTTACTTCACTTTTTTGGAGTAGTTTGCAAGAGGGCATGGGTACAAGTTGAATCTTAGCACAACTTTCCATCCACAGACAGACGGACAATCTAAACGGACTATTCAGACATTGGAGGATATGCTTCAGGCTTGTGTTTTGGATTTTTGGGGTATTTGAGACAGTCATCTACCGTTAAGTGAGTTTGCTTATAATAATAGTTATCATGCTAAGTATTCAGATGACACCATTTGAGGCTCATAGATCACCTATATGTTGGAGCGAGATTGGGGAAAGAAAATTAATAGGCCCAGAACTTGTCCAGATTACTGCAGACAAAATTCTTATGATTAGAGACATCGTGAACTCGAATTTAATGTTGGTTATCATGTATTTTTACGAGTTTCTCCATGGAAAAATGTGTTGAGGTTCGGAAAGAAAGGGAAATTAGCTCAGAGATATATTAGACCATTTGAGATCTTGGATCGAGTTGGTACACTTGCTTATCGTCTAGCTTTACATCCTAATTTGTCAAACATACGTAACGTCTTTCATGTTTCGACCTTGAGGAAGTATGTATTTGAACCCCTCGTGTTATTTAGTTCGAGCCAATCCAAGTTAAGCACGATTTATCCTACAAGGAGCAACCTGAACGCATTTTGGAATGAGATAGGCATGTGATGTGCTCTAAGACGATGGCTTTTGTGAAGGTGTTATGACGTAACCATCCTGAAAGGGAAGCTACTTGAGAGCTAGAGGAAGTTATGCGGGAAAAACATCCTCAACTTTTTGATAACTAAGGTACGTTCAATTCCGAGGACGGAATTATTTTAAGGGGGGGAGAATGTAATACCCCAGATTTTTGGGTACTTGTGTAAAGAACAATTACAAATTATTATGATTTTGGATTGAGTATTGGACTTAGATAAATTATTTGGAGTCCTTTAGAGAAGAAATTAATATTTAATAGTATTACTGGCTAATGTGATTGGATTAGGAAAAAGAAAAGCAAACAAAAAAAAAAATAGATTTCGACTTGGATTAGGATTTTAAGTCATATTGTGATTACATTAGTGATAAGGACTTTTAATTGTGTTAAAATTACAATAAGGATTTGAGACTTCAAGTCATATTAGGAATTTGATTGGTGAGCTATATAAGGAGGAAGAAGACACAAGAGTCTTCATAATTTTGAGACAAAAGAGAGAAAAGAGCTAGTGCATTATTTTGGGTATTCAAGCAAAGAGGTGGTGATTGATCTAAGATAAAGAGTCGGGTGCATTCTTTTGGGTATTCAAGCAAAAAGGCGGTGATTGATCCAAGATAGAGAGGAGATTCTTCACATGATATTGTTACTTTGAAGTAAAGATATAAGATAAAGAGGAGATTTTCGACATGATATTCGTTATTTTGAGGTAAGGGTTCTTATGCCGTCTTTTCGTTTCATACACGAAATCTATGTGCTATGCTTTGATTCCCAAAAATATATTTGTCTTCGAGCGTATTTGTTATCACCACGCTTTTTGTAACGTTATCAATGATCTTATTTTACTATCTTGTAATTTGCATTCAAGATGGTTCTCATGTGATTTATAAAAAAAAGTTGTATTCGTTTTATCGGAAGAAGTCGTTTAAAATTACTTTGTGCTCATGGGTCAGGAATTTCTTTTCTTTCTTGGCCTCTTATTTGCCGCAATTGTTCCCCATCGTAAGGGATTTCATGCTTTCTTTGATACACATCCTTTTGTGCGTATTTTGATTCGCAATCCCGATATTCTATTGCCCACCTGTTAACGTGATTTTTTTATCTTAGCATTTTATTATAAATCTGTCATTGGTGTCTAATTACGATTTCTCTGTGCTATTTCTTTCTTAAGGCCATCGTTAGTTAGACTTCTGTATTTAAATTGTACGCCGTCGATTCTTTTTCTTTTGTGTCAAAACCCGTGCGGCAAAGTAACAAGGTCGTCCTTTTAAATCAGAGTCGACCGTCCTTTTTCTTTGTTTTCTCTTGGAGAAGTCGTGCTTCACCGTTCAGATTCCAAGTTACAAACAAAGGACATGCCACGTGTCACATTCTGGGTGGCTTTTCCTTTTTAAAAGTTTTATTGATCTTTGTGCCACTAAACTTTTATCCGAAAATTTCTTTTGCCGATATCTCACTCATCCGATCTCTTATTGATCTGATTTTTATTTCGTTAGATTCGTATTTTTGTTCTCTTCGATTTGAGTCTACAATGACAATTTTTGGACTTCGAATGAATATTCGCTATATGTATCAAATTACCTTGTGGGTGATATTTGTGTTTGAAAGTCACTTTTGATTATCGTGACTTATATGTGACGCGCCGGCTGCGATATTCGACATGGTATAACCATGATTTGTGATGCTTAATAATAAGCAATTTGTGTATGTGACACCCACAAGCTTTGGTAAATATATTTTGATATTCGACTTATTGGTTATGTAACCCTTTTTTTGGGTTGATTTGTCATTCGTGTTTGAATCGGTATTCGATTTATTGGTTATTTAACCTCATTTTCGGTCGCTTCTGTTTTTCGCTTGTGAAATTCGATTGAGTTATCTGAATTCCTATTTATTGGCTCTATTTGATAACTCTAGTTTCGTATTCGTTTTTGGCCCTCTGTGTGTAAGATCTTTTACTGGGCAATTCGTGCTCACCCCTTTGTTTTTCGTTTCCTTCCCCTTCCAGGCCAAAAGTAGCACGAAGGGAAAGATATTAGTGCAGCAGTGGGAATTGCTCTGGTTTCTGATATTGAGAATAGAGCTTATGATTTCTTTAGACAAAATATTGGTTAGTTGATTTATATTCTTTTGGATTCAGATATTTAGTCTAAGAGCCTTGTAATAAAGTTTTGAAGTATTTTGGAAGGAAGTTTTTGAAGGGATTGTATATAAGTGTTGGATTATTTTTGGAGTTAAATATTTGAGATTTAGATAATTGTGTTTGTGGTATCCTAGATGCTCTGCTCTGCCTTTATAATAGTTATGTCATTGATGTGTAGATTTTGGTTTAAGAACGTGTTCGGACCCTTGGGTTTCGGGGCGTTACAGAATGGTATCAGAGCTTAGGTTTGAGATTCTGTAGACTCCTAAGCCTAAGATATATGTGATTGGGATTAGACCTTGAAAAGGTGGATTACATTTTGAGAATTTATTTCATATTGGAGCATAAGATTGAGATTTGGGCATATGCTCGGGATTTGGGTCGAGTACGCAATTGTAGAACGCATGTTACTTGCATTTGGGATTCAAATATTTTTAAGTGTTAATAAAAGAGGATGATTGAAGGATAGGACTATGATCTTTTGATGTCTATGAGTTGATCTATCAAGTAGGATACGAAAAAGGTTGTGATTTTAAGATACAAGTGATACGGTGATAGATATTTTTGTAGTGAATTTGAAAAAAGGTGTTGGCATTACTAGATCTTTATGCCACTTTATTTATTTGTTTCAATGGTCGTTTTGTAAGTATCTAAGTGTTAAACCTAGAAACTCGAAACCACAGCTATATGTAGTTACCCTTATAGAAAACCCTGTGATGGCCCTTATGGTTTATAATTCTTGCCCCATCAGTATCGATGATAGAAATTTGACAGTTGACTTAATTTTCTGGATATGAAACAGTTCGATATAATTTTGGGTATGGACTGAATTTTTTTTTCAATCATTCCAAGATGGATTGTTTTAGAAAAGAGAATGGTTAAAGGATAAGTTATGATCTTCTGGTGAATAGCTCTAATAGCTAGTAGTTATAGGCTGCGTTGTGATTGAGAAATATAAGTGATGTGGTAGATTAGAGAATTAAACTTTGGTGGATGCGAGATATTTGTGTGTAGTTTTATTTTGGGTACTTTTAAGGTAGTACTTTTATCTGTGATGGATTTGGTAATAGTTTGAGGTGGTTGGTTTTAAGGTATCAGAGTGCGCAGCGAAATCATGGTGGTTTTTGGTGTGATGCGTAAGTACTTATAGAAATTGGTTATTCATACTGGCTAAGTCAAAGTGGTATACTTCGAAGGTTGTCCGATGGACTTGGTTTTGATTTTGGTGTCAGAATAATAAAGTAGATGGAGAAAATAGTTATCATTTGGTGACCTCATGATTTTGGTTAGTGAACTTCGTAGACGTTGCATCATAACATTTTAAATTGGGCCTTAGACATTGAGATGGTGGTCTTGACAGTTAATGGAATACGGATATAAAGATTGAGTTTGGTGTTGTCTTGAGTAACCGTGTATTTGAAGTACTAAGATGTTTGTGGGTTTAGAATTCTGGAATTTATATTTACGGTTTGATTAAGTATCATCATTATTTGGAAGGCTAATGTGTGGCCGATGCATTGGGCGGAAAGCATGCCAATATCTTAGCAACTTTAGTTACTACTTAGTTTCAGTTGTCAGTGAAGTTTCACTAAGGGAGCATTGAGATGACTTCACTTGTGGCTTTTTATGAGCATAGATTTGATCACCTAGATACTAGTATATGGTTAAGGTGGTGATGAGAACATAAGTTAGAACTCAAGGTTTGGATCTCACAGAGTACAAGTCGTATGTGACAATTACTCAGTACTTTGGTATACTTAGGCTTGAAGTTAAGCGTGTTTTTATAAGGCAGATTATGCAAGGGTATGATTTGATGTATTATCGGAGTAGAGCAATGGAAGCGTAAGGAATTGGAGATTGATTTCAGTTGATGCTTATGTGTTGAATTTGAGTAGAGTAATTTAGTTCACTACGTTTCGTATACTGGATAAGTCATAAATACTTCGAGGTTAGAATTTCATTCAAAAGTGGAGGAATATAATGACTCGTGTTGGAAAGCAGGAAATTATTTTTGATGATAAGGAGTAAGGATTCGATTAAGATGCTTGCTAACTTGTACATTCGAGAGATTCTTAGGTTGCATGCAGTGCCCTTGTCCATTGTGTCAGACAGAGATTCGAGATTTACTTCACTTTTTTGGAGTAGTTTGCAAGAGGGCATGGGTACAAGTTGAATCTTAGCACAACTTTCCATCCACAGACAGACGGACAATCTAAACAGACTATTCAGACATTGGAGGATATGCTTCAGGCTTGTGTTTTGGATTTTTGGGGTATTTGAGACAGTCATCTACCGTTAAGTGAGTTTGCTTATAATAATAGTTATCATGCTAAGTATTCAGATGACACCATTTGAGGCTCATAGATCACCTATATGTTGGAGCGAGATTGGGGAAAGAAAATTAATAGGCCCAGAACTTGTCCAGATTACTGCAGACAAAATTCTTATGATTAGAGACATCGTGAACTCGAATTTAATGTTGGTTATCATGTATTTTTACGAGTTTCTCCATGGAAAAATGTGTTGAGGTTCGGAAAGAAAGGGAAATTAGCTCAGAGATATATTAGACCATTTGAGATCTTGGATCGAGTTGGTACACTTGCTTATCGTCTAGCTTTACATCCTAATTTGTCAAACATACGTAACGTCTTTCATGTTTCGACCTTGAGGAAGTATGTATTTGAACCCCTCGTGTTATTTAGTTCGAGCCAATCCAAGTTAAGCACGATTTATCCTACAAGGAGCAACCTGAACGCATTTTGGAATGAGATAGGCATGTGATGTGCTCTAAGACGATGGCTTTTGTGAAGGTGTTATGACGTAACCATCCTGAAAGGGAAGCTACTTGAGAGCTAGAGGAAGTTATGCGGGAAAAACATCCTCAACTTTTTGATAACTAAGGTACGTTCAATTCCGAGGACGGAATTATTTTAAGGGGGGGAGAATGTAATACCCCGGATTTTTGGGTACTTGTGTAAAGAACAATTACAAATTATTATGATTTTGGATTGAGTATTGGACTTAGATAAATTATTTGGAGTCCTTTAGAGAAGAAATTAATATTTAATAGTATTACTGGCTAATGTGATTGGATTAGGAAAAAGAAAAAAAAAAAAAAAAAAAAAAGAGATTTCGACTTGGATTAGGATTTTAAGTCATATTGTGATTACATTAGTGATAATGACTTTTAATTGTGTTAAAATTACAATAAGGATTTGAGACTTCAAGTCATATTAGGAATTTGATTGGTGAGCTATATAAGGAGGAAGAAGACACAAGAGTCTTCATAATTTTGAGACAAAAGAGAGAAAAGAGCTAGTGCATTATTTTGGGTATTCAAGCAAAGAGGTGGTGATTGATCTAAGATAAAGAGTCGGGTGCATTCTTTTGGGTATTCAAGCAAAAAGGCGGTGATTGATCCAAGATAGAGAGGAGATTCTTCACATGATATTGTTACTTTGAAGTAAAGATATAAGATAAAGAGGAGATTTTCGACATGATATTCGTTATTTTGAGGTAAGGGTTCTTATGCCGTCTTTTCGTTTCATACACGAAATCTATGTGTTATGCTTTGATTTCCAAAAATATATTTCTCTTCGAGCGTATTTTTTATCATCAAGCTTTTTGTAACGTTATCAATGATCTTATTTTACTATCTTGTAATTTGCATTCAAGATGGTTCTCATGTGATTTATAAAAAAAAGTTGTATTCGTTTTATCGGAAGAAGTCGTTTAAAATTACTTTGTGCTCATGGGTCAGGAATTTCTTTTCTTTCTTGGCCTCTTATTTGCCGCAATTGTTCCCCATCGTAAGGGATTTCATGCTTTCTTTGATACACATCCTTTTGTGCGTATTTTGATTCGCAATCCCGATATTCTATTGCCCACCTGTTAACGTGATTTTTTTATCTTAGCATTTTATTATAAATCTGTCATTGGTGTCTAATTACGATTTCTCTGTGCTATTTCTTTCTTAAGGCCATCGTTAGTTAGACTTCTGTATTTAAATTGTACGCCGTCGATTCTTTTTCTTTTGTGTCAAAACCCGTGCGGCAAAGTAACAAGGTCGTCCTTTTAAATCAGAGTCGACCGTCCTTTTTCTTTGTTTTCTCTTGGAGAAGTCGTGCTTCACCGTTCAGATTCCAAGTTACAAACAAAGGACATGCCACGTGTCACATTCTGGGTGGCTTTTCCTTTTTAAAAGTTTTATTGATCTTTGTGCCACTAAACTTTTATCCGAAAATTTCTTTTGCCGATATCTCACTCATCCGATCTCTTATTGATCTGATTTTTATTTCGTTAGATTCGTATTTTTGTTCTCTTCGATTTGAGTCTACAATGACAATTTTTGGACTTCGAATGAATATTCGCTATATGTATCAAATTACCTTGTGGGTGATATTTGTGTTTGAAAGTCACTTTTGATTATCGTGACTTATATGTGACGCGCCGGCTGCGATATTCGACATGGTATAACCATGATTTGTGATGCTTAATAATAAGCAATTTGTGTATGTGACACCCACAAGCTTTGGTAAATATATTTTGATATTCGACTTATTGGTTATGTAACCCTTTTTTTGGGTTGATTTGTCATTCGTGTTTGAATCGGTATTCGATTTATTGGTTATTTAACCTCATTTTCGGTCGCTTCTGTTTTTCGCTTGTGAAATTCGATTGAGTTATCTGAATTCCTATTTATTGGCTCTATTTGATAACTCTAGTTTCGTATTCGTTTTTGGCCCTCTGTGTGTAAGATCTTTTACTGGGCAATTCGTGCTCACCCCTTTGTTTTTCGTTTCCTTCCCCTTCCAGGCCAAAAGTAGCACGAAGGGAAAGATATTAGTGCAGCAGTGGGAATTGCTCTGGTTTCTGATATTGAGAATAGAGCCTATGATTTCTTTAGACAAAATATTGGTTAGTTGATTTATATTCTTTTGGATTCAGATATTTAGTCTAAGAGCCTTGTAATAAAGTTTTGAAGTATTTTGGAAGGAAGTTTTTGAAGGGATTGTATATAAGTGTTGGATTATTTTTGGAGTTAAATATTTGAGATTTAGATAATTGTGTTTGTGGTATCCTAGATGCTCTGCTCTGCCTTTATAATAGTTATGTCATTGATGTGTAGATTTTGGTTTAAGAACGTGTTCGGACCCTTGGGTTTCGGGGCGTTACAATATTGGCCGGTGGTACGGGTACGCTTTTAGAATCATTCATGAACGGTTTTAGATTCGTGCATCACAAGAATGTGGGATAAATTATCATTGGTTGTTTAGAGTTGTATGATTGAATGCAAATAGTTTTACTATTTTCTGCAACTGCTCTGGCCACCCCTACTAAGTTGAGATACTATATTCTTTACGAACATAACAATTTTCATTATCCTTTGCATCTTATTTCATTATCCTTATATTTTAGCACTATATTTGGCTGTCGAAAATAAGTTTCTTTAAGAATTGTTTGAATCAAAGCTAGGATGGTTTGAGTTAAATTTATGCATGAATTTTGGGTTGGTCGCATGCAGAAAAGAAGCGCATGCAATTACTAGTTTTTGGCTAGCTGCTGACAATCTCTCATCGATTCGCTTTGCTCTCCTCTTTTTTCCTTTTACTTACGCTTTTAGTTTTCATACTCTTTTATAGCATCTTACCCTTACAATACTATGTAAACTTTTAAGTAACCCCATAGAGTTCATGATGTGTGTTGCATCTAAAAAGAGATGTGGTATCATGCTGAACTTTTAGCATTTGGAACGAATAAAATATGAGGATCCATGAAAGATCGACTTGGATCACCGGGTTGATAGGTCATTATGATCCTTTTAGTTTATCAGCTATATTAATTTTTAATAATTTATTTATTATGCAACTACATTTAGAAATTAACAATGTGTCTATATTAAAACCTTTATCTCCTCTCCACATCCCCAATTGAGCGTGCCCTACATGTTTGAAAGAGGACTTGGTGGTCAATTGCAGACTTCTTTAAGCGAACGTTCGAAAAGGTTTTAGTTGATGATTTTTGAAGGAATTACAGTTTTTAAGTAGTTGAACTTCTTTTTCAATAAAAATTGTTCTATTCTCACATTTTGTTAACTTTTAAAGTTTGACCATCTTTTGCATAGCACGGAATTATAATTAAAGAAGTCTTCGAGAAAATTGATATTGGAATAACAACCTTAGTATCCTCGACGTAAAATCTGGTAAAAGTCATTGTGAAAGTTCTGAAACTTCACAACAAAGTTATGGAGAACTCCTAAAGTCATTTTAAAGATCAATGTGTCGCAAGATCCACTTGAACTTCTCATCCCATGTGAAACAAGAAACTTTCACAAATAAAGGATCAGGCTAAATTAATACTAAATAGGCACTTAGAGATGGAAAAAGCAACCAATGAGTGTGAGTTTGGTTAAATAAAATGTCAATTAGTCTCACTTAGAAAGAAATAGTGTAACATCCCGAAATTTTCGGTACGTTAGCACTCGCTCGATCATTTACACTAAGACAATAATGACCTCAAACTCAACCAATTTAGAACCATCAGCCAGTCAGAGCAACTAAACCATTGAGTAAAATAATACTCTTAACGTACTATCATAGTTGAAACATTAAGTCTAAGTTAAAAATTGTAAATAACAAAGATAACCCACGCATGGGTTCAAATGACCAAGGCTAAACTTAAATTCTCTTTCCCTCGCTCGGCTCAGATCTAATCCACACCCAATGTGATCTATTGGTTATTGGTTATCACCTGCAGAAAAGAAAGCAAACGGGAATAAGCTTTTGAGAACTCAGTAAGGTCACTCAAAATTTAGTAGAGGGATACAAACATTTTACATATTTAATACGATTGCAATATGGAGGAGATTCAGCTCAATGCTATAAACCAGATACAAATAAGAACGTTTTTAAGATATGATGCAAACAATCACAGATGCTATTGAACATGAGCAATTGCAAAGCCACACAGGCAGTGCAGGGTAATCACTTAGCAAAGCCACAAAGGCGATGCTCACTTACACTTTACACCGGCTAGTCCATCAAGGCACTAGCCTACACCAATACCAATACACCGGCCCGTCCGTCAAGGTACTAGCTCACACCAACACACATGCTAGTCCATCAAGGTACTAACCCACACCAATATCCTCCAATGTACACCAACTCCTGCCAAAACACACCAATGCAAGCTCTCATGTCAGTATGCAGAATGACAACAAATCGATAATGCAACATGTTATTCAATGCTCAATGGGCAATAATTAAATAAGCACCGATAAAAGTTTCAATAAACGTTTTTAAGGCTCAATGAAAGGTTTATAAGACAAATAATGCGACTTGCATCAACAGAACAGAGTCCAAACGAATAGCGATAACAAATCTGAAGAAAATATGAAATCAATTATGAGGAGTTTGGTTCGGATGAAAATCCCTTACCTCGATCCAAGTGCTGAAGCAAAAAACACTCTCGATCAAATCCTCAGAGTTAACCTAGGTTGACAAAAGTCACTTATCAGAACACTATCTATATCACTATGTTATAAACCTAAAAGTATAACTATCCACAGCGTACCCATTTCTCTATCCAGAACGACAAAATTCGGAACGAATTTCACAAATGGATAACCTATCCCGAAACTCGTCACACCCTCGAGACTCCGAAATACCCCAAAAATATTTTTAACTTTCATTAAGCATTATTTACAGCTTAATACAACATATGGAATAAAAATATAATTTTTGAATATTTTTATTATTTCTGAATTAAAAATAATTTATTTAAATACACTAAAAACCAATAAATTGCCATAATTTATTCTAGTTGAAAATGGAGACTCATAATTTTTATAAAAGCATTAATATATGTATAAAAATTATAGAAATATAAATCAGAATTTAAAAGGTACTAAAACTATTTCGTTATTTTTTGTTTTGCTAAATCTAATGTGATACGAAAAATGATAATAAATCAACTCCAAAAATTACCAATTTTTTACTGAGTCTTTCTGATATTGTAAAAACATTACTCTAATTTTTTCAAAATATTTTCATTGGTTTAAAGGCTCAAAAGAATTTAATGATACATACGATATCAGAAAAATATGAAAATTTAACAGTAATTCTAATATTATCCTAGGACTCTTCCCGTTAAGTTTCAACATTTTGCGATAATTACATGATGTCCTACATCCACGTGGTACAACCGTGCATAAACCCTTTTGCCGTTAACCACTCTTCTTCTTCCTCTCTGCCACAACCCAATTTAGTCAACCCCACACTCAGTTCACAGCAGCTCTCCTCCATTCCTCACACCCACATATTTACACACACTTTGTTCACACTAACCCACACATTTTCACTCACCATCCTCACAAAACACACACATACACACCAAAACAACACAAAGCTAACATAGCACACACATAAACACTGAGTTGTCCTCCAGAAGCATTACCATACGCACAACACTTACCTGTACAAGACCTTCACACCCACTGCCTTGGAGTTGTCTTTGGCTGCCACCCTCCATCACCTGCATTACACATATATATATACCTATGTAGCACAACACATACCCGAAATATATATAAAGACACCAACTCACCTTGCACCTTACATTCCATTCCACACCCACTGCCTCACGGCAGTGGGTCTCTCTCCATCTCCTCTTTTCTTTCCCATTACACTTACCCACATATCATCCACTCCCTCACCTCACATACATAATATATCTTTACATATACACATCACACAAGCACCCATAAATACCACTGAACTAACACCAAAAACACACTGCCATGGCAGCCTTGAACCCGTTCCATCACCCTCGCGACTCACTGTAATTTTGCAAACTACGGCAGTCCAAAATTCACAGAGACCCACTAGTTCCCATGCCCCCCTTAATTCCATAAACCATTAACTAAATAAGAGAGGAAAAGATCTAGAAAACTTGCCGGTAAATAAAGACGATCGCCGGAAAAATCTCTTGCCTTCCTCTCTCTCTCGGTATCTCTCTCTCTCTCTCTCGAAGTGGGTCTGACGGCCAGAAGGGGAGCCTTGGACAGCTGCCCCAGAGAAAGCACTGTAATATATATATATATATATATATATATATATATATAACCCTAGTTAGAAAATTCACAAAACCCCCCTATTCATTCATTTTGTCGCCAAATATTCTTACCCGAACTTTATGATCACGAAATGGTCCAAAATTAAACATTTATGCGCCACGAAAATTGTTAACGGGTTATTACACTATCTCGTTTCACAAATCGTCGCTAATAATATATCGATGCTAAGAAAATTAATTCATCGCTAGAATACACGTCAACGTTAAGCATAAAATATCGTCGCTAAAAAAATGTATATCTATATTAAGAAATAAACCGTCGTAAAAGTTTTTAAATAAAAATATCGACGCTGAAAAAAAAAAATCTCTAAATTTTTAAAATCAAACCGTTAAAAAAATCTGGGTAATACAAATAGTAGTTGTGTTGTCATTTACACTCGACCTTCTATTACCAGTTTAGTTTCTAAATTTTGACTATTGAGTAAATAGTTAAGAGTTTTAAATAGTTAAGAGTTTTAACTACCTTAAACTTTTGAATCCTATGAAATTGTCGCCTTAGAAACATAAACGAAACTTTAGTTAGTGTATTTATATCTAGATTCATTTGAAAGGGTCTTTGCCTTCCAAAGGTCTAATGCTTGTTTTCTAGAATTTTTTATTTTTAAAATACAATTAAATAGGTATTACACTATAATTGATCAGAAACTAACCTCTAACCGTCTCATCTCATGACCTTACTTCACTCACTTCATAATTAACTACCTCTATTTCCGTGCAAAGCACGGGAATTTAGTTAATATATGTAATTATCAATCAATCAATTATAAGTAATTCACAAAAAAAATTTACGTATGTACCACATGGTTTGACCAAATGAGTTTCGATCATATGCTACTACAACAACACTATCATTGCCATATCAGCGAGGGTAAACCCGAAACGCCAACTATTATGGGTTCGTTTGACAAATTTTTTTTTTTTCCAGTTTTTAAAGAGCAGTTAATTTTTTTTTTTTTTACAAAAACAAGTGGGTGTTTGATAACCCTTTTTATTTTGAATTTTTTTTTTTTTTTGTGGTTTGCTGTGGCGGTGGTGGGGCGTAGCGGTGGTCGACGGCAGCCAGAGGTGGTCTCCGGCGGTGGTCGCCTGAGGTGGCTGCCGGCGGTGGGAGGATGGTGGTGGTGGTCTCAAAAAAAAAAACCAAAAGTGAAAAAAAAATCTTGAGTTTAAAAACTGATTTTTTAAATTAGAGAAGGAAAAAAAAAAAAAAAAAGTTACCAAACGAACTTTTTTTTTTTAATTTTAAAAAAAAAAAAAAAAAAAAGGGAAAAAAAAATCGCGTCAAATGTGGCCAAAAGTATAGGTGCAGTCTGACGGGGCGGCACAACCTACTAGTGCGGTTCCATCAGAGTGCAGCGCTACTACTAAAGAAAATCCAGGCGTAACTGCCAAATTCGATAGATTCTCTCTTCTATCTCTCAGCCCATTTTCATTTTGATTTTGCTCTCATCATACGATCGATCATCGTCAGTGCAATAATCTCCGGAAATCAAGGCGGCGGCTCCTCCTCCTAGATTTTGAGATTTTTCCATGGCGGTGGCCAACGCCTTCTTCTCATCCTCCTTGACTCTCCCCCGATCATCTAGGGCTTCCGATTCCGGTTCCGCTCCTCACTTGGAATCCTCCAAGCTCGCCTCACTCCCTCTCCGACTTCCTCCGTCTCGAATCGCCTCTCCCCGTAAAAAGTAAGCCAATTTCCTCCGTCTGTTTAAAGTGGGAGTGACTTGACTTCTGCCAAACTAGTTTCTTACTAGCTAAATCGCGTCAGTTTTTTGTACGAGTTCAGGTCAAATTCTGTCATAGAAATTCGCCGCAAAAAGTCAAGGGGACAAAACTTACTAAGGACTTTTGTTTTGCTGGGAACGTATAATTCCTCATCCTGTCCTACTTTCTGCGCCCACATTTGTCGCTGAAAGTCATAATACCGGCAAATCTTTTATCTATCAGTGACAAATAGAGGCGCGGGCAAGCATATTAAGGTGTGAGAATAGACATTAACGTGTCGCAGTTTCTCATTGTATTCCTTTTTTTTGTAGGAACATTCCGCATGGTTCTGTGGATGGTGTGAATGCAGTGGGTTCAACCTCATTGGTCAGTCGAATAGTTCATGCCTCTTTTTGTTTATTGTACTAAATTTATTTTTCATTTTGAGTTATTGAATGTGCACAGACTGCAATTCTTCTTGTTGCCTAAATTTTGTTTTTTAGTTGGTAAAATCATTGTGTAAGTGTCAAGAAAAGTTGCTGCACAAACTGTTTCGATTGTGCAGTTTCTTCTTTCTTTACTACTCTATTTTAGATATGTTGTCGAGGGTGCAAGAAAAAATTGTGTCAACTTCTTGCCCGATAATTTTTTGTTTTGGTAACTAAAACTTGCCTGGTTCAGAAAATCTGTGTGGTTCTTCTTGGCAAAACTAGCTTTATTTTCAAAAGGTTTATAGACGAGGTCACGCTTTTTTAGTCCTTGTCAGTGGTACTTTTTGATGGTTTTGGCACTCGGCAGAGATTTGAGATTTATCAGGCTTAATTAGGAATGAAAACTCTCTGGGGTTGGCCGAAGTTGAAGTTACATGCAATGTGAGCATTGCAGTATATATCTACCGCTAAAGCTGATGCCTAAGGACGGTTTAGTCGAATCTCCTAAGACACCGGGGTACATACTAGAGAAGAGGCAAGCGTGGATCATGGTATGCTATGGATATCTTAGATGGCGTGAAATATGGTTGGAGAGTTAATCTATTATGGTTTTTGGGTTCTTAAGATCTTTAATATATAAGATGGAAACCTAAGATTCGCCAGTCTTACTTCCAGGGTTTTATATTGGTGTAGTTGTCTGCTTCTTGCTTCTTATTAGCTACTATGAATATTGCTTGCGCAGAAGAAAAAGTTGGATCTTTCCTATACACTGCTGAGCAGAAGTAGAAATAGATATGCGATGATACCTTTTTCTTGCTTCAATGTTAACCTATGTTACATGGACTCGGTGTCGGTGTCCGGATCGGGTAGATGTCCGAGTGTCAGACTCGCCTATTTTCGAAATTCTAGGATACGTGGACACCGTCCAAAAGTTGGACACGGGTATGGGGACACGTCGTACATAATATATATTACATTTATATTCCTACTATAGTGCGCTACTATACACCATATATAAGCATATAACTAATTACTATAGTATACATAAATATTCTGAATAGAATGCTAGGAATGTGAGGTAGAGCATCAAGATATGTGTTAAATTGGACTATTGGAGAGGGTTGGCAAAGAAGTACCTCTTGAGCTGTCATTAAAATTTATGAATTTAAAATTTGAGTTGGCATTGTTAAAAAAGTAACATATTTTAGATTTTTAACATAGTTGGAGATATTGTACAGTTAAAAGGTTGAAAGAACATTTAAGAGGCCATGCTTTGCATCCCATCCCAGGGATGTGTGGTACAGCAGTACTGGGCTTGTGGGAGATGAGACAACAAAAAGGCAAAAAAAAGTTATGGCTGATTGAAAACCCCTCCTCAGTCGTCTTTTCAACTTGCAAGAGTGCAAGACAAGTTTGTGCGTCTCTCGAGGCGAAGTTACAGAGAAATCCTTCTCTCTCCCTTTGCTGCTGCTCCTCCTCTTCCCTCATCTTCTGCTTCACCTTCTCTTCTTCTTTCTTCTGCAGATTCATTTTTTCCTTCTTCATTTCATCCGGATTAAAAATTGCCCAAGAATCTTCTTCATCCTCTAAGTAGCGACAGAGACATGAGCCGTGTCCGATCTCAATCCAAAGGGTCCGGTACGGCTCCTGTACCCGTGTCAGGGTTGTGTCGTCTGGACACCGCCCCTTCACCCCAAAGTGAAGGTCCATGTAACATAGATGTTAACACGAAACAAACATCATCGAACATATATGACGACGTTTACTACTTTTATTATGGGGAGTACTCTCACTCCCAATTAACTAATAATTGATTGTTAATTACGTTAAAAAATTAGAACAACTTCCTATTAAATTAGTGAACCAAACACAAAATTATAAAATAACAGATATAGGAAGATTCTGAATTTAAGTATGCATAAAATATTGTATTGCATAATGTGGTCCATGTAGTGTTACCTAGTACATCAAGTATGAACTTTTTGCTGCATGAGATGAGAATAATATTCCGAGATAGAGAAAGAGAATAGAGGTAGACAGTGTTTCCTGTTGTAGTTGCCTCCATCTGTTAGCATAGGAGAAACTGGTATAAATAACGGTTTGTTCCCTCTTGAAACCTCTAGTCTCTCAATCTAAGTCTTTTAATTCTGAGCATGAAAAGATGGAAAATGCTCATGACTTGCATCTACATCCATTTGGATTTCCTCTAGATGAAGGTTTTAGTCATAGCCATAATTCAAAGAAAATCTCGGAAATTCTCTGGCTTTAACTTTGAATTATGTTCCACGATGCCTACGTGCCTATACATGAGATTGTCTTGACGTACGTCAGCAAGATAATTTTTTAGCTGTGACCGAACTTGAGTATATGCTCAGAGTTGCCTATGTAGGGGTTAAGGATCAATTCGTAAAGTAATTTTGAAAAGATTTCTTGATTTGACTCTGGCTAAGTTAGGGAATGGGTCCCAAGCTGTATATGTATCACCTAGGGATCAAGTCATATTAAATGGATGGGGAATTTTGATTTGATTGTGATTGAACTTAGTAAAATGCCCCAAGCTGCCTAGTGCCTATGTACCCTTTAGGGATCAAGTCGTAATATCATTGAACTTGCAAATTTTTGTGCAGAGTTTTTTTGAATACTTTTCTTCAAAAGATCTCTTTATGAGAAAGAATTTCTTTTTTAGCTGAAACTGAACTTGAATATTTGGTCCAAGCCTTAGTTGCACGGAGCATGGGTGGGAGCTGGTGTGAGGCTTCCGTGCGGGAGTGTCACTACTAAAAAAAATTGCGGGTCTCGAGTGGGGAGCAAGAGCAGGTGCGAGATTCGAGAGCGAGCTTCCAGGGTAGGAAGGTTACTAGAGTTGAATAATCCTGCAACTAAGGTCCAAGCTGTCCACATACCCCTAAGGTTCAAGTCGTAGCATTGTTCAACTTGAAATTTTTTTGTGAAAGTCTTATTTTTTTTTATTTTTTGATCTTTGCTTTATAAAACAATTTCTTTTGGATCTTTTTTCTTTCTTGAAGATAATTTTTTCGTGAAAGATGTTTTTCTTTTCCCTAATGTGGATGAACTTGGATTTCTAGTCCAAGCTGCCTTTGTACCCGAGGGATCAAGCCATTACATAGTTCAACTTAAAAAACATTTTTTAGAACTTCCTTTTTGACAGAATATTTTTTTTTGGCTGTGATTGTGCTTGAATATTTGGTCCAAGCTGCCTGCGGACCCGAACAAGGAGTCATCGTGTAGTTCATCAAACATTGAGAGGCTTATTCTCTTTATTATGTCTGAACAGGTGAACATGCTTCAAGCTGATTACGTACCCAAATGATCAAGTCACTGTGTAGTTCAACCTTTTTATGTTGCCCTATCTTTTACTCAGACTGCCCTTTTTGAGGTTTTCAGCTAAGCGGGGATTTTTTTCCTTGTTTCAATTATTTACTCGCGCTTTAAGTTTTATCTTTTTTTCTGGGTTGCAGCTTAGTTTTCCCTTTTTGCTTCTCTATATCTCTTTCCGCCCTAACTTTTGCCTAGAACACCCTTTTCAGTGTTTTATCCCAGTGCACTTTTTCCTATACTTCTCGTTTGTCAATTTTTGTGTCCTAACTTTTGATTAGACTGCCCTTTTAAGGATTTTCAGTCTAGCGGGCTTTCAATTCTTTGCTTGCTCCTTAGAAAGAGAGTTATTGATCCAAAATTCTTGTTCATTTCAAGTACCAGAACATTACCATAGGGCGATAGAGAGTGCTTTTCGCATGCACTTTTTTGGGACCCGGTGTGAATTTCCTGACCTACTTCCTGTTACAAACAGAGTCTTCCAAGATAAAGTGGAAGGAATGCTAATGTGCTGATGAGGTAGCACTTACCAATCGGGTGACTTATAAGTAGATGATAAGGGCAATAGTGAGAGTCGTGAATCTTTCCGTCCTCCTTTGTCCTTTTAACCCTTGAAAGAGTTATAAGATCTGCCATCGTCAACTCCTTGAAGAGGTCTCGAACGCCTTCATCATGGAAATAAACTTCCTCCTCATTCTTTTTCAAGGAAGGCCTACTTTCTTTAATGCAATTTTCGTCTTTTTCTTTTCTATTGTAATTAATGGAAAGTTGTTTTTCTTTATTTCGACTACCCTCGTTTCAACCTTTATAACAGTCGGAGGCCTTGTCTTTCTTTGGCTAAGGTGCATTTTCAAGATCATGAAATCATGCATCAAAGGTTTGAGACAGGCTGTGTATGGAAAGCTCATACTTAGCATTGTGAAGACACTACCAGTTTACCTTGGTTGAATTGTTAGAACACCTGAACGTGAGAGCTTGCCATCTTGCAATAAAGCCGTGTGCAAACTCATTGTTGCCTGGCTTTGTGTTAATAAGGTTCACTATGCTTACTCTTAGTTTAGTATTGCTAAAATGATTCTTGAATTCCTTGATTATTGTTCCCAGTTGGGAATTGACCCTTCCAGTCAGTTAGGGTTCCATACATAGGCAGGTCCCCCAAAGGTTGCACAAAGAGTTGCAGCCACAAAATTTCGTTTATGCCTAGACAGGCGATGGATTGGGCTTCATTTTTCCTCGGGTTTCCTTTGCTATTAAACCTTCAGAAATTTGGTTGAGTAAAGGTATGTGGAAAAGGGTCTTTGTCTACCACGATGGGTATGGTTTGACACCAAACTCGGTAGAAGACACGTCTTTGGCTTTTTGCATTTCCATTCTTATTACGCTATTGATAAGACAAAAGGTTTTCGGCCAAACTTCTTCTGGCCCATTTGTCCAACAAATGGATCGTGGGCTTGATTGATCAAAGTATTTGCATATGGTGCACCATACGGGGGGAAGCTATAAGTACCGCAATCATTACCTACCGTATTGGTCAGTCTTTTGGTTGTGAAACCTTTTGCTTGGTCTTGCTGCCTTGGTTTATCATGGCGGGAAAAGGTACTTCATTATGAACTCAGCAATGGCTTTTGATAGTTCAGCCATTAAGTTTTCCACTTATGCCATCACTAAGGCTATTTAATGGTTCTTTTGGGCAATTTGAGCTTTTAGCACAAAAAACTCATCATTAGAGGCATGATGATGATTATATATTATTTCCACCTTTATCACTTTCTTCTGAATTTCAACCATGTAAAGAATTTTTGCTCGGTGAACGAGACGAATCCGGGGCGGTTAAGCCGCTCTTACGGGGCATTGACTTATCTACTTTTTTCGATTTGAGAGCTTCCATGCCCGCTCGCATCCTTAAAGAGCAGATTGAGTGTTCCTTCATGAAGTACACGTTTTGCTGCCATGGAGTGGGTAACACTGACTGAAAAGTCTTGCGGTGGTGGAACTCTTGTCTTTCTTGGGAGTTCTTTTCTTTCAAGCCAGAGCTTGAAGCTGTGGAGCTTCGACTGTCGTCCTAATATATATTCTTCCTCACATTTTCTCTGTCTAGGCCGACGGTTTTATCACTTCTTGCTTTATTACTCTACACACATGACTCCTTGGGGCGTGGGCCTTGCCTCGCCAATGTCAAGGCTCATCGTCCTGTTTAGGTTGGGGGCTATAGCGGCTGTATGAGCTTGGGATGATCGATTTGAGAAGCAGACCCATCCTTATGCTCCACTGGCTTTGCTTCGATTCCCATCGTAGAAACTACCTCATTTCTCATTTTCCCTTTGTAAACAGTGTGCTTGCGTGGCTGGGCATCTGGGACAAAAACCCCCTTAGGTTTTTCATCACAATCGGTCTATTGGGTTTGATAGGTCTCCTCAGGCCTGGGCCTATAGAGGACTTCAATTCCACCAACATTTCTTATTGGGTTAACTTGTATCTGCACTGGTTCACGAGCACATTCGCCATGGTGAATATCTTGGCTGCAATCATCTTGAGGCTCTGTTCGTTTCCAAGTTGGTAAACTCCTCAATGGTTTGGTATTAGCCAGAGAGGGTTTAGTCGAAAACCGGGGGAATGAACCTCTGGATTATCTTGCTGATGCCCCCTTTTTACTTATAGCTGATGAGGGCGAATGCTCGTTATCCCAAAAAAATAGGACCTACTCGGGTTTCAATGCCGTGTACCTGAGGCTTGTATTCCATGAGGATGTAGCCTTAGTTGAAGGATTTCCCCTTGTATATTGGAGTCAGAGTATCTCTGCGGTTCTGAGAGTTGGTGTTGGTTCTCCTCACATACTCCTTTAGGGGATTGATATCAAGGGCTAACGCTCTTTGTCAGGCTAAAGGCCTTGAGGGGATGTGGCCTTGAAGGTTCCTGTTTATTGGGCACGTCCTTCTTGCTAAGAATAGCCTTCTAAACTTGAGGCAGTAATGGTGTTGAATCCATGATATGCGGATCTCATGTACCAATTTTATCAGTTTTTGATGAATAAAATTGAGTATCAATATGCTGTTTCTCTCTCTGTTAATTCTGTTTCTTCCTTCTCTAAGAGTTGATCTCTCCATTTCTGTATCTCCCTCATCTGAGAGCTTGCTCTCAAAATCTATCTTACTGGTTCAACAGCATCACGATCATTGGCCAACCCTGCTGCATCGTTGTTGTCATCACATTCCACCAAAACGTGTTTGACCCACTGTGCTACCATATCGCCTCACCCAACTCCGTCGCGAGAACCGTAACTGAAGGAGGTCTCACTGCCTAGGCCGCCAGTACTCAGCTGAATTCGAAATCCTTGCCGATGTGCTCTGCCGCACCTATGTTCACCTTGCCCTTTAAAATTTTCAGGCACCCCGTGGTCGAAGTGATTGAGAAACACAAACTTTGTCGGTCTAATTTGGTAATCTGGTCATTTTTTAACAGAGTCCAAGGAAAAAAGGGGATCTGCCCAGAGTTGTGACTATCCTGATCTAGTTAAATTCAGACGAACAGGTATTTTGCTTCCACAATGAAGGCCCAGCTTCTTGCCATAGCTCTGAATATGCCCAGCAGACCTGGCCTACGGACATCTAAGAAAAAGGGTGAGATAAATAGAATTGTCCAGTCCAATTTATGTGCCCTGGATCACCATGGATCTGTCGCCACGTACTAGGCTGTTTCCTCACCTCACCTGTGTTGTATCCAACTGCAAGTCACTACCGCACTGATAAACACAAAAAGAACAGTTGTGACTTTTCACATTATTGGAGCACCTTTGACATGTCTGCTGACGCGAAGTTTGCAACATGGTTGAGTAGTTAAGACCGTGAGATATTCCAGAATTTTCATGCTTCATTTTCGCCCCGGGAGTGTTGACTTGCACTGATACTACTCTCAAAGTTACAATTGAGCTAATTTTGTAATTCACTGCTGATTGAATAGGATTTATGAGGGATTTATTTTGTTTCATTCTTTTCTTGCAACTTGCAAAAAGAAAAAAAGGTTTCCAGTTGTCGTTTTTGAGTTCATCATGATTTCTTGTTTGTGGTCTCATTCCTCTTGTACTAGTAGGTCGCCCGCTCATCGTTTTTCCCATCCACTGTGTTGCTATAAATGTTCCAGACTGTTTTGGTGCCTCAGGTCCTTTTCTTGGCTAGTTGACTTATGATCTATCTATTAGTCAATGTATTCGTATTGCACATTTGAAGCTTGTAGGTCCTACCTTGGTATTTCGTGAGCATCATTTAAAGAATTTGATCATTCACGCGATAGAACTATCACTTCGTGGTCCGAAATGGAAAGCGAGGTAAAGGTGGAATTTCTTTCCTGTCTTTCAAAAAGCATCAAATTTGCAGTTCATGAACTTGGACCAAGAGTCTTCTTCCTTGTCTGAGTACATAGCTCGAGTTGAAAAGCTTTTGAGTAGTTGTGATCCCCGTTGGAAACATTGGACGGTGATTTGGTATTTCATGACTGTATTAAGGACTGAAATGAGAAAGCAAGTTGAATCTCATGACTTTAAACACTTACAGATATGCTTTCCAGATAGCTTCAGACATAGAGAAGTCATTTCTCTCTATTCCACAGCTACAAATGACTTCTCTACTCAAGCCCTTACAGAAGTTAGACTGCTGGGTATAACTGTTTGGACTTGCATCTTTTATTGATTATTCCTATTGTTGAACCATTGACAGCCTCCACAGAGACAAAATGCAGAGTTGGTCAAGAATTCCCTTCCCAGCATTCCAGTCACACCAAGAATGCCTTTTTTGACTGCAAGACATGTTATAAACGATCCTGAATTCGGTAACCAAGTGGTTGTTGTGACGCTTGTTGACTCAAATTGGATCCATCTCTTGATGATAATGGCTTACATAAGTCTCAGGATGAGGCTCCTGAATACATCTGAGGAGTTACCTAGTGGAGCGTCTACTTGTCATACCTTGATCAGTCATTCTTCTCTCTAGAGTACATTGGAGTTTGCACTTGAGCGGCTCGCCTGCTCCCTTACCAACGTCCTATGCTTACTCATAGTAGTTAGTGCTGTTCTACTGAGCCTGCTCTTGACTTCACTCCCACTCCTTCCTCTCTGAGTTCAGTAGAGCCAAATTGCTCCTCCACCCATTCCTCCTTCTACTCAGGTTCATGAGCTTCCTCCTGATTGTATGCTTCAAATTCTCAATCATTTGCTAAACTTTTCAGAAGTGAACCTTCTGCAAACTTATTTAACTTGCCTATGAATGTAACTATTGGTTCATTTGCCATTGTGGAAATGTCACCTCATAAATGCACCTTAGGCTTCCTCTGTTGTCTGCAGGCATGCAGAGAGGTTGCTTTCTTACATCATATGCATCAGCTCCTGCTCATCAAATTTCTCAGTTGATTATGGAAGATAGTGTCGATGTTCTTGTGCTCCGGCTAATGTTCTCTTCGATCGACTTTCCGACAGCTACTTCATCATTCGGTACCTATCTTCCAATTCTTTGGTGAAGTTCCATCACTTCAACTCTTTGGAGAAGAGTTCTTCTCAGCAGTGGTGGATTGATGGGAATCAAGAAGGTTTAGATGCACCTCGAAAGAGGTTACGCGCCTATGACAAGCGTATGCATAACATGGTCTCCTTGACATATTTTAGGATATATTATGGATGAGATAAATTCGAGGATTGATTGCTAATTAGATCAGTTATGGATCGGAATGAGTTAGGGTTGATTGTGACCGTTGGATCTCATATATTAGGATATTATGTACTTTCCTTTTTAGGCTTTCAAGTTGTCCCATGAAAGGACCTCTAATATACCAAGTTTAATCAGTTGTTGATTAATATAACTATCAATTTGCTGTTTCGCACTCCTCTTCTAATTCTGCTTCTTCCTCTTCTGAGAGTTGATCTCTCCATTTTTGTCTCTCCCTCTATGAGAGCTTGCTCTCCAAACCTACCCTATTGTACCTCGTCAATGGGTGTATTAGAAAGCCTCTTGGTCAAAGTTGGACAATGTCTCGTCTTTGCCTGATGTGGTGGATTTGGTTGGAAAGAGTTAACTACTACTCTGAAGGCCTATCTAGTGCCTGAATTTACGTAAACAACATTCTTTTGGTGCTCTTAGTCTTCTAGCATAAGATGGATGTTTTAAATTCGAATGGTGATATGGTTGATAGTCTTAGTTAATCATGTTTTAGTTTGGGGTCTGTTTGGATGTTTTATGTATATTTTATGTTTGTACGCCCCTTCTGAAGGTTCTTTTCTCTCGATACTTTTTGACGGATTGAAGCTGTGGATATTTTTTTACGAACTGCTTTATTGGAAGGAATCGTCAATTGTTGTCCAGTCTACTACCAGGACAACAAATGTTAATATTGCTCTGAAACAGCATTTGAACAAGTGCTACTGCTATTGTCGTGATTTTATTAGCTATTGCACCTCAATATTGTCAATAAGATTTTAATGGGGACGCAGTCTTTGTCACAATAGAAAAGGCTAAGAATCTTCTTTACGTTAACCTAGATTTACGTATTTATTATACAAGGTTGTTTTGTCATTCAGAAAGACCCATGAGAAGACCTGTCATGTACTTGAGAGGAATCAGGAACATCAAATATACCTATGTACAGATGGCAGGAGTAAGGCTAAGCCTGTTATTGTTGATTTCAATTTCTGTATCTTATAATATGCGTTTTCCGTCCACCCCTCAGCAAAGTAAAAGAACCCCATATTAGTTTTTCGGTCTGGCCTGTAAATTCCACTGGCAATTTCGCTCGCTGATAGTATTGAAAATTAAAAATTAAGGACGTAATCATACGGGTGGATTGAATGCCATTTGGAAGTGAGATGCACGAAAACTAAATATAGATGAATAACTTAAATATCCATTATAAGCAAGGTGCTGCATATAGATCCTTGATCTTAAAAAAGTGTGGCTAGATAAAGTGTGGCAGTTGTACGTCCTTCCATAGCCCCTGTAGAGACGCACTTTAAGCTGGCATTCGTGCTACCCCCCCCTCTCATTCTATTTCCCCTTTAGATGTCGACTACATGGCATCTCAAATACTGCTGTGCAGTGAAATTTCTTATGACCCCCCATCTCATTTATTATGATCATGTGATGTGGTATATTGAAGTGATTTCTTAGGAAACTGATAAAGGCTTGTGTCTTTTCCTGTGTGAAATGCAATTCTACTCTTTGTAGCAGCCACTAGTTGGTCATATCTGTACCTAGTGGATGCCTACCCTTCTAGAACCCTCTATTGGCAAGACCTGTTATTTTTGATGGTTTATATAACATCTGAGACATTATGCAATTCAAACTGTGATACAGGGAAAGGGAAAGAGCAAATTTAAAAGCTAACGATGTAATAATGGACAATGTAAACCTAGGTAGAACGGACACGGACACCGTGTCCGACACCGACCGGGACACCGGACACTGCAATTTTTAAAAAACCACATTCTAGACACCGCAAGCAGTAGCGGAGGCAGCAGGGGGCACAGGGGGGCACGTGCCCACCTGCTGCCTCCTTCACAAATGGTTGAAGATATGGTGATGTCCAGAGGGAGAGGGAGAGGGAGAGGGAGAGGGAGAGGGAGAGGGAGAGAGAGAGAGAGAGAGAGAGAGAGTTTCGAAGGTTGCAATCTGGGTTTGCAACAGTGGGTTTTATGATATGGATTTACAGGTTTGCAACAGTGGGTTTCTTAGAGTTCTTAACTTGAATGGTCCTGGTTATAAGACTTATTTTGTCTTGTTTGGGCATAGATCCCTGTACGGGGAGTTAGGTTTAGTTAGGCTTTGCAATATTTTATTACGTGTGACTTTTACATTTAAGAATTGTGTATATAGATATCATAAATATATATCTATATACATCAACTAACATGAATAAATAAACAAAGTTCACAAACGCTTTCATGAACAATATGTCATGTTCGGCTCATTTAATAAACGAGCCTTAAAATTGTGCTCATATTCGATTTATTTATTTTGTGAACGAACGTGGACGAGCGTTTTATTGAAAAAAATGCTTCTAAAATGTGATGTTTGCTAAAACGCCTAGAAAAATACAATACTTTAACAAATTACACTTAAATTAGGAGATCACAGTAAAAGATATATTAGAAGAACGACACTCAAATAAACGACTTTTATACTATATTTTGTTGACGCAACTCTAATCTATCTCTATAGTCGTTATAATTTTTTCTCTTAATATAACTGACTTGTTAGGTGTTACTCATAAAATTGTGAGTGATTCACTCATGCCCATTCAACTTACGCTCGTTTGAGTTCTCTATTTATTGGTTTAATACACTGTCACAATAGCTAGGCTTAGGATTTTTTTTTTCCTTTTTCAATTAGGTGCCCACCCCATGCACAATTTCTGGCTCCGCCACTGACCGCAAGACACCGCTGAATTTTTTAATATATTTTTATACATATACACATGTATACACACACACACACACACACACATCTTAATTGGAGCAACTAAGTTTCGTTCAAAACGGATGAGAAAGAAAGCAAGTAACATGAAATAGTCTTAACAATAACAAGACAAAAGGTTGGCAACAAGAAAGTAGTTGAATGTCTCAACACTATCAAGATTAGTCTCAACAACAACCAGAAAGAAAGAAAAGAAGACATGGGACCAAAGGCATGAAGGAGAGGTTTTATATAGTTAGATGAGTCTATAAATGAGGTCGGATATGTTGACCTATCTTACTCTAAACTGGCAAGCTTGGATGCTTTAGGCAACAAAAAGAAGGAAAAGAGAAAGAGATGAGAGAGAAAGAAGAAGATACCTTTTGCTGAGTCTATCTGATTAGTGTTTGGCCTAAAAGTTCATTTCTAAAAATCCCAAATTTATCCCTCAAATAAATTTGGAATATTGTATTTTGGCCCCACAAGCGTGGACACTTCTTCACAAGGTGTCCGACACTTCTTCAAGAGGTGTCCGACACGGTGTCCGGTAATTAAAAAATAAATAAATAAATTCGGACACCGCTGAGAGGTGTCAAACACGTGTCTGGAGGTGTCGGACATGTGTTCGGAGGTTTCGGACATGTGTTCGGAGGTGTCGAACACCGTACCTCGACCTATAAGAGGTGTCGGTGCTTCCTAGATGTAAACTTAATTTGTGAGAGATTACAGTACGTTAGTTTCCTCCTCATTTTTGAACTTTTTGTTAGGTATTTATGAGAAATGGTTGCTGTGATGGGACTTAGTTCGTTGAATGCTTTTTTACTTCTTTGAGGATACTGTCAATTAGATCGATCGAGTTAAATTGCTGTGAGGAACAGTATTTGTTTCTTAAGTTTCTTAAGAGTTATGAGATTAAAAGTTCACTTGTGCATAGCCTAGCAATCTTTCCCCAACCCCCCACCCCACCACAAGAAAAAGAAGGAAAAAAAAAGAACATAAACAGAGGATATAATATAAAAATATGAGCAACCTCCTCTTTTGTATTCGTAAACAGGTCCAAAGTGGAAAGAGTGAAAACAGCATTGAGATGGGCACCTTCCTTTCCTAATATTGCAAAGGTGTTAGTTTTAAGTCTCTACTAAGACTTCAGAGATTTTACCTGTGGACTAGATAGCACCTCCATTACCTAAGCCCCCACCCCCAAACCCCCAATGACAAACTGGGAAAAAATCCAGCCTCCTTTTTTTTTGTATGAAAGCAATATGTACTAGATCCACTACTTCAATTATCTGGTGTTTGCTTTACGATCAGTTAACGATGCCAGTATACATATGTGTAGTGTGTATATATACGTGTGCATGTATATATCCACACACACACACTTTTTATTTTTCCTGATTTCCAAATTTAGAAATCATTTCACTGGCATTTTTAGTATACTCTATCTGCTTTATAAATTTATTTAGGAGCATACTTTACCTTTCCTACTCCACTTGGATTTCTATTTTGTCACTTTAGATTGTCAAAGTTGTAACCTTTACAATGTGCATCATTTCAGAAGTCTGAGCAAGATGCTGATTATATTCCAATGCCGATGGTCCTAATTGATCAAGATTCAGATTCGGAAGCAACACTAGTGCAAGTTAGCTTTGGAGATCGCCTCGGTGCTCTCATTGACACGGTGAAGTGACTATAGGACTCAATTTGGTTACTGTTCCACAAATTATTATTGGTACTCTTTTACTTAAACAAGTCCCTTTATTGGGAGTGATCGGGCTGAAATGAAGTTTATTTATCCAGTTTTGTTTCCGATTTTGTTGCGTGTGATATGGATGAATTGTAAAGGAGTTTTGACAATGTTTCTCATAATGAAGCATATTTTTGTTATCCTTCTTACTTTCTAATGAACAAAATGATATATCCTTTAAGCATCTTCTGACCATTGTATTCTCCTGCACTTTCAGTATGCACAATACTGTACCTGACTATGCCAGTAGTTGTATAGCCTCCCTTTCCTGAAATATGTCATTTCATGGGGTTTAGTGCTTAATTGGTGTTTCCTTGCTGCCTTGAGTTATATTACTCTTTCCGCTTGACATTAAGTTCTTTTGTGGTCTTACTCATAAAAAAAAGGATAGAAAATGATGTCATTCATCAGTTATAATTTGCTAGTGCAGATGAAGGCACTAAAAGATTTAGGCTTGGATGTTGCAAAGGGAACTGTTACTACTGAGGGCTCAGTCACTCAAACAAAGTTCTTCATTACAAGATTGTTAGTGATTCTTTACCATTATCTTTTGACGATACTTGCTAAAGAGCTTTTTTTTCTTTTCTGAAATTGATATACTTGCTGGAAGTATGATTAAGTAGTGGAGTGGCTTGTCAACTTTGTTGTCTAATCTACCAAAATGTTTATCATAAACAACTGGAAGTATGCAACATAATCTGATACGTAATACCTATTTGGTGATAGTACTGCAAGGACGGCTGCCTGCCGGAAATTTAGAGCCAACGGCATATTTTTCTCAGCTGTAGGAATTGTTGAATGGTCTCTGCGTACTGGACATATGGAATAGTTCAGAATATTTTCTTTTAAGTTGTTTGATTTAAGCTATATTCTAGGGAAACAAACTTATTTTTGGATCCTGTACCTAGATACAATATTTAAGCTTTTGAAACACAAGGTCAAATTTTTATCTAATCATCCTGGGGGTGACCTTGGCGCAATATTATCCTGAGGATGAGCCTTGGTGCAGTGGTAAAGTTGCTCCAAGCCAGAGGTCACGGGTTCGAAACACTGATAAAGTCTCTTCACTGTGGTGGGGGGTTAAGCCGTGTACATCCTCGCCAAAGCTAGCAATGATGGGAGCCCTGTGCACTGGGGCCGTCCAAACTTTTTGTCTTACGTAAAAGGTTGCAAATGTTTGTCCTGAGCATCAGTAAATACAGTGAGTTAAATTTTCCGCTGGTATACTGGGGTTACAGTGAATTACTTTTTTTACTAGCAAACTGATCAACCTAGATATATGTTAATAACAACTAGAAAAGAAAAGAAAAAGAGGATAAAAGCTAATATATGCTTGTCTGATGTCAAATATATGCACCTTCTGTCTGGAGTTACATTTCTGAGTACATCGAATATCCTTAAAAAATATGTTCTTTGAGAAATCGAGTGACACGGTTTACAACATTGTTACAGATTGATCATGACTAGACTGACAGTTAAGAAAGGATGGAGATTTGGATCAAAAGCACTTTCAATCCTTTTGTCTTCCTAATACCCATTGAAATCAAATTCAAAATAGGATTGATGGATTTTAATTAGTAGAAAAATCCAGAGGCCATAAATATGTAGATTATCACCATATTGTATACTTACTTGTAAGCATGGTTGTAATGCTTCTGTAAATGATACAAACTCAAAAGTCAAATTTCTCCACCAGTCAATTATTATAGACTATTTTGTTAGAATGAAAAGGCGGTAGTAATTGATTGACTGGTGCAGTAGCAAGCTGGAGTACTAAATTTTAGTGTTATTTCATAAATATTGGCACTTATTTGTTGATCGTGATAAATCTGCTAGAGCAACTGGACGCAAAGTTGAAGATCCTGATCTTTTGGAGAGAATTAGATTGACTATTATCAACAACCTTTTGAAGTACCATCCAGTATGTTTCTTTGCTCTTGCACTTACTTCTAAATGTTTACATTTTTATGTTAAATTTCTTCCAAGTCTTGCGTATTGTCAAAGAAAATATTCCTGCTTTCACCTTCTTATTCTTACACTTTCTTAATAATGCTGAATGTTTAGGAATCCAGTGAACGCCTTGCAATGGGCGAGGCTTTCGGCATAAAGGCTCCAGAAAAAAAGGTAATGCACTCCCCCCCCCCCCCACACCCCCACACACACACACACACACTCAATTCTGGCATATGAAGTAAACGAATCACTTCTGTCTTGATTTGATACAATATGACAAGGCGTTTATGCTGTTGAGATTCAGCGTCTCCATCTTCCTTGGGTATTTTGTACTGAGTTGCTGATATTTAGTGGTTGTGGCAGACTTATTACCATCAGTTTTGCTGGTCTGTGTATGTTTCAAATGGTTGTGTTGTACCTACATTCATATTTATGCTTGTGGCAAAGCATGTACCATGCATGGGCTGCTATAAGAACTGCTAGTCTTGTATGCATTACTTTTATCAGTGCATTGGATGTTAGTTCCATTTTCAGGCAAATCAAGTTTGCTTGCAACTATGAGATGTCTAATGTGGTTACGAGCAATTATCCAGTGATAAGTGGCTTGACATTATAGAATGACTGGTTGGATTTGTATACTGTGTCTTTTTATCTTAATATGTCTACTTTTCGATATATATTTCAGCCAGTTGTCGGTCAGAGTGTCAGACACAGTATAGTAAACTTTCATCAACAGCGTTACTTATGGAGTGATGATTTCAAACCTGTTTCAAATAAATATATCAAGTGCCTTCTCGTTCTGATTCTATCCTTCCCCAGACTTCCAAGAGTCATTTAGCTTAAGGTGGTCTGAATTCAAATGGCATAGAAAAGGAAAAACTAGATGAAAATTTGACATGGGAAGTCAAAATGGGGAAATTCCTGTAGAAACATTGTCTGTCCCCATCAAGTATTTCCTTCTTCATCCCCTTGGTTCAATTCATTTTAAAAAAATGACATTGATCCTAGTCATCACTTATTCCTTTTCCCTAACCCGTATTTCTGCTAAATATCCAGAAAGGAATATTTCCGTCTCCTCCCCACCGTCATTTTCACCAAAGCACCACCATGACCTCCACCAGTGATATTAAACTACCACCACGGCTACTGTAACGGAATCACCACTTCAACCTAACTGTCACCAGACCAACAATGCCTCCACCAGTACTACCCCGCACAGTCGATCTCTACAACGACTCGCCTACAAACCCATTTTCAATCACTTCCATATTGCTTATATGCTATGAAGCACCGGTGCGGCACTTAGGGTGAAGCACTGGCACCGGATACGCGTCGGGTGTGGGTGCGCCTCGGGTGCGGCACCGGTGCGTGTCCAACTTTTTTTTTTTTTTTTTAATTTCTTAAATCCCGGGTGCGTATCGGCTCAGATCTGTCACCACCGGCGACCATCGGAAACTTCGGCGACAACCGGCGATCTGAGAGGAGACATCGGAGAGAAGAGGTAGAAGTAGCAGAAGAAGGAGAAGGAGAAGGAGAAGAAGAAGAGGAAGGAGAAGGAGAAGGGAACTTACCGGTAGTCCACTACGGCGTGCGCCGTTCGCCGTCGCCGTGCGCTTGCTGCTAGAGAAGAAGGAGAAGGAGTTGATCTGTGCCAAGAAGCCGAGAAGGAGTCGGTGTGTCAATGTTACCTATGTTTTGGTTTTCTGACTTTTGACTTTTTGCCACATAGTTTTGTTATATTATTAAAGAAACCCAATTGTTAAGTTATTACTTAAACCAACCCCAATATTTCAAAGAAATAACAGTGATACCACATAAAAACTTTATAATGTTCAGTTCTTCAATTTTAATATTATAAAACAACCCATTAAACTTAATAAATTCTTACAAATTTGGTTGAAAGTTTTAAAATTTACAAAAGTACCCATTAAACTTAAAAACTCACTAATTTGGTTGGAATATTAATATCTTTTCACATATATTATTATTATTAAGATTTAAATTGTTTAAAAATTAAATACTAAGTATATATAATTAAAAAAATATTTATAAAATATGCCGTATCCCCGCCGCACCCGTATCCTAAATTTTTTAGAAATGCCGTATCTGCGTATCCGCACCCGTGTTGTATCCGCACCCATGTCCGTGTCCGTGCTTCTTAGCTTATATGACAACCAGGTTTTAGCACACATCTGCTATTCGATGTGGACGGTTGCCATGGCTTATGATCCCAGATATGCGATGGATTGCAGTGATGGTGGTCGTTGGCGGTGGCAATCGATGATGGTTCACAATATGCACAGGCTTGGAGCAGTAGCAGTTAGTTGGGCATATTGGGCTGGAGGCGCGGTGGCCAGTGCAGGTCGTCAGGGGTGGACTTGAAAGAGAAAGGTGTCAGGAAAATTGGAGAGCGGAACTAGGTAAAGAGGAATTTTCTTTTTCATTGTTGAAAAAAAGGTGCCTTTAGTTTTGTGGACTTCATGTTACTTCTTTTAGTGAGTTGGACCAATGATAGCAAGGAGCCACAGAAGGGGACATTTAGAAGGGGCCAGGATTGTTGTTTGAAATATCTTGTTTCATGCTATGGATGCTTTAAAGCTCTATACTAGTTGAAGGCAATGACATTAAACTCTTCGTGACAAATTTCTCGTATGGTATTAAGTTTTCTTCATTTGGCCTTGTATCCTGCCTGATATTGTCAAAACGAAATTTCTTATATATCTGCTTTGAACAACAGAGGTAAATTGCATATCCTGTTCTTAGCTTACGGGTTTATTTCGTTGGTTGCAGCTTGATGTCGATATTGCAACTCATATAAATGTTAAGGATGATGGGCCTAAAAGGAGGTTTGAACTTCACAACACTAAACTGGAAAGAAGACATTTTGTATTTTTTTTTTACATATTATATGTGACGTTATATGGACTTCTGCTGAAACGCCTTGTAACTTACCAAAAAGTATCAACTTCCTCATTTTATTACTTTTCTGCAATCTGGTTACTTGGTGTAGTATCGGTTGATTTATTTTACCCCTTCATGGTATTATTTCAGCTTGCTTTCTATAGAGACAGCCGATAGACCTGGGTTGCTGCTAGAAATTGTGAAAATAATGGCTGATGTCAATATTAGTGTGGAATCAGCAGAGATTGATACAGAAGTATGTTAATTCTCTCCCTCCCTTTCTTCCAGCCCCACCCCTCGACCCCAAAAATTTGTATTTGGAAAATCATATCATATCATTGAACTTCACTTCTGTTGTACTGTAGGGTTTGGTAGCCAAGGATAAGTTTCACGTCAGCTACAGAGGGGCAGCATTAAACAGTTCGCTGTCTCAGGTACGTATATAACTAGTAGCTACTCAGTCTAGCCTTTATCCTAGGGGATAATATCTCTAAACTCCTTGAGGTTAGGGGGGTAATCAGAGAGTCATGCTGACTGACTATCCGAAGTATCAAATACATCCTTTGATTGATCAGTACACAGATGTATGTAACGATTTTGTGAAATGACCCATTTAACCCACAATTTATCTTAATTTTTCCTTTTCTCTCCCCCTTCCACCAGTTTACTCCATCAAATTTCCTCTAGTTTTCCTTTTTCTTTCTGTTCTTTTCTTCTTCTTGTTCACCATTACACCACCCATTCCCTTTCTTATCTTCTTCTTTACCATCACCATTAGCATCAGATCTGCACACGCAAACAAATCGAACCTTTCACCTTTCAGATCCACATCTCACCATAAAATTTGTTGTACAAATATAGCGCACCATCTCTAGCTTGACAACTCGAATTTGAAACACATGAAATTCTGACCTGAAAGATGTTCTGACTGGGAGAGTAATAGATCTCTTTAATTGGGATTGGATTTCGGTTTTTATTAATTGGGCAAGCTCCTGGGCAGCTCTAAGCTCAGACACACTGACCCTAATGCTAAAGCCTTTGGTGTTGGAGGGTGCTAGCTCTGCCGCCGCTGTCGTCTATGAGGTGGTTGGCTTTACGCCACTGTTGGCAGCTTCAATTTTTATCACCATGGTCAAGCTTTAATACTGGAACTGAACAAGGCTTCATCTACTACCATTAGATTAGGATCGCCTACTCCATCTTGCTTGCACGGATGGGTCATTGGAGCTTGTGATTCCCGATCTGCACGTCATGATAAGATTGGATGGTCTTCGGTGAAAGCCCAAAAAATTCGAATTTCCTATATAAGTAAATGTGTGTTTGTGTGTGAGAGAGAGAGAGAGTGTGCGTGTGTGTGTTTGTACTTATATATATATTTATAGACATATATTTATATATACATATATATGGGGGCCGATCCACATCTACCGGTGGATAGTTATTTCTCCACCCGTGATCTGACCGTCCACTAGAGCTTGTGGACGGCTCAGATTGAATATTTTGTACACTAACTGCTACACTTAGTAGTGGTTAGGGGCCCACTCGGACCGAAGATATCATAAATAGCGAAGGAATCCAGGGAAATGTGTGTGTGTGGGTTTGTGGGGGGGGGGGGGGGGAGCCTAACCGCTACAAATAGTAGCGGTTAGACAGAGTGGTGGAGATCTCCACCGGTAGATGTGGATCTGCTCCCATATATATATATATATATATATATAGGGAGCAGATCCACATCTACCGGTGGAGATCTCCACCACTATACATATATATATATGGGAGCAGATCCACATCTACCGGTGGAGATCTCCAATATATGTATGTATATCTCCAATCGTTCCATAGACACAATACAATTTCTCACTCCCAGAGGTGCTCCTTGAGTTCAGGAATTGCACTTTAGTGGGTCACGGTGAAGTGGCTTGAAAGTTGAATCTGATGGGGTTGAAGCTTGGGTTGTGGTGGTAGTGAGTCAATTCACTGAAAAGGGATGAAGGTCAATGAGTATAGGGACTATATTGACATTTTAGAGATACGGTATGTTGATAGAAGTAAAAAAATTATAAAATATAATTAGTGTTATGATAGAAGAGCATATTTGTTACAAATCTTTAAGATTTTGGACTGACGTGTAGTATTTGAAAAGTCGATGGATATAATATCCCTTAGCCTCAAGGGGTTCAATGATACTACTCGTATCCTAAGTAAAATGAGGCAGGATTCAACCTCAGTGTGTTTTGCATGGGACTTCACCATCTAAGGTGAGCTCATCTTTTCTCTTGACTTCATCGTTTCTCTTGGAACCAAGATGTGGTCTTGTACTTATTTCTACCATTATACTACAAGATAATTATAATTTATTCCCCCCCCCCCAACACACACACACACACATCCCCCCTCCTCCCGCCCCAAATTGAAAAAGAAGAGGAAAAAGAAGCTCGGAGAGTGCAGTGTTTGTCAATAATAAATTTCATCTTTAGAGGGTGGTATGAGTCTCTCATTTTAGAGGGTGCGAGGAGGCCAAGTTGAAAAATAATTGAAGAAAAAAGTTCTATAGTGCACTGGTTGATCTTCAGAGGGTGGTTTGAGTTTCTCGCAGGTTTTCCATGCTCTTGTCGAGAAGTATTTTGCTGAATTGTATCAGGGATTTTAAAGAGATCATAATGTCGGTAATTGGCTCCTAAGTCATATGGAGAATGCTATCTTGATCTAAAGCTAACTAAGATCATGGGTCATCAGCCTTTCTGTGGTTAATTTGAGCTAGTTCTATTGAAAACGTGCCTAGGCATGCCTAGCCTGGGGCTAGGCGCAGCCCCTTCAAAGAGGCACACGCCTAGGCGCAAGGCGTGGGTTCAGGCGGAAATAAAAGCCCAAAGAATCAAGCCTTTGCTTTTTGCCATCGTGGCATCATCTCAATTGTTCATTGTTTTTTGATTCTTTCTTTCATCCCTTTTTGGCTAAGCTAGGTTATTAAGTTCCACACACAATCAACCCAGAGGAGATCTTTCACCAAAGGTAGCTAAAATTCTAAGGTTCCTCAATGCTAGCAACATCATTAACCATTATCTTAAAAAGGAAAAACCGAAAACCTCAGATCTCGGATCAATCGATTCTCTTGCTATTTTTCACTGTACCAGTGCCCCGTCGCCGACGGCTACTCCTTTTTCAAGTAGATTTACTCCTTTAGTTCCTCTTGTAGACGAAGAAGATAAAATTTAGGAGGAATCTCCACCGGAACTTGAGCATACGATCTCTTTGAAGAAAGTGGTTGCTGTAACCCTCACTGGTGATGAGGATGACCGTGTCATGTTCTTTTAAGATTAATTAGTTCTCAATAGATAGAAACTTTTTCTAGCGTTGAAGTTTGTTA
Source organism: Escallonia rubra (assembly GCA_033065855.1). Taxonomy (NCBI): domain Eukaryota; kingdom Viridiplantae; phylum Streptophyta; class Magnoliopsida; order Escalloniales; family Escalloniaceae; genus Escallonia; species Escallonia rubra. Next base: position 42,071 of record JAVXUO010002357.1, read on the forward strand.
AATTGCCATGTTCTAGAATTTTTTACGTGATTCTGTTCCCTAGTGCATTAGTATCTATTTATTTTTGTTTTGCACCTCACTTTCTTAGAGGGTCCCTGGAGCGTCTAGGCTCCAGGGATCCGCGCGCTCTACAAGAGGTCCATCCATTGACTGGCTAGATTTAGCTGATTGTGTTTGTAATTGTATTTTTTCCTTTGAAACATACGTCAGAACTGATGATCTCTTTGTTCACTTGAGTTTCTGTTTTTTGCAAAGTCTTGTGCGCTCCTCATGTTGCTATCTGAACTCTTGTTTGAACGTGCAGGTGTTGACAAACTGCCTGCGTTACTACCTTCGGAGGCCGGAAACGGATGACGATAGTTACTAACTTGCATGTCTGTACACTTGGTATACAACTTCCTGAGAGTGAATGGAAAATTTGACGTCTCTGGAATTTAAAAGTCTGTAATTGAGAAAATTACCTGGCACAACAATTATTGGTACAGGAAATTTTCCGGATAGCTGGTTGATGACACAAGTTTCTCCTGTTCATACTAAATAAATATATGGTACCATTTTGACGCAGTATTATGCCTATGGTATGCCATAAACATTATCCGAAAAATGTTAGATATTAACCTTTTGGGTAGCCTAAGCCTTGTCCGGGTTGTTGGCTGGATGTTTTAGGCTTTGCCAGTTGATACATCCTTCGCTGTTTTTCTCTGCAGATCCTTAGTTCACCCTATTAAGGGTGTTATATCTTTGAAGTGATATATATGATCTACCAAATAGTAGAGCTGTATATAAAGGAAATTATTAGTTCAAGCTGTGGCTTTGAGAGGTTTGGGACAAGACTTGTGAGTGGGTTCTGTCGTACCCCCATACATGATGGGAGGTGAGTGATAGATAACGAGCCATTATGATCCCCCGGTGGAGACTGGAGTTGTCATATTACTTTTGCAGTGGTTATTAAGGTGGTTTGGTTGGGGGTGCGGTGGTCGATGATGGTGGATGTCTGTGGGGACAATGATGGTTCGCTGTAGGGGTGATGGTGGCGGGTATGGGGCATCGACAAAATTTTTCGATATAGAGAAAAATAAGTGAGTGATATGGGCGGTCGATTTGGAAGATTTTGAAAAAACATGTAACCGCCCACCGCCCCAAAGAAGGGTGGTGAAGCGAGTGAAAAAAAAAAAAGAAAGAACCTGATCTAGGCTGTCCACGATAACATGTGGAAAGTTAGATCGCTGTTAGAAGAATAAAAATTTCCAACGCGGGGTGTAAAGCAGGCCCATATAAGAACACACACATACATACGTACTAATGTCATGAAGGTGGGAATTGAGTAGCATTATTTCCCCTTTCTTTTCCTCTAAAGCAGCATTATTTCAACTTGTCTTTGAATAAAGGGTTGGGAGTTCGGAGTAATCAGTTGACAGGTGTTATACTCTTTTATTATGGTCCCCAACCCAAGACACTAAAAGCAAGACGCACAACCAAACAACTGACCAACTCTCTATCTTCATCCTTAAGCCAAGTACTTTTTGGGTAGTGTCACCCTCACCCCCCTTGGAGTAGCGGAGTAGGTGGGGGGGGCAAGTGTTGGGGTTACCTCAGGTAAATTAACTGGGAATTCTCAACCATTTAGTCGAATATTTGATATTTTGAAGTTGTTCTAAAATACATTCCTTCTTTTTTATATTTTTACTTAAGGAACAACCATTTTTATGTGTATAATAATAAGCACAAAAGATCACTTGGAATTTATTTATCCAAGAATTCAATGGAATATGTTATAAAATTTAACCAGTTTGGTGCCCTTTCAAGAGGTCAGGAATAAGATAAAAACTTCATTGCGACGACGAGTTAAATGTTGAACACAACGTGTTCTCTATCTCTTGGACACTTTCTACATTATTTAAGAAATGACAATAACTTTTTTTTTTTTTTTTTGCGTATAAAGGGAGGGTATCATAATTGCATAGTAGAAGAGAGTCCTGTTCCAGTTCCAGTTCCAGACTTGGGTAAGTAAGAATCTAAGAATGCAAGGCAGCAATTCCAGCCAGAGTTTGATGATGTTGTTTGGTTCATTGTGTGTGGGGGTAATCATTGTTGATTACCGGCCAGTTAGTTAGAGAGAGAGAGAGAGAGAGGCTTACTGTTCCAACACAACACAACACAATCCAACTCAACTCTTTAAAGCCCCCATCCATCTTTGTCATTCTTGGATCTTGTAACCCCTCAAGATCAACCATGCCCCTTAAAATGCCATTTTTGATACTTATTTTCCTCCACATCCATGCAGTCTTGGCTCCTGACCCTGAGCCCCTGCATGACTTTTGCTTACCCAGTACCGGCCATTCATCCACTTTCCTTCCATGCAAGAATTCCTCATTAGCCAAGGTAGAGGACTTCATCTTTTCTGGGATAAAGGGTCCCGGGAAGTTCAAAGCCGGCTTCTCGGCCATTCCGGTCACTTCAACCGCTTTCCCGGGCTTGAACACCCTAGGCATGTCGTTCGTGCGGGCTGATTTGGATCCGGGCGGCATAAACGTGCCACATTTTCATCCTAGGGCGACAGAAACCGCGTTTGTGCTGGATGGAAAAGTTTACTCCGGTTTCGTCGATTCGCAAAACCGGGTTTTTGCCAAGGTGATTGAAAAGGGGGAGGTCATGGTGTTTCCCAAGGGTCTAGTGCATTTCCAAATGAATGTTGGGAAGTCGCGCGCCACGATCTTAGGGAGCTTCAACAGCCAAAATCCGGGGTCGGTAAAACTTCCTTCTGCTGTTTTTGGATCTGGGATTGAAGGAGCGGTGTTGGAGAAGGCTTTTGGGTTGAATTCCAAGGAGATTGGCAAGATGAGGAAGAGGTATGGTCCTCAATAGCTGTGGTAGGGTGGGTGGAGTGCAATTTTCTCATGTTTTGTTGCCAATTGATATCTCTACGACGAAACTCAAATAATCATGTAATTTTCTACAGCTTTTTTGGATTTTAACTAGAGATTCTTTAGTTCTCTTTCTTGTGGCATTCTTACCAAACATGGTTTTAATTTCTGTCGCCTTATCCGATTCATGGCTCATATGATATGTCAACTATATATTTACCCCTCAAACCTAATTATCTTAGTTTATAGTTTTGGGAACCAATAAAATGACAGAACTGTCAACTTAAGCTATATATATTACCAGCACGATCGGGTCTTCCACGTTATCGGCGTGAGTGGCATAATCCTTTTTGTTTTTATTTTTAGTGAACTATCTTATTTTAAAGTTTTAGCTGTTTTAAAGTAAGTTAGTGAACACTCATTACTGTAGTTTTAAAATTACTCCGGATATGTTATGCAGTAATCAATGATAGTAAACAAATACTAGTATTTGTAACTTGTTTTTAAAATATAAACCTAATAGTATATATATTTAAAAAAACGATAATAAACCTACATCGTAGACCATCGGGAGTTAAGACCGACGCTCTTACCGCACTCATATTGTTACACTTGAGAACAGTGGAGGAGTATAAAAAAGTGAATTTTGAAATCCTTGATTGATGCCCCCGGGCTAGTTTTTGTTCAAAAAGTGACTACTCTCGTTAGGCTTGTGCTTGTCCAACAACCTCAGCCTCAGCGACTCCACTATTGAAAAGCAGAAAGATCGCATGCCTTTTTTTATGAGCTAACTAATATTTTCAGCCGCCAAGTAAGTGTTTGTGGCTTGTGCAGGTTCCTATTACTTCAAACCGGTAACAACTTTTGACAAAAAAATATGGTCATTCTTTTAGGTGGTTTGTACGTACCATGTGTTTTATTTTGTTGTAAAATATTATTATGACGAAAGTTATGCGTGCTTTGCCGATAAGCCTAGTCTAAAATGAAGTTAAAAGAACAATGTGGTATATACACAACCGTTCAATTTTTTTCTTTTAGATGCATGTCTTTAACTAAAGGGCTTTACAAACTCATTTCGATAAGATATGGAGCTCTATATTGTCTGCAAATATTTAATCTGGGTCAAGTCTACTTCATAGACACGGGTGATAATGCTTTGACGATTAATATATATATATTTTTGTTTCCTAAGGTGTGCACGAATAAAAAGAAGTACTAACATAATCGATATGACATGCGTTGTAGTCGTTATTATACATCATAACATGCAATGACTCAATGCGTTTGCTTGGTCCGAGCGACCATTACTAACTTACTAATGGTGGCTTCATGACAAGGTGTCCCTTCCTTTGAACATTCCTCTCCACCATTTTCGCCTTTGTTACCACCGCCACCCTCACTACACCACCATCTGTCGCCACACAACCACTGTCCACAGTGAACAATGCGCGCATGGATTTGGCTCCTTTAGAAAATGGAGTTTCTTCACTGTACCATTCTAATACAATTAATTTTTCTTTCTATCAAACAGATGAAAACAACATGAAAAAAGAAACGGAAACTAACCATTTTCATGTTATTTTGCAAGGTGCGAAGCCACCTCATATAAACACACTAGATAATTAGAGCCATCCCGATATGCTTGTTGATATTAATAATTTTTTTGTGCTTAGAAGAGGGAAGTATGCAATACCAAACCACATTAAATGTGCGAAAGCACTTCTTTTTCTATGCTCTTTACCATCTAATCGGTGGAATACTTTTGAGCACGCCCAAATCGAGAAAAAGTTATACGCCATATTCCTAAATCGTGAGGCTCCAAATCTTACGCCCACGTGGAGGGATGTGACTGCACTTTAATACTATATATATACTAGTCCGGTAACTCAAGTAATGTCCGGGTCGGTTATATTTAACGACTTATGTATCCGTACGTTTGAGTGTCAGTGTATTTTGGTAGAGTTACGGTTGAGTATTTAAGCATTATGTCGATGATTTTGAAGTAAGCTTTATTCGTTTTCGCTTGAACCAAACCATCAAATTAAAAATATATCATATTCATGCATTTCACATATAATTATCTTCATAATCAAAAGAAATTGAAAAAAAAGCATAAAGCTAAAAATGTTCCAAAATACTAAATGCCGGACTGATTCCACATTTATTATCTTCGTGAAATGCCATACGAGATTACACACGATTGTTAAAAAAATATATATAAAAGAACGATCATACAGTTCTTTTTTAGTAATTATTATACTACCATGTGATTAAGTAAAAGATATGTCAAATGGATAAAAACTTTGTTCACGTCTAGTTTATCATATAAACTGTGATAGAAGGGACTGCAATGGCGTATTATTAAAAAATTCTTTTATATGTCCACTTACTTTATCTTTTTACTTTGTAGATTGTTGATTGAGTTTTAATTTTATAATATATTCAGGTGGTTATAGTAATGCCTAAGTTCTAATAGTTTCATTTATTTAGAGTATAAAGTAATTTTACATTCAGAATTATGAGCTACAACATTTGTTTTAACGATTACTAATACTTTCATATTTAAAGTTTGTTTAAGGAGTTTCCCCCCCTAAATAATATCATTTTAATACTTAATTACCTATCTACTCCATCTTGAAACTTATATACCCGCATATCACATTTTATTAGACTTACGATTTTTTAATAATAAATCACATTCAAGTGTTAGTAACTTGGGGCAAAAAAGGAAAAAAACACGAAAACAAATAAGATGATTTCTTGCATAATTAGAAGGGGTGACATGTCTTCTTAAGTAGCGCCATGAACATTCATGTTTATTTATTTATAATTCATCTATCTTAAAAAGTATTTCTAATTCATGTTTATTTCTGTATTTTAACGACTTTTAGGAGTTAAGTAAAAAAAAAAAATTACTTCTAAGATTTAAGTCACATTTAGTTTGATTCTTTTTTAGTTTGTGTTTATTGATGTATATGATTCCTAATTTAGAAGTTGAGGCCACACAATTAAAATTAGTTTCTTAAGTAAATTTCCATGTTCGTATTTTATAATATGTTTAAAAAGTAAGTCATATTTACTTTGTATATTATTTCCGTAAAAAGAAAAGAAAGATCTTGATTTGTAAGTCATATTCACTTTGATTTTTTTATGGTTTGCATGTATTGGTGTATGATTTCCAATTTTGAATTTGAGGTCAATTTTGTGACACATCATAATTTTTTTTCCGAGTCATTTTCCTTTTCTATATTAAAATTACACATGCATCATGATTCTTTGCTTTGATTTATTATTAAAGAATTCGTAACTATTTTGCCATAATTTTAGTTTAGGGATATGAGTAGAAAACCAATTCGATCTACACCTTCTAAAACTCAACCTAATTAATGTATCAACATATTAGCACTTAATTTTAACTATTAACATCTCAAAAACACTTTAAGATAACAAAATAAGCACTCAGAATCTGAACTCTTTCACTACAAGAAAACCAGCTTATGCCTACGGTACAGTACCGTAGGTATAGGTGCCATGTCCCGTAGGCATAGCCTATCCCTACGGTACTATACCGTGGCCAGAAGTGGCGATGCCCTAGATCTATGCCTACGGGGATTGAAGGTTATGCCTACGGTTATACCGTAGCCCACTTATTCCCAGCTATGCCTACGGTACTACCATAGGCATAGCTGTATTATTATTTTTATAGCTATGCCTACGGTACTACCGTAGGCATAGCTGTATTCTTATTTTTATTCCCAACCTATGCCTACGGTACATACTGTAGGCATAGCTCCTTATTTGTCAAAAAAAATATTTACAAAATCATTTCCATGCTATCACTACACCCCTGCCAAGCACCAACTTATAGAACCGCTACTGCAAGATCAATAGATGCACCAGTAAGGGAACCATAATCATGCCAATCAAATTAACTAAAATCACAATGCTTTAGGGACTTAACTCTATAGTTTAGCCAAATGCATAACAATCTCGTCGAAGAAGGTTAAGATAGGTAATAACAAAAAGCCTGAACTAAAATTTGCATGCATCAATCCTGAGAAACATAAATTAGAAGCCATCAGCATTAATACAACATGGACCTCTAGTTATTTCAAGAAAAAAAAAATGCAGAAGCATAAAGCTGTCCTAATCTATAGACGATGCCATATACATATATATTTTGTGCTTATATTTCTGCAGAACCCTAAGTGTCAGTAAACAACTTTACAATGTGGTCCAACGAATATATAGATAGATTAAGTGTAGGTGTGAGTAAGTGTGCGCGCGCAGAATGTGTGTTTTAACACTCCCTCATTCAACCATTTAGCCACCCATCAAACCTCAAGCACACATTCACATCAAGCCTGAACTACCCAGGTAAAACACCCATCTCACTCACTGTATATTCCACATATGTACACATCTCACACCTTCAAGAATTAAACCCATTAAGCACCCTACACTACACCAGTTCACCATACCAAAGACACAGAAATTCACTCACGCAACACACGCAAATACACCACACATGCACAGCTCACCACAATTCATACATGAGCATAAACACGGCTGTGCCTAGCAGCCCACACACCACGGCATGCGTACACTCCCAGTCGCTCAGCCCAGATCAGAAGTGGAAGTTTCCATACAGTCCCTTTCTTTTGCACCACGTCCACGCACAATGAACACCAACACCTCACAGCTTCCCCTTTCCATGCACTTTGCCACATTTTGCAACCACAATACAGTCACATGTACACACCAAACACAGTCATCGCACTCTCACACGCCCGCCCACTTAGACATAGATTCACACAGCTACCTACATATATATACCCACGCAACCCGCACACTTACGCAATACACAGAAATACATTACGGCTACAATATTACCGAACCCACAAACCCGTATACGATCAATTCCCTGAACCAACTATATGTACATGTATATTCACTGGAATTATTCCTAAGAAAGCGCCAGGATGAATGAACAGTTACGGTGAAAGCAATTGCAGCCAAAAGGAACATCCAGTTCAATACAAGACAGAAAACCTGTCTATACTTAAAGAAACAAGTAGAAAAGAGCAAGACCTCATCTTTTAAATTACACTATCATCGCACATGTTCGACTCAAACCATCAAGCTGGAATTAAGGAACATGCACATGTATAATGAACATATTAGCTACCCATCAAGCTGGAATTAAGGAACATGCACATGTATAATGAACATATTAAATTTTCTTCCAATTCAAAGGTCATCTTTCGAAGCATTCACAGTTTATAAGTACTGCAATTTATTCTTTACACTCCTAATCAGGTTGACTAACATGTTCAATTGATTACATCCATTGCAATAATCATCCATTGCATTTCTATCAGTGCAAGTGCAACGCACACATAGAGGGAAATCTTACCCAGCACTGAATATGATTAGTGGCCACAAATGAATGAAGAACAACTCTTCATTGAAGACGAAGACGCACGAGATTTTGCCTTTACTCACTAACAATAGCACTCCTCCCTCAAGCCCCATCATGGAAAATTCCTTCTTGACTTCTTTCATTAATTGACAGCCAACCTAGTAACCTGCTTGCACAATTGTCAAAAAACATAATTAACAATTGAGCATGATGAAGGTATTAGTATCACAATCAAACCCTAAATAGAACCATATCTGTGGAAATATGAGCCAAATCGAGTAGTGGTGGGTGGGATGCAGCAGATCTGTTGCTGGGACGAGACCGTGGAGGCAACGATGGTAAGATAGATCTTACATGAAGAAGATGAATCTATTAATTCAGTTTACAGAGATGATAACGGGGTGTGTGTGAGTGAGTGAGAGAGAGAGATTGAGAGAGAGAGAGAGAGCGAGCGGGGGGGGGGGGGAGACCTCGTTACGTAAATGAAGAACTACCAATACTGAGGATCCCAATTACGTAAATGAAGAACTATTAATGGTATCTTAACATAACTCTAAGCCCCAACAACAAGACATAACAGTGTATTCTGAAGCCAGTTACTTACTTAATGGGCAATCATCCCCGGGCAGTTTACAATCAGGACAACAGCCATCAAAAGCCATCCGACATATCCCACATGTTTCGTCCTGGGCATCCCAAGTCCATGAAGCTACAGCATGCCAACTATTACAGATGGAGAGGAAAAAAAGTTACAGCTCCTGCCATTCTGAATTCCAGACAATTATGTTACACATAAAAGATAGAAGCATACTCTGTTTGAAGTCCAGCAGTATATCACAAAGGACTAGGTCAAGAGAAAACTATTATTAGAAACCAACAAGACTTCAAGAACTTTGGCATTACATATAACAAGGAATATATCACCCATATCGACTTGGGATAAATTTATTTTAACAAAGCTCATAGTGCCCATACCAAGTAATGTCAAAGCTACATACGAAATGGCCGCAATGTTTGTGCAAAGAAGTGCAAGAATGCCAGAGCAAACAAATCACAAAAGATTCTCTTAGCACCAGAAATTTCCAAGCATAATTTGCTTTCAACAGATTGATGAAGATAAATTTTATCGAAGCTGAATTCTAGCTATCCAACAGTATCTATGTAACAGAACATAAGAGGTCAGCCTTTGAACCAACACTATCAAGTTAATTCGTGCTTTTTGCCATAACCCCGCCATTACTTGACAATCACTGCCAAATGCCTTCTAACATTGGAAGTACTAGCAAACGCATTTCTGATTGCACGTGGAGCGTACAAAGGGAGCAATTGGGATTATGAGACTGACAGCTAGCATCGAAGCTAAGTGTTAGAGTACATGCTGTGACAATACATTTCAGGCACAGATGAGAACTTGAAGCACTAAAGAATAAAACATGACAGTCATCATAATCCGACACCATTATATGGCATTTCATATCACAGAACAGAGAGCTCATTTCACACTCTAATCATGGTTCAAACTGACCAGGATCTTCTTCACTATATCAAACTCCTCAATTCAAATTTAAACAATACCTCCAAATTTCAAAATTCTACAATGAATTAGCAGAATTCATGGTATTCAGTAGCATCGCAAAGCTGAGATACTCCTCTGTTTCATGATTTTCGTCTCTTTCAACTTAAAAAATTTTCTATTATAGATTTCAAACATTTAAACACAAGATTCAACTAAAATAGTAGTAACAGATCAAAGTAACACAAGATTCAATTAAAATAGTAGTAACACAAGATTCAACTAAAATAGTCTCTGTTTAGAACAGGGTGATTAACCCAAACAGAAGAGGAAAAACAACTAGGGGCAAAGCAAGATACTTATCTAAAAGGGTGACCTTTAGCAGCAGTATGCATGTGGCCGGTGCTATACCTCACATTTGGAAGCGGTCATTGTTAACCGCTGGCATTTGGCGCTGCTACAGTCATGTTTTCTTGTAGTGTTGGCCGGTGGAGTTCTCGCCTTCACCGGTCACTGCTTCTTCTTCGATTGTTGTTCCAGATCTGAATTTGAAGACGGCGTCGGACCTCGGTAGTCGAGTCCACCGGTGAAGTCCTCCCCTCGTTGTCTTGTTCGTTCCAGATCTGAGCTGAGCTCTGCCAAAAAGAGTCAACTCGAGGAGCCCCTGCCGTGTCCGTGTGTCTCCGTCGCCCGTCGCCGGTGAGTGCTGCCGTCTGCCTGTCTGGGAGTGGGTGAGAGTATTTGGCAACTGGGCAAGTCTCAGAGAGAGAGAGAGAGAGAGAGAGAGAGAGATAGACCATGTGGCCACGGTTCAGCCTGAACCGTCGGTCTAAGGACACTTGTATCTACGGCTCCGTGTGAGCCGTAGGCAATTTCGACACTATAGGCTAGTTTTCTTGTAGTGTTTGTTACTCGTACTTACCAATGAAAATGCTACTTGGAGATTAAAGAAAGATAAAAGTCTCAAATGGAGGTATTGTCTTCAAGAATCTAAACAAACGAAATTTGTGTAATATTATTGGGTTGTCCATTTTCAACTATCACAGCTTGGGAAGCTGGGATCGGAACTCTAAACTATCACAGCTTGGGAAGCTGGGATCAGAATAGAGTTCTTTTTGTTCAGAAAAGTTAAGGGACGAAGTCAGCCACCAACATGCACATTAATGGTCAAGGAAACAAATTTGTTGTAAAAGAGTTGTGCTTTTAGTGAGTATATTTTGTAGCTACACTTTTTTTTTTTTTGATGAACTAAATTAATATCGATAAGATATCGAAGTTAGGCTATACATAATATTAGCACAGCGAAATCTCTTCGTATTTTCAGAAAAAAACATGTATGCAGCAGGAACTTCCTCTCTCCTCTCCCTAAATCTCTGGCTTTTTCCCAACCCTGATTAGAAAAACCATGAGCCTCCCCCATTAAATTGTCTTACTAAAACGGACACCAAGTTAATCCATATCTAAACACACATAACAAAATCAGTCCAGTTAATTAAGTTGCATATCTACGCTTCTTAAATGTATCATAAAACACCAACCAATTGCTTAGTTAATCTGTATATATGACTATCATTGAACTAATGACAACAATGGCACCAATCGATGTTTAATGGGGAAGCAAAACTAGGGTTTTTTTATAAACATAAAAGAGGTTTATCTTGAATGATGTTCCTGATTGGAGTCCAGTGTCCTTTGAAAAAGTAATTCTTCAACGTTCAAAATCACCAATGCCATGCCATTCCTCAGAAGGAAATAACTATATATCATTACTTTGGTCGTGCACGTTCATAAAATACACAGCCAACAATGTGTCACAAGCAGCAAATTATAGAAATTCAAACTAGCATTACATACTTAAGGTAACTTAAAGACACTAAGTTTTTCTCACGACCTTTCACTATTACATCTTCAAACATACTGTATTACTTAAAGCAAAGCACTAAACATCTCATTCCAAATATCAGGTACCCCAGGCAGGCACCAGTGGCTACAGTCAGAGGAATAGTCCCTTAAATGTTGCTTATTTTCTTCCCCCATAGCTCTAGCATAAACAGAAGGATGCCCATCTCTTCGGAGAGCCGACATCGTCGTAATATCTTGCAAATACACTGGAAATCTCATCCTTCTCAGAACCCCTTGCAGCACTAGCAGTTGTTCAGGTACATGGGGGTGACTGGCATACCCTAGAGGTTCCTTCTGATTGAAACACTTCCACCCATTTTCTCTGCAACGTTTGAAGATTGAACTATAGAAATACAGATATGTACAAGCACATGCGCATTCAAACACAGATCCCACATAATGCTATGAACGGACTGAATTCTTTTAGTTTTCAGCTGTTTTTTGGGTCTGACTTACTATTAGTTGTCTAGATCAAAAGAATGAATGTACAAACTAAATTAAGCAAGTATGGATAGCACTGCAGCAAGCTCTCACAGGATATTATGAGAGACTAAATCAAAGGTATTTTACTTCCTATCCCTAAGAAAATTAAGCTAGGGGTGATCACGGTACAATTTGGTTCAGTTTAGGAGTCAAACTGCAAACCGTTAACCTTCGGTTTGGAAAATTGTGAATCGAACCAAACCAAACACCATCGGTTTAGATAGTTCGGTTTGGTCGGTTTAAACGATTCGGTTTAGTTTGTTTAGATTGGCTTGCACCCATTTAAAAACGTTATTCCTTTGCACACTACTGTTAGATCTAAATATAGATTATTAAAATCGAAGTTATACTTTATCTAAATTGTACATAATCTTGTTACGTGTAATGTACATATAAGTACTCGTGTTAACATAAGATTTAAGTATTATTCCAAATATATATTACAATAAAAACTCAAATATGCCTTTGTTATTGATGTATGAGGAAAAAGAGATATCGGTCACTAATTTTTGAGGTATAACTGCTCTCCTTATTTTCTTTTCTTTAACTTTCAAGGATTTGATTATTTGGATTTTCTTAGTACCATGTATGTGAAAATTATCAATGAATGTTATTGAAAATAATTAACGTACCATATGTTGGTTCGGTTCAGTTTGTGATTATATTAGTTTAAAAAATGTGAACTGTGAATCGAACCGAACAAATATCGATTTGATAATGTAAAACCAAACCGTTAAAAATATTGGGTGGTTCCGATTAGATTGGTTCGGTTTGAACGGTTCAGATTGATTTGAACGGTTTGGTGCTCACCCCTAAATTAAGTCGAAAACCCTGCATCACGGCTTGGCTGTAGGATTCAGAAAATTGACTTATGTTGATCCTATTTGCCCCATGTGTCGAATTAAATGTAGAGTGAGTCAATAAATACCTCATCTACTAGAGCCCTTTCACCTCCCTATTTTGATTGCTAGTTTCTTCATTGTTAGACCAGCCCAACAACAACCTTTAGGACTAAAAGATTGGAATATACACTGGGAAAGGGATCGGAGAACAAGCATAGCTATTACCTTGATACCGAAGATCGAGGAGTTTGACCTAATGCTTTATTTCGGTCTTCCTATATATGTAAAATAGTATTTTTACTCTAGTAACCCCTCAAATTTGGTCCTTGAACGTGGTAAGTGAGGTTTGTGGTAATTTCTCACTAAGTCTTTGTTCATACTTCTTGTCGATATCCTCTGCAAATTATTGGTTGCCCAAAACAAATAGAAGATGGTGACCACGAGGGAAAAAAATCAACCAATCTTGGTGGCATACATATAATTCCTTTCCAAAAAAATTGGAGGAGGCCATTGTTCCCCCAGTTCTAAACATGACCTGCCCCTGTGCACACAACAATGTTAGGTAAAAAGAAGATTTGTGTGCCCGAGCTAGGTTCAATGCACTTGAATTAATTGGTGGATTCATCTTGCAAGGAAACTAACTTGTTTCGAAAATTGGGTATGTGATTAGATAACCATTAGGCCTAAGATTCAGATTGCAAAGCATTAATTTGCAACATATGCATTAGCTAGAACATGCAGAAATTGTGGCAATTCTGGAAGCAATTAAGTGGGCAAGGCAAGCTAAATGATATGGGTAAAAGTGCACGTCCGACCCGCACACAACACCTGTCATGTGGCAACCTTTCTTGGTTAGATGTAGTCAATTTTAATTAGAGTTCTAAGTGAATTCTAAAAGACAGTCCCCTAATCTAATCAGATGTGAATATTTTCTCATCAAGGATTCCCTGCCAATACATGGTAGTCACCAAAAAGGTGGTTAAACCCCAGTTGGAGTAGGTTAGGCATAAGGTGGTTAAATCCTAGTGAATTCTAAAAGACAGTCCCTACAAGATATCTTCAATAGCTCTATGATTCTGCTTGTCCAGACAAAGATGAGCTCCTTCACGGACTCAATAGTTTGCAAATCCAGATGAGAAAACGAGCTCTCTTGTTGGTTGAATAGGCTGCTCGTGCCAACCGAGCAGACGATGAGTCCTAAAAGGACATATGTCAAAAAATGTTCTACACAACAGAAAAAAATCCCCTGAATCCCACTATACGGTCAAATAGGTTCATGCGAGGCTCGGTAGCTGGCCACTAGCTCCTGTTATCACCTAAAGAGGGACGGACTGCCTTCCGAATTCTTCTCTCGAAGAACATGGAAGTAGGGCTTAAATGATACGAGTAGAAACACACACGTCCAACCCACACGCAGAGTGGGGACCATTATTTGACTATATATATATGACCAAATCAAAATTAGAGTTGTACGTAGTAAATAGTAAATGACACTCCCTAGTCAAATGTAAATTCTTGCTCACTAAAAAGTATTCACTCCAACATGGTAATCACCAAATAGTGGTTAAACCTTAGTAGGATCGAGAAGGTGAGCTTTTGACTTACTCTATAGGTTCTCTTGAGTTCTCCTCGATCTCTCCCATATCCTGACTTAAGTGGGCATCGGAGATTCCCTACTAGATCCCCATCAATATTTTCACTAAAACACCGAAGTTTAAGCTTTATCACTAAAATCTGATTGCAAGACTGTACGTAGTTAAGAAGATGGCCCTGAAGATGAACCTAGCTAGCTAAGGATATCTAAATTCCCATTATTTTTCAAATCAAAAAATGTATGTCCGAGAACTTTGCTTTTTGTTGTATCAAACGAGTATCAAGAGAGAAGGTTAGTAAAGCTTATGTAGCAACTCAGAATTGTCACTTAAAGTATCACCCCAATTTCCCATAAGATAAAATTGAAATCGAAACTCTATCTTTACATACAGTCTGTCCTCAATGTTAATATCGCCGGAGATGAAAAAGTTGTAAAACTATAAGAGGTCTTAATAATAATAAGAGTACTTTACATATGCGTACAATTTATCGAATTAGATTTCTTTCATCTACATCTATCATAAGTAAAATACGGTATTGTTTACATTTACTAACCATAATCGTGGCATTAAAAATCTTACTTGTAATGTAAAGATCTTGTAACATCGTTTTGAATAATCGCACTTTAAGCGCCTTACCATAATTTCCTTGTAGTTTCCTAACGTATATCTTTATACATGATATTCTTAGTTGCCATAACAACTTTGCAGATTTTCTTCATATCTATAACATTTTGACTTTTATGTGACTCTAAAAGTACAAACAACTCAGAATGTCACTTTAGTCGGTGTCACCAAAATTTCCCCGAAGATAAAGTTGAAATCGAAACTCTATCTTTGCATACAGTCGGTCCTTAATAATTAATGAAAAAATTGTAAAATTATAAGAGGTCTTAATTAAAAGAGTTTGCGCGTACAAGTACACTTGAATTTGTCGAATTAGATTTGTTTCATGCAAACTTATCAAAAATAAAATACGAGGTACATAATTTCTTACCGTAATCGTGGCATTTCTTCAAGATCTTACTTATAACTTAAAGATCTCCTAACATCCTTTTGAATTATCGCACTGAAAGTTTTATGCTGCACCATAATTTCCTTTTAGTTTCCTAATGTATATATCCTCATTCTTATTTTCTTTGTCATACCTTTAACATTGCAGATTTCCAACATATAATTTATGTCTCTACACAAGTCTTCTAAAACTATTAATTAAAAGTTAATAGAGATTAGTAATTATGAAATGTCACCAATAAGTTAGTTCTCCGACGGTTTACTTAATTCATATCAGAGGATGCTAATTATATGATGGCAGATTTTACCTGTTATGCCTGGGCGACATACTTCGGAAAATGACTCGGGTCTTGCGAGGATCCAGATTCAAATCTACCCATTTAGCCCACGTAAACAGTCCTTTCTCGTAGGCAACCATCGGATTGGAGTTTCTGAAGACAGTGTTACCCTCCATGGTGAGATCCCACCTGAAATCAAATCAAGCACAAGTGTGTTCAGTGAGATGTGAGAGTTGCTCGCGCATTTAGCTGCTTAAAGTTGCAGCATTTGTAAAATTCACACCACTCCCTATAAGCGTTGCTAGAAGTTTGACTTGAAAGTTTTAGCAACTGCCAGATTTGCAGCAATTGGCTGCAGCCCCTCATTTTGATCTGGTGACAGTTTTTACAAGTTCCTAATTTTTACTCGAAGTGTAAGTGCTAAAATTTCGTCCACTTAAGCCTTGGCTGCAGACAAACTATTTGTGTTGAAAATGGCACTAGAAAATCTTATCGGGCAAACTAGACCGCTTAAACGTACGTGTGGTTACAGTAGACTTCTAGAAATGCTACTAATTTTTCAGAAGTCTTTTGAGTGGGATGCTAATTAAATTCACACTTTTCGGTTAAACACTCTTGTCAAAAAAAGTCATGTCTCTTTTAGTGATAAAGGTGGTGTAAATTTACCTGAAAGTGATGTGAGTTTAGCTCCAATCATACATGCAGTTTATCATAGAGTACGATTTAGATCCTAGGGAGAAACATAGCGGTATAGAGCTCGATATATAGCAATAACGTACAAGAGCCTCTTTCTTTGGAGTGAGGATGGAGAGGACTACTCCACGTTTCGTAATCCATGGCCAAGTAGATCAGAAAAAGCAAAAGAAAGAAAGGAAAGACTTGATTATTCTTACGAGCTCTTATCAGAGTGAGTCCACCAATGTGCTGAATCAAACACAAGAACATCCACTCCTCTCCAATACTTCGCATTTTCTTCTATTAAATCCAGATGCAATATTCTTTTGCCCCCAAATCCTTTCTTCAGTTCCACAAGTAATGGAGCCCATGAAAACTCAATTGACATCTCATAATCCTGTAACAAACATTTCATTTTTGGGATTGACATAACAGTAAGAGTTAAAGTACTAGTCGTAGGAGTGAGTAGGAGTTTTCAACTTCATTACCAAAGCATGGAAGGCCATGGCAGGTCCATTATAGGTCACAGTCCTCCGAGCAGTGGGAATTACCGAGTGTACTAAGCAGACAAGGGACTCCCATTGGTTCCTCATTATTGAATCACCAACAAGCATTATTCTTTTCCTTCTCATTCTCCCAAGAAATTCCAATGCATCAAACCTGAATATAGAAATTAAACTTAAATAAGGGTAGAAAACATTTTAATCTGCGGAGTGCCAAAATAGTGTGCAATTTTCTTTTGGGTACAATAAGAACCTACATCTCATTTACTTGTACTATGCGAGTTTCAAACGACTGGAACTCTTGTGGAGACAACATATATGGGTTCACTTTTCTTTTGACCCTAAGGAATATGACTTTAACTAGAAAACTGTGGAAATTGGTAAACGAACTTGGGTTTTAGTCGCTTATACTTTACTTTTTCACCAAAAACAACCGAAGAAGTGGAGTCAAAATGACCAAAAGTGAAGTACCGTAAATCCTCCGTTGCCAAAAGAAATTCTTGTAAGTTAAATGTTTCTCGATGTAAAATAAAAATAAAAAATAGAGAAATTATTTTTGGCTATAAGCTTTGATATTATGATCAACGGTTATTAAATATGTTCGATTCCATATATGCTAAAAGGATATTTTGTACAAGGTGTTTGGAGACATGTCAATATATAGCTTTAGGTAACGACCATTAATTGTCGCCCAATGGGGTTGTAGCCTTTTGGTGCAACTTGAGTTGCGGCCACATTAATCCAGAAGGAAAAGAAAGGTATGCTGCTCAAAATTCTGAAAATCTTGGGAGCACATCATGGGCAAACCATCAGCTCAAATGCATGGCACCACCTAAGCATTTTTGACTGCCAGGCCTAAAATCATCCCTGTAGACAATGTCTACAATGGAGCTTCTTACAAGGTTCTTGCTAGGTTACGAGTTTGAGTCCCGACAGAATCTATCCTTGTGACAACTTAAAAGAAATGCAAAGGTAACAATTTGGAAGAAATGTTTGCCATTGAACGTTTTTGTACTATCGGTACAACAAATTCTAAAATACCTTGGAATTGAACAACCATGTGGCCTCCACCTCCACTTTTCATAGTCGGAATCTGGCCTTCCATTCTGCTTACAAGTCACTGCAGTCGTAAGATACGGGCAGCTAGAATCATATAGAGGGTACGACTGATCGAAAACCCATTCTCCAGACGTGAAGTCACACCTTCTTCGCGAAGCATGCTGGTTCTGAACCATGTTAACTTCTTCATCCATCTCGCCGAGCCATGAAAGGTCCTCTAGGTTGAATCCCGAAGACTTGCAGTGGAAGAAATTGAATGAGATGGCGACGAAGAATATGAGGAACAAGCAGGAGCTGGGTTTAGTCATTTTTGCAAAATGGCATGGTACGTAGAGAAAGGTATGTGCTTAAGAGTGAAAGGTCTTAACTCGCAGCTCTTCAGTATACATAGATGTTGGAGCACTTGAAAGTTGATGACTCGTTTCAGATTCCGCATGACTGCCGGTAGAATGGGCCATACAGTTCACTCCTTTTCATCATTCTGCATTGGTCATTCACATGGTTCTAGTAATTACGATGTTTGCGCTTCCTTTTCTTTTTTACTTTCATTGCCGTAATGGGGGGAGAGAGAAGGGGGGACAGATAGAGAAAGGGGCCAGAGTTGGCACTCAACCGAACAGTGTGCAACGTTTGTGTTAATTTGTTGGAAGAGCTAATGAAAGAGAGTGGTTGAGGAAAAACAAACTTTTGGTGGCCGTGACATGCGGGTGGTAGGGCATGGTCATTATTTGCAGTTCTTCAACGTCAAAAAAGTTTGGAGGTCATCATTTTATGCAAGCTAGCTATTCATTCGTTCACTCAATTTTCTGGAAAATTTTCTATTTTAGAGAATCTTAGGGAATTAATTTTTAGGGGATTTTCTATTTTTTTTAAAAATTATGTGCTTATTGGGTAGTTGTAGAAAATGATAATTATAGGAAATCCCCATTGCAGTGTAGTAGTAAAACACAAGATGGAAAAAAGAAGAAAACACCCAAGGAGAATGACCAAATGAATACTCGTCATAAAAAAAAGAAAATATGAAATTTGATTAGTTTACATGTGGGTCTACCTTAACTGTCCTGGTACGGTACGGGTATAGTAAAACGGCTACCCGAAAATAATTAGGTAATTTTTACCCACATTGTTATATCCATACCCTTCTGGGTAATACTTGTACCCGGCGGGTTTTGCCAGGACTAGCCTTGTACTCTTAATTACCGATAGACGTTGATCAAGCTGCTCAGCTTCTCACTCAGACGCAAGTGGAGGATCTTTCTAACTTCTTAGGAGCTATTCACTATGCAATCTTTCCCATTTGATGATCAAAGGGTAGCAGATTTTCCATGACTATTATTGGGTCGAGGATGATGAGATCTCGAGTTTGACAGTAAAGCCTAATAAAGATAATAGTTGCAGATTGGATGGATTACTTAGAGCTAGAGGGTGTGACAACATGCTTCAGCGATAGATCCGGATAGTCAGGTCTCCTCAGTTTGAGGCGAGATGAAAAATTGGAAAATTAAGGGTTCGTTTGACAAATTTTTTTTTTTGGTTTTCAGTTTTTAAAGAGCAGTTTTTTAAAGAGCAGCTTAATTTTTTTTTTTTATAAAAACAAGTGGGTGTTTGATAACCCCTTTTTTTTTTAGGTTTTTTTTTTTTGTGTTTGGTAACCCTTTTTATTTTGACTTTTTTTTTTTTTGGTGGTTTGCGGTGGTGGCCGGTGGTGGTGGTGGTGGCCGGCGGCCGGAGGTGGCTGCCAGCAGTCGCCGGCGGCCGGCAGTCGCCGGCGGTGGTGGCCGGCGGCCGGAGGTGGCTGCCGGCAGTCGCCGGCGGTGGTCGTCGGCAGTGGTTGCCGGCGGCCGGAGGTGGCAGCCGCAGTCTCCGGCGGTGGTCGCCGGCGGCCGGAGGTGGCTGCCGGCAATCTCCGGCGGTGGTCGCCGGCGGCCGGCGGTGGTCGCCTGAGGTGGCTGCCGGCGGTGGGAGGGTGGTGGTGGTGGTCTAAGAAAAAAAAACCAAAAGTGAAAAAAAAAACCAGTTTCTGGAGTTTTTTTTTTTACTCTTTTTTACTCTTGAGTTTAAAAACTGGTTTTTAAACTGAAAAAAAAAATGGTTACCAAACGCTCCTTTTTTTCAGTTTTTAAAAACTGAAAAAAAAAAAGAGGAAATTTTTTTTGTCAAACCTAGCCTAAGTATGGCCTGTTAGCTGTTGGAGCAATTGTCGAAGACTATTCCGATACTGAGTCAAATTCGGAGCCTGAATACCTATTTGATCTTATTTCCATTGCTAGTCTAGCTAGATGTTCATTCTTATTGTGCTCCCCAACTTTTGGATTGATAATATAGTCACTGATCTTCTTACTTCTTGATTGCCTTTTGAGTTATGATGAATTAATCAACACAGTTAATGATGAATCATAATAAATGAACTTAGAAGAGAAAAAAAAATTAAGAAAATGATAAAAGGAATCGAGCACCGAGAGTCTAATTGGGTCAAAGCAGTAGTACAAAAGACTATAAGCATTAATTTGAGGATGGCCAACAATGGAAGATAGATAACGATAGATGTCTGCCTAGATGAATCATAATAAGGTGAGATTACAAAACTGCTAAGAGTATTTAGTAAAATGCTCGCGTGTTCGTATAGCGACATGCCTGGCATTGATCTTTCAATTGTCCACCAATACATGTCCACCTTTTCGGAAGTCAAACATGTTTAAGCAGAAGCTCTGTAACCTAAGGGCCAATGGTCCCTAAAAGTCAAAGGCAAACTCATAAAGTTGTTGAGCATAGGTTCTATTAGTCATCGATTATCCTACTTAGTTAACCAACATTGTCCTGGTTTTGAAAGCTAACAGACAAGTCTAGATGTGTATAAACTATAATGATCTTAACGAAGCATTCCCTAAGGTTGACTTTCAACTCCCTATCATAACTTAATTGTCAACAGTATTGCAGAGAATAAATTGGTTTTATTCGTGGATTTTTGTCGGGGTACAATCAGATTAAGATGGCCCTTGAGGATCAACAGAATATCACATTCATCACTCCGTGGGGTACCTTCTACTATACTGTGATGCCCATTGGGTTGAAGAATGTTGGGGCTGCTTATCACCGCACAACTACCATAGTATTTAATGATATGGTTCACAAAGAAGTGGAAGTTTACGTAGATGACATGATCATAAAATCTAAGAAGTGTAAAGACCATTGTGCAATCTTGCAAAAAATCTTTAAGAGATTGCGTTAGTATAATGTCCGACTCAACTCACAGAAGTGTGTGTTTGGAGTCATAGCAGGGAAGCTCTTAGGATTTATAGTTAGCTAGAGAGGGACAAATGTCGATCTAGTTAAGATCACAGCCAGTGTCGGGAAATCCGTTGTTGTACCTTAATGTGACAGATACTG
This sequence comes from Escallonia rubra, assembly GCA_033065855.1. NCBI lineage: Eukaryota > Viridiplantae > Streptophyta > Magnoliopsida > Escalloniales > Escalloniaceae > Escallonia > Escallonia rubra. The sequence continues at coordinate 63,605 of JAVXUO010002357.1, forward strand.
CAACAGGGGCAATGTTGACGCAGGCCATGTATCATTTAAGCAAAAAGCTATCCCAATACGAAGCAAATTACTTTGCTTTGAAAAAGAATTATGTGTCCTTGGTATGGTTAACCAGAAGTTATAACATTATGACTTCTTTTACCCTATCAAATTGGTGGACAAAATGGATTTAACCAAACAACTGTTTTAGAAGTGTGAGATGATGGAGTCAAATACAGAGATATGAACAAACTCTTCATATGCTGAATCGAGTAGCCAAACAATTAGGAGCATTCTACTCAACCGCACAAGCACTTTTCCTTAAACCAAGAAACCAAAGTAAGATCTCAGGCGTTGGAAAATAGCCAACATTTATCTCAAGCCACTCCTAAACTCTAAAGGACAAGTGAAAATTTCCTCATGTATTCCTATTTTTAGTCTAGGAAAACTTGGAACCATGAAGGCAATCATCACCTAATCCAACTATCCAACCTAACCTAGAAAGGAAATAAGCCATCAATCAGAGTTGTATTATCCAAAGTGGACCTGCATTAGTCATGAAGTGAAATTATAATAAATTTATCAATTCCAGATGAAAGCCAAACCATTGGCCAATGGAAACATTCAGTCCCTTGACTAAAGTTCAAGCTAAAGTTAGCAAATCTTTGCTGACTTTCCTGAAGCAGGATAGACCAGGAATTAGCTATCCACGCTAGCAAGAAAGCTACATCATCATCATTCACTGCCTCTCCATTCTTACCTAAAGGCAGTAACAATATATATATATATATGGTCATGGGTTTTATATAGCAGTGACAGAGCTTTTGAAATAGAGGTTTGGGCTTTATATAGCAGTGATAGTTTAGTAAAAATATGATTTTTAAATTACACCAGGGTCATTTTGACTAAGTTATGAAAGTTTGTGAGCTATGATAATTTACCAGCTGGGCTCTCAAATTAATCGGGCAGCTTTGTTCTTATTCTATACCATTCTTATTTCCATTCATACTTTAGGAGGCCATATCGGGGTTAAGTGATATAGTGGTGACCAATTGAGAATTTGGACAAAAACTTTGGGATTATTGGTAAATTTTATTGCCTTGAGTTAGTAACACTAATCCTAGGATTTGATTGGTTTACTGTTATGAACCTAATTTGATACTTTTTTATTTTCAATTTTTGTAGGTTTTGGATTTACGCTCTTAATGTTAACCTATATTCATAGCCTTGATTTCAGCGTGTTAATTTAAAATTGTAATTTTTTTAGGAGCAATTGTTCCATTTTGAACTCATCTTTAACTTGAATTCTAAGATAAATTAACTTATTAACCTTGTACGCTTCGATCATTCTCTCCTTGCATTCATTTTTTCTTTAAATTGACTTGTTGGCCCGATTTCAAAAGTGTTGCAGCTAAAAACTGGATTGGGAACAACACCAGAAATCAGGCCTGCAAAAGAGAACACGAAGTGACCGCCGGGTGGGGTTCCGGCGGGGGAACGCTCCGATGCTTAAGTCAGAGAAGGCTAACAAGGTAGAACTCTGAATAGCAGTATTACACAATGTGTATGTGTGTGAACTTCACCTTTACCTGAGGGGGCTTGACCCCTTTATATAGTGGTAATAGGAGGAGTCCTAGTAGGACTGGGCTTTGACCAACTCTAATCAGAATCTAATTAGGATCCTAGAGGATCTCATGTTGATCTTGGTTGATAGAATCAAAGCTTCTTTAGGATTCTGCCCGATGACTAATATGGTAAGTGCCATATCAGTAGTGAGCCAATACGGGTTACGTGTCATAACCGCCACGTGTCGTCCATAGACTGGAGGGATATTTTTAGCTATATAAAAAAGATTACTGAAGTTGTTTCTATGGCTTCATGCTAAAGTTTGGTACTTTCAAATTTTAGCATCCGAAATCTTAGACGTTTTATTCAAATTGCCGCTAATTTTCAAGCCATTATTGGGCTATTTAATTTGTAGCTTCTGCATGTTACCTTTGTTCACAATTTTTCAATCGTAACTTAGTTACGATAGTTTGTCGTCACATTACATTATTTTGAGTACGAATATGAAAATTGAACTATATAATTCATCGCGCTTTTAGTGTGACTATACTTTATTGCTAGTGGTTTGGTACCGATATAAATTATACTGATTCGTGATTAAACGCGGTATACAGTTCAATCAAAATCGATTATCACCCCATATTTTTTAAGTGAGAATTGATTAGAGGTTGCACCTATAGCTTGAATGGGTAGCTAGGATTTTGGGCAAGTTTTAGGTATTCTGTTAATAGTATTTGTTAGCTCTAGGGTTGGATAACTTAGGCTTACATCTTGTTTTGATGATAACTACACATTGATTATGTTCTAATGTGCGCTTTGAGTAGATTCTTAGTAGGTATATACATACACACTCATGAAGACGCATTTGAGAAGTTGGATATATGAATTAAAGACAAAGAAGCTTAAAGCTATAGTGGACATGTTATGTAAGCTTCATCAAGTCCAATGTCAAAGAGCAAGAAAGAATGCATATGCTAAGTTACTATTGATTATGATTGATCTTTACTATTATGTAACTAGTCTTGCTTTGATGCCTGGATTGATGACTATGACCTAAAATGACCTTAGGACACCTTGTGCATTGCATGTGAGTTCATAACCTTTCACACAAGTGTGGTTCTTGAAAAATGAGTGAATTTTGGAGCTCACTTTCTAAAAAATGTTTTCAGTGCTAAAATTTTCATATTTTGATAAAAAATTTCATTAGCTTTCTAATGCAAAAAATGACACCCCAATCTGATTTTTCTAGAGAAAGTTATGCCTAAAATAAGAAAGGAGGTTTTGCGAGACAGTCGAGAAATGGCAGTAAGGGAATGCAATCGAATCCATTCCCAATGCAGATGACTCTATTGACCGTTGGGTGAGAAATAACAGCTAGTTTTGCCAAAAATAATGCCAAATCTTCCCATAACGGCTATATTTCATATCTTCTCTATATAAATGATTTAGAGCTTCATCATACATCACGGAAACCACATTCTACGCCTCCATTCATTAGAGAAACATCAAGGCTCATAGATTAAACTTTTCTCTCTTCATCTTCATGATTTTACATCATTAAAGAGAGCATCTTTGTGAGAAATTCATTGATTGAGAGTGAGCATACTTCAAGTCATCAATTCTTTCACATCTCTATTGTACTAGAGCTTCATTTGTACTCATTTCCTTTCAAGAGGATTTCTTTGTACACAATTGATCTTTGTAAAAAGATTGTGATCAAGGCTTGGGTTTGTCAATTCTTGGGTGAGCTTTGTGGATTCAAGGCTTGTGCTTGGTGTGGGGATATTACCAAGTGTTATAAGGGTTTTGATCTTGACCCGGAAGAAGATTGTTGCTAGTGGATTCTAGTACTCTTGCAAGGGACTTCCTTGAAGAGGTGGATGTAGGCTTGAGGGTAGTTCAAGCCGAACCATTTAAATCTCTTTGTCAAGTATCTCTAACTCAATCTATTTTTTACTTATTGTTCTTTAATTGTTTGGAATTGTTTAGTTAGCATTTTCATTGAAGTATTACTTGGTTTGATATGATTGTGTTTAGTTTAAATTCTCCATTAATTTTTAAAAACCTTATTCACCCCCTCTAGGGTTGTTTTATTGGTTTCAGTATTTAATGTTGGAATTATTAGCTGTAATTAATTACTTAGGCCACCAAAGGCTGGGCAAGACATTTTTTAAGATTTAGTAGTGTGGTGAACCGGCTCGAAAAAATCCTCTAACAATTTTTATGGAGTCGTCGTCTTATTTAATTAAAGAAAAATAAGAAAAACCTAAAAATGACTCTAAATGTGTCCAAAAGGATGACTATTCTATAAAAACCAAGAGAATGGTCCGGGGACTAAAATACGCGATAGGAAAGTGTTAGGCACGCGCCACGCACTTTTGGTCACTATTTTATTTCTATTGATTATTAGCCTTAAAACATGTAAGCTGCAAAGTACGATGAAACTTAACCTAAGTTGATTTTTATATTTTTGGCTTGAACTCGACATCAGGGGTTGAATTGCCTACTCATCCGATTGGACCAATCGGAATGAAAACCATCATAGTTCGACTCTGATCCTACGAGAAGTAGTGTATACTTCGAGACTCAAACCTAGACCAAACACTGTGAAGACTCTTTTTGTTGTTTTTGAATAGAAATGTGACTACGGGAAATGGGAGACGCTCTAGACCATTATTATCTAAGCTAATCTAGAAAACTTTAAATGTACCTCGAGAAGGCGCTGGCTTGGAAGACTTCAAAACTCTTTATAATGAAACCGTAATGCATGTGACTTGTGTATCCATAAATGAATATGAAGTGCTAAATTTCTCTTAGAGATGATCTAACACTTTTATGAAAGAAATAGTATAAAAGCCCTAGACAGAAAAACCTTTTCCTTTGAAAATGTAGACCAAAGACCTTGTTTATAAAGGTCTGGGTGCCAGAAATGATCAGGATGACTATATCCCAGTCTATGATCTAGTGATAGAGCAGAATATCTTAAACTTGAAAAGAAGTCAACTTACCGGTCAGTTGGTCAAAAAAATGGCCGATTAAGCCGACGAACCGATCGGTAACCAGCTGGTTTTCGATAAATCGGCCGGTTCAGCTCAAAAATATTTGTACCGAATTTTGAACATTATCTACCCCTAATTATATAAATATCTCTAAAAATACAGTTGGGATGAAACATATTTGAGAATTATCCCCAAATTTCAAGTAAATCAAAGATTAATCGTATATATCAAAGATAAAATCACAAGATATTTCCAAGTCATCTATTCAACCATAACCTCTTGACTTTAAATTGGGTTAAAGCTAATTAACAGGGTTAGTTTAACCAACTGGACTAGACTCCAACTGGACTGGACTTTAACTAGACTGAACACATGCACTGGACTTGACTCAAATTGGAATGCACTGGACCCTTTATTGGACTTAATTAAATAAATTAGACTCATTATCTTAATAGGACTACGTCTATAATAATAATAAGCTCAATTAACAATAAAGTCCAATGATCATTTAAAAAATAAGAATACTACAAACATTGGGTGTCTACAGAGCCCCTCGGTGAGGGAGCTAGCTTGTGGGCGAACATCATTGTAAAAGGACGAATTTTTTTTGTAATAGACATAGAAAAAACCATAAGACTCTAAACAGACTCAAAGACTCATACAGATATGAGGTTGGACCTTTATAAGACTTTCTACGTATCCCTGGAAAGGAATCAGACCAACGTAGTTCCGAAATGGTGGGGATATTGTTTGAAATCGGAGCCAATAGTAACAACGATTGTTCGTCAAGCAATACCAAAAAGAGAAAATAAAACCGGACCATAATTGGAACCGGAGCCAACAGTAACAACGATCGGTTGCCAGATAAATGATGTATTCTTAAAAGCCAGAGCCAACTGAAACAACAATTGATCGTCTAAGAATATTAGGACATAAGATGGAACTGGAATTGGTCCCAGAAAAACTCACTGCCTTAAGAGCTAGAGCCAATAGTAACAACTTTTGGTCACTTAAGGATGCTGAGAAATCATGTCTAAGAGTCAGAGCCAATAGTAACAACGATTGGTCACTTAAACATTTAGGTACATCTAGAAGCCAGAGCCAATAGTAAAGACGATTGGTTGCCTAGACACACCGAAGGCCTATTACTAAGATCCGGAGCCAATAGTTATGATAACTGATCGCTTAGGCATAAGGCACATCCTTAGAAGCCGTAGCCAACGGTAATAACAATTGGTCGTCTAAGGATACTAAAAAGTAATGTCTAAGAGCCATAGCCAATAGTAACAACGATTGGTCGCTTAGGCATAAGGTGTATCCTTAGAATCCGTAGCCAATGGTAACAACAATTGGTTGTCTAATGATACTAAAAAGTAATGTCTAAGATTCAGAGCCAATGGTAACGACAATTGGTCACTTAGACATGCGGACGTATCCCTAGATGTTAGTGCCAACAATAATGGCGGTTGGTCATCTAGATGTACTGAAAGCTTTTATGACTAAGAGCTAGAGTCAATCCTAACGAAAATTGGTCGTTTAGCCATAAATATATACTGCTAGAAGCAGGAGCTAGTGGTAACAACAATTGGTCATCTAGGGATAAAAGTGTATCTAGAAGCCGGAGCCAATAGTAACGACGATTGGTCACTTAGGCATAATGCATATCCTTAGAATTCGTAGCCAATGGTAACAACAATTGGTCGTCTAAGGATACTAAAAGGTAATGTCTAAGAGCTCGAGCCAATGGTAACGACAATTGGTCGCTTAAACACGTAGACAAATCCCTAGATGTAGTAGCCAATAGTAACAATTGTTGTCGTCTAAGGATAAAAGCGTAGCGACGATTGGTCGTCTAGACATAGTGAAGGCTGATGACTAAGAGTCATGATCAATAGTAATGACGATTGGTTGCTTAGTTATAAGGATGTATCCTTAGAAGCTGTAGCTAACATTAATAACAATTGGCCATCTAAGGATACTAGAAGGTAATATCTAAGAGCTGGAGCCAATGGTAACGATAATTGGTCGCTTACACTATGCGGACGTATCCTTAGATGTCAGACCCAACAGTAACTACGGTTGGTCATCTTGGAATATGGGAAAAAACTGGGATTGGGACCAAAAAACTCATTGCTTAAGAGTCGGGGCCGATAGTAACAACAATTGGTCGCTTAGGCGAGTGAGTAGAAAAGCATGTCTAGAAGCCGAAGCCAATAGTAACTACGATTGGTCATCTAAGACATAACGAAGGCTTATGTCTAAGAGCCGGAACTAATAGTAACGATGATTGGCTGCTTAGGCATAAGGACGCATCCCTTAAATGCCGGAGCCAACGGTAATGATGATTTTATCTAGGAATATGAAAAAAAAATTGAGACTGCATAGAGGAAGGTACACGAGATCCGCGTTGTGGCGAACTGTCTAGGAAAAATTCCCAAAATGATTTATTTTGGAGTTGCCATCTTATTTAATGAGGGAAATTAAGAAAAAACCTAAAATGACTCTTAAGTGTCCAAAAGACAACAAGTCTATCGAAACTTGGAGAGGGGTCCAGGAACTAAATTGCGTAACGGCAAGGTGTTGGGCATCCGCCACGCCCTTTCGATTTTCACTTCATTTTTAATAACTTTTGGCATGATGAACACGTAGCATCTAAAACACAACTAGACTCACCCTAAGTTAATTTTTATATTTTTTGGCTTAAACTCGACATAAGGGGTCAAGTGGCCTACGTATCTTATTAGACTAATCGGAATCAAAACCACCTTAATTCGACTCTAATCCTATGGGAAGTAGTCTACAATTTGGTACTTAGCCAAAAAGTATAAAAGAATTTTTTGTTGTTTTTGAATAGAAATGCGACTACATGAAATAAGAGACGCTCTAGACCATTATCATCTAAGCTAATCTAGAAAACTGTAAATGTAACTCGAAAAGGCGCTGGATTAGAAGATTTTGGAACTCCTTATGATGAATCCATGATGCATGTAACTTGTGTATATAGAAATTAATATAAAGTGCTAACTTCTCCTTAGAGATGATCTACCACTTCTATAAAAGAAATGGTATAAAAGCTCTAGGGAGAAAAAGTTGTCCTCTAAAATGTAGGCAAAGGACCCTATTTGTTAGCCCTATGGTCGGATAATCTAGGCTTACATCTTATTATGATGATAAGTACACATTGATTATGTTTTAATGTGTGCTTTGAGTGGATTCTTAGTAGGTATACATATACACACTCATGAAGACACATTTGAGATGTTAGATAGATGGATTAAAGGCAAAGAAGCTTGAAGTTATAGTGGACATGCTATAGAAGCTTCATCAAGTCCAATGACAAAGAGCAACAAAGAATGCATAGGCTAAGTTACTTTTGATTATGATTGAACTTTAATATTGGATTGATGACTATGGCTTAAAATGACCTTAGGACACCTTGTGCATTGCATGTAAGTTCATAACCTTTCACACAAGTGTGTTTCTTAAAAATAAGTGAACTTTGGAGCTCACTCAAATTTTCTCAAGAATGTTTTTGGAGCTAATCTTTTCATATCTTAATAAAAAATTTCATTAGCTTTCCAACACAAAAAATAGCACCTCAATCTGAGTTTTCTAAAGAAAGTTAAGCTCAAAATAACAAACGAGGTTTCGCGAGACAGTTGAGAGATGGCAGTAAGGGAATGCAGTCGACTTTATTGACCATTGGGAGAGAAATAAGGGCTCGTTTTGCCCAAAATCATGCAAAATCTACCCATAACGGTTATATTTGATATCCACCCTATAAAAATGATTTGAGGCTTCATCATACACCATGAAAATCATATTCTAAGCCTCCATTTATTAGAGAAACATCAAGGCTCATAGATTAAACATTTCTCTCTTCATCTTCATGATTTTGCATCATTAAAGATAGCATCTTTGTGAGAAATTCTTTGATTGAGAGTGAGCATTCTTCAAGTCATCAATTCTCTCATCTATTTATTGTACTAGAGCTTCATTTGTACTCATTTCCTTTCAAGAGGGTTTCTTTGTACACATTTGATCTTTGTAAAATAATTGTGATCAAGGCTTAGGTTTGTCAAGTCTTGGGTGAGTTTTGTGGATTCAAAACTTGTACTTGGTATGGATCAAGGAGGAGATAAAAGTGGAGAGCATTAAGCTACCTAAGTGGATTTTCGGTTACATAGCAGAGCAAGAGAGAGACTGATATACAATAAGATCAAAAGGAATTCGGTTACATAGAAGAACGAGCGAGGAGAAAGAGAGAAAAGAGAAACAAAAGGAGAAAAAGAGATATTGATAGAGAGAGAAGAGCAACATGAAGAGAGTTATGCCGATAAGTTTTCCGGCAAGTCGGTCCAATATCCGGTAAGTCTTCTAGTTCTTTTACTCTCAATTTTATCATTTGTTATATAGGAATAAAGGGGCTGGGATTGGGGTTTGTGTGGTGCGTGAAGTGAGGCAGCCATGGCGGCTGCCGAAGTGCGCGTATGCATGTGGGTCTGGGGAAAAAAAAGGGCTACGGTTATAAGGGCGGCCATGGCTGCCATAGGTATGTAGTATATGTCATGGTGTGGGTCTTTGAAGACAATGGAGAGAAATGAAGGTGAAGGTCATGTTAACCATGGCTGCCTTGTTACGTGAGTGGGGACCGGACCAAAATGGAACAGCCATGGCGCGGTGGTGCACAGCTGTGTAGAGGTTATTTATGTGGGTGACTACAAGTGGGTGTTGTGGCGTTTGAGAGAGGAAGAAGGACGGCTGCCGTGAAGTGGGTTTGTGTGTGCATTGGTGAGAAGAAGAACCACTGCAGTGGTTGTGCTATGTTGTGGTTTGTGAAGGTGATGCTTGGAGGGTGTAGTGTATACCGTGAGGTGCTTGTGGATGGGTTTAATGGCTGTGAGAAATGGGTGTCCATTGGTGTAATTTCTATACAATAAATGTGTGTTTTCTGTGATTTAAGGGGGCTGCAAGAGCAGCCTATATGTGTGTGCGTGTTATGTGCTTGTGTTTAATGGGTATGTAGCTGGAAGAATCATGGGTTTACAGTGTGCTTATTTGATGTGTTTTGGCGTAGTGTAAATGAAGTGAAGGGAGAAGATGCAGCCGTGAATCCATGGAGTGTTTGTGAATATGTGTGTGTTATTTGACCAAGAAGCAGCCACTGCCTCGCGGGTGCTTGTGAAGGTGAAGACTTGCAACTCTAATAGTGTAATGTATAAGGTGAGTGAATGTGTATGTGGGGTGTATGTAATATGAGTGCATGTGTGTGGATTTGTGTGGTGAATGAATGTTGCTGGGTTGGGTACTGAAATTGAGAGAAGGGAAGAAGGAGAAGTAGGTTTTGGATACATAGTTAGTCGGTATTTAGGATTAGCATTAAGTTCAACACGTGCATAAGTTAGCGCACAGTTATTGTTAGCACGTAAAACATTATAGTATAATAAGTTAGACTATATTAAAATTTTTGGCAAAAGTATATAATTTTCTGAAATCATATATATTTTTAGTATTTTCTGTAATTTCAAATTTGTAAAATTATTTTGGAGCCTTTAAACCATGAAAATGTTCTGGGAAAAATTAGAGTAATGTACTTATGGTATAAATAAGACTCAGTTTGAATTTGATGATTTTTGGAGTTGATTTTCTATGGTTTCCGTATCGTATTGTTTTTAGCAAAATGAATAATTTAAAAATAGTTTTAATACCTTTTAAATTCTGATTTAAATTTCTATAATTTTTATACATATTTTAAAGATGTTAAAAAAATTATGGGACTTTATTTTCAGCTAGAAGAAAACTTTTGGGAATTTATGAATTTTTATTGCATTTAAAGAAATTATTTTAATTCGAAAATATTCAAAAATTCTGAAAATTCATATTTTGACTTTTTATAATGGTTTAAGCTATAAAAGTGTTTTATTGTAATTTATAATGAATTTAAAATATTGTTGCGCATTTAGGAGCGTACGGGATTTTCGGTTAGGTTGGTCGTGTGCGGGAACCGTTTTGAATTACGCAATTTCGGAGTGAAAGTGAGTACGTCGTGGGTAGTTGATATTAGGTTTATAGTATTGTAGCATAGATTATATTCTAACATATGGATTGCCAATCTAGGTTTATTCAGAGATTAATTATTGATCGAGGTTTGGTAGCATTGCTTAGCTTGGACTGAGGTAAGGATCTTCTGTCTCAATCCTACTCATCATTCTGAAATCAAATATTTTAATCTTAACTGTTTCGTGAATTCCATTTAACTCTAATTTTATCTTTATCGTTAAAATGTAAGGATTTTCTCTCCAAACCCTATTCATCATCTGAATCCATATGTTTTAATCTTAATGGTTTTTGCAAAATTTTATTGAACTATTGTTTTATAAAATTTCCTAAAAATATTTGGATTTTGCTAATGAAACCCTAACTTGAAACTTAAGCGATCGTTTGGAATTATTTTTTTATTCTCAATTGTTCTATTCATTCAATTATCATAAAATATTTTGAATTATATTTATTGATTCTCAATGTTGACACGAGTTAGCTATTTTTGACTGAACGGCCTTTTAACCGCTTGGTCTGGACACCGGTTCGAGATTTTTGGATGAAAATTTTGTAAAATATGTTTTAGCTCAAAAATGATTTCGGCATGCCTGAAATAACATTTTAAAATGGTTTTGGGATTTTTCTGGTACTGGAAACCCCCAGGGGCGTTTTGGTAATTTTTCTCGGTAAAGATTTTCTAAGGACTTGTTAGTCTGGAAAGGGGTGTAAGACACTTGAAAATTTATTTTAAAGTAGTTTTGAGATGGTTGTTGGGAGCGATGGCCGCTAAGGGGGTGCTTTGGTAATTTTGCATAAGTCGGGGGGTGTTTTGGTAATTTTCCTTTTAAAATTTTTTGACGGAATATTTGGTCTATAAATGATGATGTACACCTAAAAATTAGTTTTAAAGCGGTTTTGGGGTGTTGGTGATGTAGTGGCCATCATAGGGGTATTTTGGTAATTTGCCATGTTGGCGCTAAATTTTTTGGGAACGCACAATATTATGCGTCCAGAGTGGTGAGAAGTGAGGAATGGTGTTAATACGCTTAAATAATGGGAGTGGTTATTGTGGAGGCCTCGATAAGGCTGTGTTAAGGATCCGATTATCGGATCGCATTAACGAGCTGTCGCAAGACACTATGAACGGTTAAATGGGAAGGGGTAGAATAAGGAGTGTGTATATGTTGAATGATGTCTAACGAGCAGAGTATTATTTGACTAGGTGATGCAGCTCGTTGCGATCAAAATTGCAAGTTACTTCGGCTATAAGCCAATCAGGTAAGGACAATGCGGTTCTATTATGCTAATTCATTGTTTCGATTAGCATACCATGTTGATGACGTTTATGTTGGACTCTTGTTGTTATGTGTTGACACCGATAGTCATTGTGACCGGTATATGTATATTTGAATTACGTTGTTGAGGACTTGGGGTAGAATAATTCCCTTAGTCCGCCCTGCTGATAGAATTTAATGAGGATGATGTGTGTTTTAGTATGCTATGATTCGACTCGATTAGCATACCTGACGTTGGGGGTGATCTTGTGTAGGGGTTGTTGTGTGATTGTTGTGAGATGTTGGCACTTATTGCTAGCCGGTATCTCTTCTCTTTGAGAACACCATTGAGGACTTGTGGCAAACTTCTCCCGAGTTCGCCCTGTCGTTGATGATGACGTTGTAGAAATCGTTGCGTTGTTGTTGTGGAATGTCGGCACTTATTACAACCGACATTTCTCTTGTGTAAGAACATTGTTGAGGGCTTGTGGCATACTTCTTCCAAGTCCGCCCCGTTGATGATGTTACGTTGAACTCTTGTTGATAGGTCAGAACACCGGTTGATCTTCTGATCCGGTATTCCTTGTTGAGCTGGGTTGTTGAGGACATAAGATGGAATAAACTTTCCCTTAGTCCGCCCCGTTGATGAAGTATTGTTGCTTGGTTGTAATGTGGTTAGGGAATGCACTCTAAATGAGTTCCCTGCTTGTTAACAGTGTCTCTTCTATTTACTTGAGACTGAGATGAACATCCCGTAAAATGGGACATCAATATGAGGAGGATGGCCTTTGAATTATGATCACTGGCCAAAGAGGAAGAATGTCGCTCGAGCAGAGTATGTCGTGTCTGGTCGAGTCATGTATGTCGTGTCCACGTGCATTACGTTTGATTTTCTTTTGATGTTGATGATTTGTATTTCAATGATGTTTATCTTTATGACCTTGGATTTTGGGTTCACTTGCATAGTCGGTCAGTCAGTCTAGTCCATGAGGAGGTGGCAGTAATGTTGTTCTGTTAGGCCTTAAAGCCGCTCAGTCTAACGAAAGAAAAAATTATCGTTTGACAATTATGCTGATGTCAAAAATTTATTGGAACTCTTGATTCATTTCTATCGAAAATTTATTGGAACTCTTGATTCATTTCTATCGTTGAGATGATTATATTCCTCCGAGTCTCTTGAATCATTTGTACACGATACTCCTCGTGTTGTCTTTACTGGGCGATTTGCGCTCATTCCTTATGTTGTATTGTGCAGGCTATAAGGTTGATCAATGGGAACCTTCTAGAAAGAAAAAAGAAACAAGCTAGAAAAGTTGAGCAAGGGGATCAATTGTGTGAGGTGACCAGCTAGAAATGGTGGAATAAAGTTTGAGTTGCGAGATAGGTTGATAAGAGTCCTACGACTACAGTTGTATATTAGGTTGTAAACATTCATGTTGTTTAAAGACCTAAAAGTCTTCCGCTGCAGTATGATGTATGTTTGTAAGAAAAATTTTTGTAAGGACGCATTTTGGAGCGTCTATTAATGATGTATGAGTATGAGGATGTAGTTGCTCTGTATTCAGCATAGGGTTTTGAATGCGATTCTGATCGATAACTCATCCCGATGATGTCACCAGGGTTGTAAGTGTCGCAAAAAGGAATGTGCCGGAATATATACTCATTTCGGTGTATCCAAATTGAGTCAATTTAGTATGCTTGGTTAAGGTTGAGCGAGGAGTTAGCCATGCTATTAACCACTCTTTGAAAGAAGGAACGGTGAGGAAGAAAGAATCCCTAGAGGGCTCCCAAACCACATCAGACGTATAACTATCTTCCAGCTTTATTATACTCAATTTATCTACCACCTAACGTCACCGTACCCACTTCTCCCTCTACTACCAACATCACCATACGTATTTTTGTCGCCGCCCCTGCCATCACCATACATAGCTGATTATGTCTCCCCTGCCATCACCATACATACCTGATTCTGTTGCCCCCGCCATCACCACCACCATAGTACACATTGGGCTGCATACTGTTGTCATCGACCCCACGTGTCACGCACTACCATCAACCTCTCACACAGCACCCCCACCCACTTCTGATTCATCTTCACGCTCAATTGATCCACCATCTACCCACTTCTGCCGCCATGACCAACACCATGATACCCACATTTGTCGGCGGCACTATACTTGACATCGTCCGCTGCCACCACCGTAAAAGATCACAAATGATCCCCTGAACTTCCAAACCCTAACTCTACCACCATGGCTCCCATGCTCATCACCAAACTCCTTCACCTCACCTTTCTCAACTAGATGTGGCAATTTTTGGCCGTACCCTTGGGTATAACCAACCCATTAAAAAAATGGGGTACGAGTACATATATGCAAGACCCATTCAATTATACCCATACCCGAAACTATATGTAGTTTTTGGATTGGTCCGGGTCGGGTAATATGTTACCATGTTTATCCGGGTTTCAGTGGATATATAAAGACAGTTTGATTTTGTCCCCTAAATCCCTAACCTTTCTTTCCATTTCTCAGTTTCTTTTAGATTTATCCTCTCTCAATCTCACACCGCCCCCACCCTTGCCCCCACCCCAGCCTTTGCTGCGGTAGCCGCCTCTCTCACTCTATCTGCCCTGCCGAGCGTTACTCCTCAGCCCCGCTGCCACTATCTCTTTATCCCTCAGTCTTCATTTTTATTGCCAATTATCTCTGATCAACCGTCAAAAGACCGTCAGTCTTCCTATCCACTGCGATCGAAAGGTCGGTGTTCACGAAGCTTATATCCACCACCGCCCTATCATTGTTCAGTGTTCACACTTCACCGTCTCAATCGTTACTCCTTGAGCCACTCAACCCCCCTCTCTTCAAGGTTAGGCCACCGCAATCAATAAGCTACATCTGCCACCACTGCGCCGTTGTTCAGTGTACATCTGCCACCGTATCGTTGTACGCTTGGAGGTTGGACGTTGGATCATGGATGTTGATTGAAATCTTGAATAGTTCAAGAACAACATTAAATTGTAATGTAAATGTACAACTTTTGTTAATTGTTGGATATTGTTGGATATTGTTGGACATGGTATTGGAATACTTGAATTCACATGGTATTGGGATACTTGAATTCATTCCCATAGAACTTTTACAGTTGGATTGGATTTTGATTTTGAAATACTTGGGATGTAAGCTTGTTGCTATTGGACATGGAATTGGGAAATTGGAATACTTGGATTGGATTATGTGAAAAACTAAATTATGTTAAGAAAAAAAATCAGAAATTTAATCACTTACCTGTGAGTAATAGCCAACCTACATGGGTAGGGTACAGGCACTGAAAAATGTCATTCGGAAAGACCCGGTTAAATTTTACCCGACCCAATTTTAACCGAACGCGACTGTGTAGTACTTGTACCCGGCGGGTGGACCCGTTTACGGGTCTTCTCTCAACCCCTCCGCCCCCGCTCCACTTCAGCAACCACCTTATACCCCCACCCCCCTAGGGGCACCCAAGAGGTGCAAGCCACCTCCCCAGTAGACCCCAGGGTCCTTGATGCCATGCTTCCCTTTTACCGTTCCCGGTTAGCAAGAGGAGCGCATATCTAGGCGATGGTAGCCTAAGACATACTAACAACCATGACTATGTCCGTTGCCGGAGCCACCCCAACGATGGTTGACGGATAGAGGAGTGCATATCTAGGCAATGGTCACCTAAGACATACTAACAAGCATGAATGTCCATTGCCGGAGCCACCCAAATGATGGTCGTCTAGGAAAAATGGAGTATATTTTGTTTGGCTTGTTGTGATGCTAGTTGTTGTTGTTGTTTGTTTCTTTTTTCTTTTTTTTTATTGAAATTTTGTTTTGTCCTCTGTAATTTTGCTTAATTTGTTTCTCGTTGTCTTGGTACCTTGGGACATGGTTGTTGTCCTGGCAAGGGTTAGGGCACATTAATCTCTCATATCGGTAGCCTTTAATGGAGGTTTATTCTTTTGGCGCTCTCGGAGATTCTGGGAGACTTGGCTTTATGCCACTCATTGTCTGGGGTTATGTCGGGGGAGTCAGTAACATGTTATTTTTTTATTATTATTGTACTCTATCTTGTAATACTTGCTTATTAATGATATAGATAAATACAAACAACAGGGTAATATACCATCCACTTCCATCGTCGTCATCGACCGCCATAATCACCTCCACTGTTTTGTGACTGGCCTCAGAGGCTCCCGCCGCTCTTCATCGCTGCTGATGTCAATTGAATCACCGGCTCCCTTATCAAGCTAGGCCAGATCTAGCTTCTCGGAGTTGATTCGACTACAAAACCACCAAAACACCTGAATTATTTTCCCTTGTTCTCGAAAAGGCCTTTACATTTGGACAAAAGTGTCCCTTTTTTACTGTTTTGTTTTCATATTGGTTAAGTGGTTGACTTGTTCGCCCCATCTCATGATGAGAATTTACCTATTTTAGGTAACTTGTGAATTGTTGGGGGGATTTTTTTGGGACTTTCAGAATTTATGTGCTTATTGAACAGATTTTAGGAGTTTTATGTTTTCCATTGCAATGTGCTAGTCAAGAAACAGGAAAATGAAGAAAATATGTTGTGTGTCAAAGTAATCAAATGAACATAGGTTATTTCAATAAACAAAAATATAAAATTTGATCCATTTACTTTCGGGTCAACCTACTCGCGTGGGCAGGGTCTGGGTATAGAAAAGGGCTACTCGAAAAAAATCGTGGAGTCCGGACTTGTTTATCCATACTTGGCAGGTAGATTAGTTTGCTAGGTATGTTGGCTACATTAATTGTCAACCAAAACATAGTTAACCCTGCCACCCCGCCACGTGCCCCGAGGCCATGCATGCCCACGCGCTACAGTGTGCGTCCTAGGAATCTTCCTAGTTAACCATATGCAACACCCATGCGTCACAACCACACGCACATCCAATTACTAGTATCTGATCAAAAAATGGGCAAACTATTATACCTTCCCACAAGCCATCATCTCAACTGCCACCATAACCCCAAGACACCATCACCGGACCAACTAGCCCAAACACCTCCAAGCCATCAATTGCAGTAGTGTGATACCCCGAAAATACCAGAGATTAATCTAACCGTGAGTTTGATTAATTAATGGGGGGTTATTTTATTAAGTAGCATTATGTTGGTGAGAATTAAGTGTTAGGGAGGTAAATAAGAGGTTAGTGCGGCCTTGGGGGTCAAAATGTAATTTTAGGAAGTCAAGGGGCAAAAATGTAATTTCAAAAAATATGGTGAACGGGATGCATGTGCTATTAGGCAGCATTGTTTTGATGATAATTGGGCGTTAGGAAGTGAAATGAGGGGTTAATGTGGTTTTGGGGCCAAAATTTAAATTTTCTAAAGTTGTGGGGCCAAAGTGTAATTTTGAAAACTTTGGGGGCCAAAGTGCAAATTTTAAAAATTTGCAAAAGGTGTCACAAACCTGGGAGCCCAAATTTTCCACCTCCTAGTTAATTTATGTTGACTAAGTAATATAAACTATAAAGTAATAAGAGGATAAAGTTTGAGAAAAAAAAAGGGGGGGGGGGGGGGAAAGAAAGTGTTGGGGAGGAAAATGCAAATATGACAAAGTCGTGAACAGTGTCTTGAACAGTACCCCGTGAAGAACCCAGAAACAGGGAGGAGAAAAGAGAAGATAAATAAGAGAAGAAAAGAGGAAGAAGAGAGGAAAAAGGGAGAAGAAAGAAAGGATTTCCAAACCCTAACAGGGTAATTCATCTTCTTTGAACTAATTATTTGAAATTATTGTATAAAGTTTGTGGGTTTCTGTTGAAGGTGCTCCGTGTGTACATGTGTGTGTGTCACGATGTATATGGGTACGGGAGGAAGGAATTCGAATGGAATTATGTTGTATTTTGGATATATGAGAGCCTAAAATGGAAAATAAGGAAAAACAATTGGAATTTCAGAGTTTAGAGTGTGTTTAGTGTGTGTTTAGGGTGTGTTCTTGGTGTATGTTCATTGGTGTATTTCGGATGGATTTTGGAATAAGGATTTGGGGTGGATTAATGAATTAAATTGGATGTTAACATGTGTAAAATATGGAAGTGAGTGGAATTCAGGGTGTTTGTGGGTGAAAGAGTGGTTTCATGTGAGGTGTGGCATTCGGCAGTGAGAGTGAAAGAGGTTGAAGATGAGTGCGTGTGTCCAAGGTGAACTACTGTGTGTGTTTAATGTGAATAGTGACTGTTTTTGTCACTGAAGGTGGAAATTAGTTAAACAGTTTCTAATCCAAATTTTTAGAAATAGTTAGGGTTAGATTTAGCCAAGTACAAAAAAGAGACCCTAGTTATTTTTAGTAGACCTGTATCTTGGAAAAAATTTAGATTTTTCCGAGGTCGGGAAGGGGGTGAACAGACGTAGGAAGTTTGGAACTTTACGATGAAATTTAAAATATCAAACGAACGCGGCTTTGCACAAAGATTTTATGAGGACTCTATGATGCTGAAAAGTTCTATTTCCCAAGATTTCGGGTCAATCCGACGTCGTTAGCTATTTTTGACCAAACATGCTTTTAAGCGCTCGGTCCAGACACCTGTTCGGAATTTTTGGGTGAAAATTTTGTAAAATACGTTTTAGCTCAAAAATGATTTTCAAGATGCTTAAAATTGCGTTTTAAAGTGGTTTTGAAATTTTTTTGATGCCAAGAACCCTCAGGGGGCATTTTGGTAATTGCCGCCCTGAGGGGTATTTTGGTAATTTTTCTGGTAAAATTTTTTAAAGAACTTTTTAGTTCGGGAAGAATTGTAAAACACCTGAGAGGTTGTTTTGAGGCAGATTTGGGGTGTTGGGTGGTAGTGACCCCTCAAGGGGTATTTTGGTAATTTGTCATGTTGAGGCCAAATTTTTTGGAACGCGCATTATTAAGCATCCAATATGGTGGGAAGTGAGGAATGGTGTTAATATGTTGGAAATGAAATGGTTGTTATCGCCAATGCGTCGATAAGGCTATGTTAAGGATCCAGTTATTGGATCGGATTAACTAGCTGTCATAAAACGCTATGAGCAATTAAAGAGGAAGGGGTAGAATAAGGAGTGTGTATATGTTGAATGATGTCTAACGAGCAGGGTATTATTTGACTAGGTGATGCAGCTCGTTGCGATCAGAGATTGCGAGTTGCTCCGGCTATAAGCCAATCAAGTAAGGACAATGCGGTTCTAATATGTTAATTCATTATTTCGATTAGCATGCCATGTTGATGACGTATTGTTGAATTATTGGTGTTATGATCGGTCACCGGTAGTCATTGTGACCGGTATACACATATTTGAATTGTGTTGTTGAGGACTTAGGGTAGAATAAATTCCTTTAGTCCGCCCTGTTGATAGAATTTAATAAGGATGATGCGTGTTCTAGTATGCTATGCTTCGACTCGATTAGCATACCTGACGTTGGGGGTGATATTGTGTAGGGGTTGTTGTATGGTTGTTGTGAGATGTTGGCAATTATTGATAGCCGATATCTCTTCTCTTTGAGAACAACATTGAGGACTCGTGGCAAACTTCTCCCGAGTCCACCCTGTCCTTGATGATGATGTTGTAGAGATCGTTGCGTTGTTATAAAATGTCGGCACTTATTGATAACCGACATTTCTCTTATGTAAGAACATTGTTGAGGGCTTGTGGCATATTTCTCCTAGGTCCGCCTTGTCTATGATGTTACGTTGAACTCTTGTTGTTAGGTTTAAACATCGGTTGATCTCTTGATCTGGTATTCCTTGTTGAACTGTGTTGTTGAGGACATAAGGTGAAATAATTATTCCCTTAGTCCACCCCGTTAAAGAAGTCTTGCTGCTTGGTTATAAGGTGGTTAGGGAAAGCACTCTAGATGAGTTCCCTTCTTGTTGACAATGTCTCTTCTATTTATTCGAGACTGAGATGAACATCTCGTAAAATGGGACATCAATATGAGGATGATGGCCTATGAATTATGATCACTGGCCAAAGAGGATGAATGTCGCTCGAGCAGAGTTTGTCGTGTCTGGTCGAGTCTTGTCCGTCGTGTCCATATGCATTGCATTTGATTTTCTTTTGATGTTGATGATTTTAATGATTTGTATTTCAATATGTTTATCTTTACGACCCTGGATTTCGAGTTCACTTGCATAGTCGGTCAGTCAGTCAGTCAGTCCAGTCTATGAGGAGGTGGCAGTAATGCTGTTCTGTTGAGCCTTAAAGCCGCTCAGTCTAACGGAAGAAAAATTATCGTTTGACAATTATGTTGATGTTGAAAATTTATTGGAACTCTTGATTCATTTCTATTGTTGAGATGATCATTATTCCTCCGACTCTCTTGAATCATTTGTACACGATACTCTTCGTGTTGTCTTTACTGGGCGATTTGCGCTCATTCCTTATGTTGTATTGTGCAGGCTATAAGGTTGATCAATGAGAACCTTCTAGAAAGGAAAAAGAAACAAGCTTGAAAAGTTGAGCAAGGGGATCAGTTGTGTGAGGTAAGGCCAGCTAGGAATGGTGGGATAAAGATTGAGTTACGAGATAGGTTGTTAAGAGTCCTACGACTACAGTCGTATATTAGGTTGTAAACATTCATGTTGTTTAAAGACCTAAAAGTTTTTCGCTACAGTATGATGTATGTTTGTAAGAAAAATTTTGTAAGGACGCATTTTTTAGCGTCTATTAATGATGTATGAGTATGAGGTTGTAGTTGCTCTGTATTCAGCACAGGGTTTTGAATGTGATTATGATCGATAACTCAGCTCGGTGATGTCACCAGGGTTGAGGGTGTCACAAGCAACTTAAAGGAAAAGAAGATTATCTTATAGTAGATTATGCAAAGAGCATATTTCAGAAAAATTTTAAGCTGAAAGCTGTCATATAAAATATATATTGACCAATATGTCTGGAGAAGCTATAGATCGATTACATTATTATTACAAGAAATTATAACAACTTAAGCTCTTATTTGATATAAATTACATTGACCAAAATGTCCAAAGAAGCTATAAATCAGCTATAGTTGACGACAAGAAGTTATAACAATTTATTGATGGATTGATGCTGTTTTTTAAAATAATTCTAGAAATTTTCAACTTAAAGCAGTCATAAATCAAACAACACTGTGTGAATTACTCAATTCCATCCATAAATGCCAAAATTTTAAAGAAAAAAAGAGGCACGTCAATATGTGATGACAAAGATGATCTCAAACTCTATAATAAAATTGCATCAATGGAGGCCAATTTCCCTCTTGCCACCTATTCCCATCTGTAAAAGAAAGTTCTTCTTTAGGACTATGCATGTTGTTATCATCGGGTTTCAATTCAGAAGCACAAGATAAAATAAATGAGCATCATATGTTCACCTCATCGATCATATCATTTTAATTCTGAATCAACTTTTTTGCTTTTTATTTTGCAAGAGTTGCACCTAACTTGTAGATTTTTGCTTATAAGCAGGCAACAAACGCGACCTTAACCAACTTTCTCGAGCAAAAATATTTCATTTTATTTCAATTCCAAAGAAAGTGCGAACGTCAACACATATGGCATATTGCTTAGAGTTATGGCAGACATGAGTGCGCAAGAACTATTTTCGGAACCGGAAACATGACAGTGCATGCAGAATGGCACAGATATTACCAAGTCTAAGTCATCTTCATGTTACAAAATTGCAAATTTAAGAGCACTGGATCGGAAAAAACTGTAGACAAAATATTGATTGAGAGAAATCTTTAAAGAATTTGGGCTTTAGCATTTACAACAGAAACTGCTTGGTGGGACTGTAGAAAGCTTGTCCTTTTCGCCAAATCAACTTAGCGATGGAGCTATTCCCTACATCGGAGTCAAGACATGCCTTCGATACGAGTCTCAATCCTGCACCTTATGTACCATAAGCAGACCTTGAGGAATAAGCTAAAGATCTCAAATTGAAATCTCCATACTCACGGACCATATAAATTACAATTTTGACTATTCCCAAAGAAAAAAACAGATAGAAATTTAAAACACGATTTCAAGTACACGTACGTATGCGATTTCGATTACAGCACACGTAGATATATGCCAACTCCAAGTTCTTAGCGTCTTTATATGCCATATAGGCACGAGAAAGAACCATACGTTCAAATATCGAAGCTAGACTTAGCACTCGGATGGTGGCTCTTAATAGAACACTTGACGGCCCTAAAGGGTATTTTTTTGCCAAAACCCTAGAGAAGAGTTGCACCGAGTGCTTTTACTGTTGTACCTTCTTTGACACAAAGGGTATTAACACTGTACGTGCTTAATCTCCCCGCTCAATGTCTGGGGCAGAGTCGCACCCACAAAAGCTACACAAATGAAGAAACAATTGTTGCAAGTCCTTAGAGCTAGAAGTGAAGAAAACCAAGTTCCACTGGACAAAGAACTCTCTCTCTCTGAAATAACTCCATCTACCCCTTCTCTCTAAGTTTTCTCAGCCGCCGCCCCTTCTTCCTTCAACTTCCATGGCTGCTAGGCAGGAAGGGGAGGCCCCCCTCTATGACCCTTTTCCTTCTTGTTCGTTACATCTCTTCATTCCCCCCCCCCCTTCGGCACCCCACCCAACCGATTCCCAACACCCACCACCACATCTCATCCCCTTCCGATCTCCACTTTCCCTCTAGATCGGAACTCTTTCAGCCCTAAAAGTACCCCATCCATTTCACTACTCTCAGATCTAAGAGTTTTTCTCAGATCTGTCGTTGTCTCCGGATTGCCATTTCGGCGGGTTTGGCTAGTCTCCGATGCGGGTCCGAAAAGATGGGTTTGTGGCTTGAAGATGCCAGATCTAATAGATCTGGAGGATGCACATTCCCTTCGAGCTGCGGATCGCTCCGATCTGGCCTTGGGAGGACCCCCCCCCCCCCTCTCCACCGTCTATGGCTCTGATGTTGACCGCGGCAGTAATATAAACTGCCACTTTATGCGGCCCAAGGCTCTCACCTTTGTTTCAGTGGGAGCGATGGATCTAATGCAATTTCTTGCATCTTCCCGATCTGGCTACCCTTAATTTGGTATCCCCAAATACGGGTAGCCCTTATCTTTACTGTATTTTCCTCCAGGGCCATGTTGGCCATTTTCAGGACCATCCGTTTGGATGCGTTGTCTCTGTTTTTTCCAGGAATGTTCATTTAGGTATTGCCTTTAGATGTAATGGGTAATTTTAATAAATGCAATTTGCTTAGAAAAAAAACTGTTGCAAGTCCTTTCACTAGAGAAACCACGAAGTTGGTTCATCTGGAAAGCATGTCTAGGTGTGATGTCTTGATGCATGATGCTTCTAAAGCTGCCAATAGCTTACCTAGATTTGGGAATATGGGGAAAGATATCCCCTTGGATGTATCTAACCCACCCGTATCCAAAAAACAAATATCATCCCCTGACAACCCTTTTTTGGCCCATACTCTCCTATATAACACAACTACTCCTAGCCCTATGCCTGACACAGCTGAAAATCCTTCCCTCCTTGGTCTACCCCCTGCTTTTAGTCCTAAGCCATCCAATTCGAATTGCCTAGACCAACACACCATTAATTTAGCCTTCCTTCTACCTAAAGCTACATCCCTTCTTAGCCCACAAACCAAATTAAACTCGTCCAAGGCCTATCCAACAACTATTTCCAGGCCGAAGTTAGGAGCGGACCCAAGCCCACTCATGATGTCTTCAGTTCTTGGGCTAGGACCGTTTGAACTTGAGCCCAATCTTCATATAATGCATAACCCTATTTATTCTCAGGCCCAGCCACAAAACCTCATGGAAAATCTTAAAAAGTTCTGAAGCTTCGTTGAGGGCAGAGAGCCCAGGTGACAAAGTAATGGTCCAAGTTACTCCGGATGAAAGGCCTTTGGGCCTAAACTCTTCTCAAGTGGGCCTTCTTGACATGCTAAAAAAAATCATGGCCCCTAAAGAAGGAATGGGGGACTCGTGTATGGGCCAGTCTACTTTTCCTATTAATGGGCCTTCCTTAAACCAATGGATCCCTCTACATCTGAAATCTTGGCACCTGTTAGTGCCCATTTTCCTGTAAAGGATGCAAATACTATTGTCATCTCTGCATGTGATCCGGTTGTGGCTTCTCTCACTACTCCCTTGCATGGTGGAAGAATTTTCAATGCTCCTGACTTTGTCATGACTTCAGATGATGACTCTGAAAAAGAAAGGGAGACTTCTGTTGAAGTTCCTCATGTTCAAGCTATCAATCGTGCTTCAGGTTCAAAAGTGAAACCAATAAAATAACCCTAGAGGGGGGGTGAATAGGGTTTTAAGACTACTTTAAAAATTAACAAACAACTAACCTCAATCTCACCACAAATGTAAAATGATAATGAAAAGAGAGAAGGGTTTAGAGATACTTGACAAGGAGATTTAAATGGTTCGGCTTGATATACCCTCAAGCCTACATCCACCTCTTCAAGGAAGTTCCTTGCAAGAGCACTAGAATCCACTAGCAACAATATTCTTCCGGGTCAAGATCAAAACCCTTACAACACTTGGTGATATCCCCACACCAAGCACGAGCCTTGAATCCACAAAGCTCACCCAAGACTTGACAAACCCAAGCCTTGATCACAATCATTTTACAAAGATCAAATGTGTACAAAGAAACCCTCTTGAAAGGAAATGAGTACAAATGAAGCTCTATTGCAATAGAGAGATGAGAGAATTGATGACTTGAAGTATGCTCACTCTCAATCAAAGAAATGCTCACAAAGATGCTCTCTTTAATGATGTGAAATCATGAAGATGAAGAGAGAACAGTTTAATCTATGAGCCTTGATGTTTCTCTAATGAATGGAGGCTTAGAATGTGGTTTCCATGGTGTATAATGAAGCCCCAAATCATTCATATAAAGATCAAATGAAATATAGCCGTTATAGGCATAAAGTGAGCAAAACTGCCAATGCAGTCGACTGTATTCCCAATGCAATCGACTGTAATCCCTCTAAAATAGCCGTTGGAGTTTTGTCCTCGAAAATTGCCGTGGGAACTGAATTTTGACCAATGCAGTCAAATGCATTGGAATGCAGTCGACTGTATTCAATTACAGTCGACTGTATTACCCTACTGCCTATCGGCTACCTCACGGAACCTTCTTTCCTATTTTGGGCATAACTTTCTTTAGAAAAATCGGATTGAGGTGCCATTTTTTGCGTTGGAAAGATAATGAAAATTTCTATCAAGATATGAAAAGTTTAGCACCAAAAACATTTTTGAGAAAATCTGAGTAAGCTCCAAAGTTCACTCATTTTCAAGAACCACACTCGTGTGAATGATTATGAACTCACATGCAATGCACAAGGTGTCCTAAGGTCTTTTTAGGTCATAGTCATCAATCCAAGTATCAAACCAAGACTAGTTACATAATTGTAAAGATCAATCATAATCAATGATAACTTAGCATATGCATTCTTTCTTGCTCTTTGACATTGGATTTGATGAAGCTTCCATAGCATGTCCACTATAGCTTTTAATCTCCTTTGGCTTTAATCCATCTATCCAACTTCTCAAATGTGTCTTCATGAGTGTGCATGTATATACCTACTAAGAATACACTCAAAGCACACATTAGAACATAATCAATGTGTAGTTATCATCAAAACAAGATGTAAGCCTAGGTTATCCAACCATAGGGCTAACAAAAATAAAAAATGGTTGCAATGGAAAATGAGGAAGCAGGGAATTCTAAGGGATCAAACTCAATCAAAAAAAGGAAGACAAGAGTGGACATGGATGTATCGGGAGGATCAGTTTCTTTCAATGGCACTCATGCAGTGGCAACTTCAGCTCCTCCAAGTTTTTATTTTCATTCATCTCAGCAAAATCCTTTCCTCTCTCAATGGTCATATAAGAAGATTAGATCTGCATGCCCTGTTAGTTTATTCCCCTCTAGTTTACCTCATATTCCTGCTTTTTGGCATTTTCGGCATAGTTCTAGTTTTTTCACTTCTTATCTCTATGGTCATATTCTCTCTGGAAAATCAATTAGTATATCGGGTCATATGTTTGAAGAATCTAGGAAACTTAACTGTTGGGAAGTGATAGTCTTGGAAGCAAAAAACGGAAAGAAAAAAAAAGAAGAGGAAGTCGTTTGGAGTTGACTGATATATTAAGTAGAATTAAGCGTTACTTGTTGTTAATTCTACTGCTTTTATGGCTGAATAATCTGAAGGGGCTCCTCCCTTTGAATGACCGAATAACCCAAGGTGTTTATGTCTCGATGGCAACTTTGGAGAAAATAGTTGAAGTGGCAAAGAAGCTTGCTATTGCTGTTCTTGAATATGAGGAGCT
Source organism: Escallonia rubra (assembly GCA_033065855.1). NCBI lineage: Eukaryota > Viridiplantae > Streptophyta > Magnoliopsida > Escalloniales > Escalloniaceae > Escallonia > Escallonia rubra. The sequence continues at coordinate 89,773 of JAVXUO010002357.1, forward strand.
GGGTTTTATTTTTCTCTCTCTAATGGTTTTGGTGGTTGTCCTTATACAACCTCAAATGCATCAATGAAAGGCCTTAGCTGGAACTGTCAGGGATTCGGGCAAACCCGTATAGTTCATTTGGCTTTTTCCTTTGTCGGTAACATAGATTTAGACTTTATTTTTCTTTCTGAGACAGAGACATAATTTTCTTTGGTTGGCTCGAGATTTCAAAAATTAGGGTTTACTGGCTACACGGGAATTGATGCTAACGGCACAAAAGGTGGTATCTGGCTTGGTTGGAAAGATTCGATCTCGGCCGCAATCCTGTATAGAGACAAGAACCTTATAGTTATTTCAACCTCTTATCGGTTGGGACCTTCATGGACAGCTGGGTTTGTATACGGTCACCCTTCTCTGGCTAAACGCCAAAGTACGTGGGCAAGAATAGAAGATATTCTAAAGGATGTTGTTGGGCCGTTAATGATTTTAGGTGACTTTAATCAAGTTCTTCACAGAGAGGAAAAAGATGGTCAGCATGCTAATGATTTTTCGGGGGACACGTCTGGTTGTCAAATCTTTTATTTAACTTGGGCTTTTGTGAAGTAAATTGGGAGGGTCCACCCTTCACGTGGACTAATAATAGAGATGGATTGTCTTGCACTTTTGAAAAGCTTGATAAAGGGTACGTCAATCCAGAGTGGTTGTCTTTATTTCCTTGTTTTGTAATTCAAAACAGGGGAATTCAGGGATCCGACCATGCACCAATAATTTTTCAAGCCTGTAAAAGCTTAGCTAACCGACGAAAACCTTTCCGTTTCGAAGCTATGTGGCTTAAACATCCAGAATGCATTCGGCTCATTGAAGAAGTCTGGGTGACTCCAATGGAAGGGTCCCCTCTCTTTAAAATCATGGTCAGAGGAAGACAAATAGCGAAAGCATTAGGTGGTTGGAACCGAAAAACTTTTGGTTATTTAGCAAAGGAAATTGAGAAGGTCAATCAGGGTCTCCTTTCGGCCCAAAATAATTTGAATGAACCGGCAGCAAGAAATCATTTTTTTCAATTATCAAAAAATGAATTGGCTTTTGGAATGTGAAGAATTACACTGGGCGCAAAAATCAAGAGAGAATTGGTTGAGGTTAGGGGATCGAAATACAAAACAAATTCACGCAGCTACGGTAGTGCGAAGAAACAGAAACTATATTCTTTCTATTATGAATAACCAAGGTGTGATGCTCAAGGAGCCTGAAGCCATTCAAAAATGTTTCCTTAACTACTTCGAGAATCTTCTGCGAAGTGACACTATTCTTGTAAGGCATGATCAGTCATCTAACTCGGTGTCAGCTATCAATGTTACAATTTCGCAGAACCAAGAATATCATCTCAATGCACCTTTTCAAGCCTCGTAGGTTCGAACAGCCCTTTTCAGTAATCCCCTATTGAAAGCCCCCGGGCCGGATGGATTCCCAGCTTTGGTTTACCAAAAAATGTGGGACATTGTAGGCAAGGATATCACACAGGCGGCACTCTCCTTTCTTCAATCAGGGTATATGCTCAGAGAAACTAACAACACTTTCATAGCTCTTTTACCCAAAGTTGATAGGCATCGATCCCCGAGTGACTTTCGGCCGATAAGCTTGTGTAATACCATGTATAAAATCATTGCTCGAATTTTTGTCAATCGGCTCCGACCGATAATGAGATCCTTAATTTCACCTTTTCAAAATGCCTTCATACCTGGGAACCTTATCTCGGAAAACATCCTTATTGCTCAAGAACTCACTAATTACATCAGGCTGAAAAAGAAGGGTAAGATTGCTTACTGCGCACTAAAAATGGATATGAGCAAAGCATATGATCGAATTCGTTGGGATTTCCTAAGAGCGGTCTTAAGGAGATATGGCTTTCCAGCCCACTTCACTCATCTGATTATGGAATGTGTCCAAACGGTATCTTATTCAGTATTGATTAACGGTGAACAAACTCAGCGCTTTCAACCCATATGTGTTTTACAACAAGGGGATCCTCTCTCCTCGTATCTATTTATCCTCTGTGGTGAAGTTTTATCAGCAAATCTTCTGCGAGCACAAGAGTTAGGAGGCCTTTGTGGTATATAACTGGGAAATCATAGTCTTCTGTTGAACCATCTTTTCTTTGCAGATGACTCAATTATATTTTTCCAAATATCTCCTCTAAGCTGCGAGCTTCTAAAAATATTATTGGACAGATACTGTGAGCAATCTGGGAAGAAAATCAATATGGAGAAATCCACTGTCACTTTTAGTCCAAATACTTCTGCTAGCATGCGTGATTATGTAATAGGTTCTCTTGGAATTTCCACTACTGAGAAGTTTGGGAAATATCTGGGAACCAGCTTGGACATCTTTGGGGAGCTGGTATCAAAAGTACAAAGTAGGTGTGCCGGATGGAAATGCCTGCTTCTGAACAAGGCTGGAAGGAAAACTTTCATTAAATCAGTCATATCTTCTCTTCTAATTTACCATATGCAGGTATTCAAGTTTCCACAATACATTTGCAAAAAGCTGGATAGCATCTTCAATAACTTCTTTTGGGCTGGAGTAAACAGGGAAAAAGCTTTACATTTGGTAAACTGGTTTACTTTGTGTGGACATACTTCCTCTGGAGGTTTAGGATTTAAAAAAACTAATCTATTTAATTCGGCGCTCTTAGCCAAAACTAGTTGGTCTGTTTTACATAACCCCAGATCTCTCATCAGCCAGATTTTTCAAAGTAAATATTGTTCTAGACAAAAGTTTCTGGAATGTAAACTGAAACCAATAAAACAACCCTAGAGGGGGGTAAATAGGGTTTTTGAAAATTAATAGGAAAATTAAACTAAGCACTCTCACGAATCTCAATCAAACCAAGTAATACTTCAATGAAGATGCTAATTTAACAATCTCAAACAATTATAGAGCAATAAGTAAAGAGATTGAGTTAGAGATACTTGACAAGGAGATTTAAATGGTTCGGCTTGAACTACCCTCAAGCCTACATCCACCTCTTCAAGGAAGTCCCTTGCAAGAGCACTAGAATCCACTAGCAACAATCTTCTTCCGGGTCAAGATCAAAACCCTTACAACACTTGGTGATATCCCCACACCAAGCACAAGCCTTGAATCCACAAAGCTCTCCAAGACTTGACAAACCCAAGCCTTGATCACAATCCTTTTACAAAGATCAATTGTGTACAAAGAAATCCTCTTGAAAGGAAATGAGAGATGAGAGAATTGATGACTTGAAGAATGCTCACTCTCAATCAAAGAACTGCTCACAAAGATGTTCTCTTTAATGATGTAAAATCATGAAAATGAAGAGAGAAAAGTTTAATCTATGAGCCTTGATGTTTCTCTAATGAATGGAGGCTTATAATGTGGTTTCCATGGTGTATAATGAGGCCCCAAATCATTTATATAGATAAGATATCAAATATAGCCGATTTGGCATGATTTTGGACAAAACTAGCTGTTATTTCTCTCCCAACGGTCAATAGAGTCGACTGAATTGGGAATGGAGTCGACTGCATTCCTTTGCTGTCATTTCTCGATTGTCTCGCAAAACTCCCTTTCTTATTTTGGCCATAACTTTCTCTAGAAAAATTGGATTGATGTGCCGTTTTTTGCGTTGGAAAGATAATGAAAAGTTTTATCAATATATGAAAAGATTAGCTCCAAAAAAATTCTTCAGAAAATCTGAGTGAGCTCCAAAGTTCACTCATTTTTAAGAAACACACTTGTGTGAAAGGTTGTGAACTCACATGCAATGCACAAGGTGTCCAAAGGTCTTTTTAGGTCATAGTAATCAATCCAAGCATCAAACCAAGACTAGTTACATAATAGTAAAGATCAATCAATAATAACTTAGCCTATGCATTCTTTCTTGCTCTTTGACATTGGACTTGATGAAACTTCCATAGAATGTCACCATAGCTTTAAGCTTCTTTGTCTTTAATCCATCTATCCAAATTCTCAAATGTGTCTTCATGAGTGTGTATGTATATACCTACTAAGAATACACTCAAAGCACACATTAGAACATAACCAATGTGTAGTTATCATCAAAACAAGATGTAAGCCTAAGTTATCCAACCATAGGGTTAACATAAACAAACTCGGAATAGTTCGTGGGACTGGAGAGGAATTATGCATGGTAGGGATTGTTAGCTTCCAGATCTCAGATGGCAAGTTGGTAATGGGCTAACAATAAAGATATGGGAGGATTTCTGGATCAAAGATATTGAACCCTCGGTACTTCGAGAAGTAAGATTAAGGGAATCAAGTAGCCAAACAGTGGAAGCTTTTATTCAAGGCAATCAGTGGAACATGCAAATGTTAAGGTCAACCACTACAAGAAAACACATTTTTAGCGACGGAGTTTTACCGACGGATAACAATCCGTCGGTAAAAACGAGTTTAACCGACGGATACCACCGTCGGTAAAATTCCGTCGTTAAAAACTTATTACCGACGAAGTTACCGTCGGCGAAAGTTGTTGCCGACAATTTTTTTGCGGCGGTCTTTTAGCGACGGAATTACCGTCGCTAAAACTTTTTTATAAAATTAATTTTTTCGAGGGTTTTATAAAATTGTTTTAGAGACGGAAGGAATTCGTTGCCAAAACTACCGTCGATAGATATCGTGATTTACCGACGAACTTTTAGCGACGGGCCCAATCCGTCGCTAAAACTCCTCGATTAAAACAACCAGATCTGCCTTTCTTTCTCTTCCCCCGTTTTTCTCTCTGAAAAATCTCCCACCGCTGTTCTGCTCCGGCGACCAACCTCCACGGTGACCCACTTCCGGCGATCCCCCTACACGGTGACCCACCTCCGGCAATCCCTCTCCACGGTGATCCCTCCCTCCACTGCCGCCGCGTGAAAAGACTACCACCGTCGTCGCGCCACTGACGCCGCCGCCCTCCACTACCGCCGGCTATTGTGCCTTAAGGTAAGTTCCGTTTAGTCTTATTTATTTAATTCTTGTGCAACATTTATACATATTCTTTGTGTTTCTTATGATTGTAACGTGTAGTGATCCTATTGCCCCAAGAAGCCATACCGTTGAAAATATACACCAGAGTGAATCCTATAGTCGATTGCGTTCCCTACTCATATTTGGGGTTGTAGATCCGCTTTCTAAGTCATCCATATCTATGTTCTTAAGCAGTCGGCTATTGAAGGTGTTAGATTTGAGAGGTGCTCGGTTAGAGAAAATTCCAAGCTGAGTTTTCACGTTAATTCATTTGAGGTATCTAAATATGAGGGGAACAAATGTGAGGTTGGTTCCCAAATCGATTAGAAAGCTTCAAAACTTGGAGACATTATATCTAAAGGATACTTATGTGACATAATTGTCAGCTGAAATTTTGAGGCTTCGTAAATTGCTCGATGTCTTAGTGTACTGTCGTGACGTCACGGGCATTGATGATGGCACTGAAAGTCTACGTGGTTTTAAGGCTACATATAAGATTGGAGATTTGATCTCCCTACAAAAGCTATGTTACATAGAGGCGGGTGATATCAATGGGAGGTGGGGCAGTTGTAACATTGTAACATTTCAGTGTTTCCTCAAACCGTTCATCCTCTAAGTTACCACCAATACAGGTTTAAGATTAGAAAAATGGAAATAAAGGTTGAAGGAAATCATAATGTACACCGTATATTATGTTCTTATTAGTGGCTCTCGGTTCTTTTGTGAGCTCTGAAATATAGGCATGCCCTGTTAAACTTCAAAGTTACCTGGAGAGAGCCTACAAGGATGCCTAGTGAAGGAAAATGAGATGCAACAGACACAGACAAACATATGTAAACCGTTTGATGAACCCGATAACGAATGACAAACAGTTGAACTAATTAAACTGCTATGAAAACAGAGGCAAATTAAAATATCATACCTTATATTTGGCGACCACCTCACTCACTTCCTTCAAGTCACCTTTAGTAAAGATCAGCCCCACGTTACCCTAATCCAAAACGAGAGGAACAATTACTAATTGTTACACCAAAAAACAACAGCCAATCCACTTCAGAATTAGATTTCAAAAGTCAAGGAAAGGGTAAACAAAACAGGAGTTATAATTTTCCAGAGCAGGAAACCCAAATCGACGAATAACCCACTGAAGACACAGTTAATATATGTACAGTGCCCAAACTACAAAACGAACATACATAAGAGCAATATGAAGAAACTGATGCAGGTCAAGGCCAGGCCTAGCAGGTACGTGGTAAATGCACGCATGGTACTGCCCAAAGCACGCGGTAGCATTGAAAGCCATAGATATTCTCGAATAACATATTCATTTATGTAGTGGTAGAAGTATTACAACTCGTCTAAAACATAGTAGATCATCTCTGAAACAGTCATGTCTGAAATATTAATCTTCTATTCGAGAAAAAAAGAACAGACCTCATGGAAAAAGGCAAATTAAACAAGAACTGCTTCCACAAGTTAATAAGCAACTTCACAACTAAAAGTCCAAATGGAATAGATAACCTACTCTAGAACAGGTAATACAGCCGTTAAAGCACATCAACAAAGGCAAATACAGCTACATCATTGTTTGATTTGTAGTTATGGTGTAACTTCATGCCTTCTCACGCTCATCATTGTTTGATTTGTAGTTGCTAGGTTTAGTTCATTGGTTGTTGGATTGAGTTACTGATCTTTGTTTTGCTTGCATTGCGGATGCGTTTTCGTTCGCCATTGTTCCTCTCTCAAAACAAATCTCTGGTGCTGGTATAGACTTTTGTATGCCTTTGTGTAGGTAGTAGTAAAGATACAAGATCTGAATATTTGAGCGTTCATTTGTCAATAGTGATCTGGATATAGTTATTAGATTTGTTGGTGGTTTTATTAGATAGATGGTCATCTCCTGGTTTTAGAGTCAATGCTCATGTAGTCCCCCACCATGTAAGCTACCATGAAAGCTACAAAAAGGGAAAGAGTAGAATTTGAACTATGCATTCTCTTAGATTACATTTCCCATTTTGCAGTAATGCAATAGCTATCTAGGAGACTTTGCAGTAATAGATTTAATTCAGCTATAAAATTGATGCTCATCAATTGAATAATGCCCGATTGGTTTTTCATGTTAAAGTAGGTTAAATGGCTTCTGCTTCGGTGAACAGGGATGTTTCAATCGGCAGGCACTTCTTCAAGGTCATGATGCCTGGTTTTCATGCATAACTTGTATGCCATCCCGCTTTCTCTGTGTTTTCGTGCGTGTTAAAAGTTTTATCGTTGGTTAAAAACTTACATGTCTTATTGTATTATGAATATGTTAGGCCATACCGGTAGCATTTTGCAGATTGCTTACCACATTGAGATTTGAAGCAACTTTAACCAGCCGCAAGGGGTCATGGCCTGTTAAATTGAAGAAGAAGGTTGGCCAAGAGGAACTTTGCTTCGAAGAGGGTTGGAACGAATTCGTGCAGCAGCATGACCTTCATCTAGGAGACTTTGTAATCTTTGAACACATGGGGCAAATGCGTTTTCAAGTGCTGGTGTTTGATCATAGCACTTGTGAAAAAATTGATTTCCCCCAATATTGAACTCTGAGCAGTAATTAGACAATATTTTAAATTAATCGCATCGGATATGTAAATTTTGAACAATTTTGTGTTATTTGAACATTGACTATTTGTTTGATAATTTTAGGTTGTTAATTGTGATTATTGATCGATGATTTTAGGTTGTTAATTGATGATTTTAGATTGTTAATCGTGCGTTTGAGATATTGAGATTGTTGACGGAGGATGAGACCCAATTGGTTTGAGTTTTTTATTACATGTTTAGGAATTAAAAAATTAAAAAAAAGTTTTAAAAAATGACTTTTAGCGACGGATTAATTCCGTCGCTAAAAGTTTTATCCGTCGCTAATTTCCTTCAAAAAGAAAATAAATTAAAAAACGTAAACATAATTAGCGACGGATATTCCGTCGCTAATTTAGAAATAAATCCGTCGCCAAACGTTCTATATTAGACGACGGATTTTATAATTCCGTCGCAAAACTTTTAGTAACGGCCTTTTATACGATGGATTTTTAGCGACGGAATATAGGCTTTTAGCGACGGGAAAATCAATCGCTAAAAGCCTTATTCCTTGTAGTGAACGTTTCCTGAAAATATCTGCTCAAGCATCTGAAGCTCCCACATTTCTGAAGGTAATTTTTCGAATAAGGTTATTTGGAATCAGACACCGTCGGTCTTCTACTCAGTCACATCTGGATATCAAGCTTTGTACAATAGAGCTGCCCTGAAGCTAGAAGAGAATGGAGTGGAGCTCAATGCAGGAAACAACATTCCATCATAGGTTAACAAAATTTGGGATCAGCAATACCAGTATTGGTAACTTTTGCAATTCACATGTGAAAACAATCGATCATATTTTCTTCAAATGCTCTGGAGTACGCGCGCTATGGTTTGTGTTGGCAATTCAAACTCAAAGCCAACCAAATATACCGCATTTCATGGAATGGCTGATATCCTTGATCAATAAAGGAAGTGCTCCCGACAACTCTCGATCCAAAATTGCGACCACCATCTTCATTACACTCTGGCAGATATGGCTGCATCGAAATACAATAATCTTCAAAGGGAAGCTTTTTAATCCAATGATCATTATAAAGACAGTTCAAGCTCAAGTCCAATCTACCTGGAATTCATTTATTGGCACATCATCAAGACCACGTAAAAGAGGATTAAAGAATCGGTTCCGGTCACCATATTATCGACCGATAGTCTCGTACAACTTTCCTGATAATATTTGCTTGTGCTCAGGTCGTAATATATGTTTCGTGTTAACTGGATCTCATTTTCAACATCACAGACAAAAATCAGGGCTTGGGATCTGTATTTCAATGCCGATGGGGCTCCTTTGCATGCATATATTATTCTTAAGATCCTTTTACTTCACAAACTTTAACTATTTTAAATACTCTGCAGTGGGCAAAAAAAATCACTTGGCCCATATTGTTTTTTATACTAATTCTAATCGTTTACTTGCTGAGATGACGAGAACGGAGGAGATTAGTGTCATAACTGCTCCTATTTTGTATGATATTTGCAATATCAATGTTTACTTTCATCTCTATCAGATATTATTAAGGAGCAAACAGCTACTACAAAAAGCTATCAAACTTACCTTTTTTGCTTGCAAGACTAGATCGGAAGTCTCTGTTACATGAGACAATGGTTTAGATGCTTTTCGATTTATGTTTGTACAAATTACAATGTCTAGCTCCTAGTTCTTTATGTTTCTTGTCTGTAATATATGGCTGTAATCTTTTGTATGACCGAGACGGTTTTTATGTATAATATAATATTTCTCCTCTTAACCAAAAAAAAAAAAAAAAAACCTGCAACCCAAGCAGGTATGTGGATTAGCTTATCTGCCAATCCATTTTCTGATTTTTGCCCTTTACAAGAAACCGGCCATGGTCGCCGGTTCAAGTCCAGCAGGTTGGGAGTCTTTATTTTTCCCACACAAATCAACATCAACATTCCAAAATTGCGCAGCTTAGTGCTGCCCATACAGACAATCAATCCTAAATTGAGCAGTTCGTCCTTTTCTCTATTGACGACAATGCCAGTAGAGTTTTAGCCATGTAACTCATGACCCAGGCAACGGGAACTCGGTAGTCAAGCTCTCAACTCTCCTTTGCAGATCAGACACCCGGTCCATTAAAGAGAAGTCTGGAGATGCTACAAACTTCATAAAATCTTGGAGCTTTGAACCCGAAACAGACCGTTTTGCTTCGCGAGCAATCTGCACGCCCTCATGAATAAAGTCTGCAGTCGATATGAAATCCTTCTCCGTGAAACCTCTGGTAGTCATAGCAGGTGTCCCGATGCGTATGCCGCCTGGGACTAGCGCGCTTTTATCACCTACAATGTTCAAATTGGCATATAAACTTCAATTGGGTAAAACATAGGTCTTTACCTTCAAATGTTTGAAGCTATATACAACACCACTCACCAGGTACTGAGTTTTTGTTAAGGGTTATGGATGCCATCTCAAGAATTTTCTCCACCCGAGCACCATCGAGACCCTGTTTTTAAGAGATAATTTTGTCAACATGAGAGAAACCGCAAAGCTTAGGCTGTCTACTACCACGCAAGTGACGCAAGTCAATAAATTTAAGTTTGAAAAATCAATAATTCGTTTTTCAACCTTATTTTCTTCACAAACCTCAACAAGGCCAAAAAGTTGGGTACTTCTGAAAAGTTTAAATGCTTCGAAGGTCGAGTAATGATGGGTATAAACCGAAATATTTTAAAAAGAGAATAAATCATCCATCTCATGGTATTTTTGCTAAATTCACATAGGAAGTCAAAGTGAATTTACTGTTTGGCAACCATTGTGAATAGTAGAACATTCAGGCCAAAATACCAGCCAGTTTACTATCTACTAATTGCTTGTTGGGATCCCATAACAGATGTTTTGAGTGACAAGAAAATGGTGTACATAAGTGTGCATATGCAAGTCAACATGAAATTTGACCACTGGGTAGAATATGCACTTGGCATAATGAGAAAAAGAAATTTCATCACTGACTGGGTAAAACAAAAAAATCTAACACCCACGTGGGAGTACCCTGCAATCCAGTTATGCCAGAAACTCACCAATGGCCTGAGATCCAAGAGAACCAAGTGGTTATCACTCCCTCCAGATACCAGTGTGTACCCCAACTCGATTAAGCGGCTTGCAAGTGCTCTACAATTAGAAACAACCTACAAGATAAACCAACTATTTTAAGCAAAATCTCTGATATACGTCAGCAATATCTTTATAAGAGAAGGAGATCACCATACCTGGTTCTGATAGGTCTTAAACTCTGGAGACTGAGCATGCTTCAGGCAGACTGTAAGGCCCCCAATCGTGTGGTTATGTGGACCACCCTGTAAACACGTCTCATTCCCTTTTATGTTGCTTCCCACAAGAAGAATGGAAAAACCAACCCTACGTTGAAACTGAAAAAGCAGTTGCACCAATAAAAAGAAGAAAAGTACCACGCATTCACACACAACTAACCTGCAAACCTGGGAAAACAGCATTGTTGATGGCAGATTCTAAATCCACTCCCAATACAGGATCCTTCTTGAAGAAAATCATGCCACCTCTGGGTCCTCTTAGAGACTGAAGAGAAATGCCTCAATTACTAGATGTTTTACATAGTTTGCAGCATTATAACATGCAATGTTTGGGGCAAAACACGGTAATTGAAAGAAGAGCTGACTCTCTTCCAAATAAAAACAGGAAACAAAAAGGTAAAGTATTAAGGAAATCAAGGCCCTGCAAGGCACTTGATGATACTTGCTTCACACTGTCAACAACATCCTGGGTGTCCTAATATTTGTTTTACACTATCACCAACAGCCGGGGTGTCCCTACCACATATATACAAAAATATGCAGGAGGGCTGACATGCTATGTGCCTGTACCCAACTCAGTTGCAACTTCCTATAAATTATAGTCATCCTGCCAAAATCATATTGTAATGTCATAATCATTCAATAGTACTCTGTCCTCCTCACAATATTGTCCCCTTTGACTTTTTGCGAGTTTCTAGGATATTAGTCATGCAAACATCGAATTGAACTCAAAGACAGATCCAAAATAATTGGAGCAAGTTGATGTCTGCCACCCGCCGTCATCCTTCGCCGCTGCCACCTCCCTACGCAGTTCACCGGTTGCTTCTTCTTCTTCTTATCCTCTTCTACTTCTTGATAGCCGTTATCTCTGTTGGTTGAGCCGTATCCTTGCCTGCTTCTTCTTCTTCTTCTCATCCTCCTTCTCTTCTATCCTCAATCCAGAAAGTAAGTGTTAAGTTTTCATTTTGAGCCCCAATGTGTGTCAACTGGATCCACTCCCAACGCCCATACATCCACCAGATTGACATTCCCATACTTCATAACATGACATTGCTTGACACCTGAAATCGCCTAAATCCCAAGCGAGCTCCACATTGCTCCACATCTATATTAAGAGAAGACCATTTTTTTTTATATTTTTGTTTGGAGCACACGCATATAGAGACGGCAGGAGGTGGGGAGGGGTAGGTAAGGCGGTCGGAGGCAGCAGAAGCATTTTGTCCTACAACTTATTCTCCAGCCCACACCATCCGCCCCCCCAAAAAAGCATAGTTCTTGCAACTATGACAGCGTAAAAGCTTTTTATTCTGTACAACTTTAGTGTTCAGACTAGGCACCACTAGTCAAAATTCTGGTTTGGTAGGTCCTCAAATAAAAGGTCAGGGGGTCTGTTAACATCGCATAATTCCTGTAAATGGATTTATGTTATAGCTTCAGCAAGCCAGTATTTTTTTTTTTTTTTTTGTTACAAAAAGGCTGGACTGTAAGGCTCGGATTCAACTGGCAGGGAGTAATTCGCCTCGGGATCCTACAAGGCCACCACATACATCTGGGCCCCGATTCCTGCACCTATGTCTGGGCTGAAGAGCTTGGACACGTGTGGAGCACAAGCAAGGCGAGAACGTAAGTTTGCCACCAACATGAGCGAGGGGCAGGAGACTCGAACTCAGGTGGTAAGCCTGGATTAGGACCTTAGAGAACCGCCGAACCAACTCACTGTTGGCTTGAGTAATGTATGAACCCTTGCACTCACTAAACTGTCTGCTGCTTATCACAAACTTACTAATCCTCTTTCCCATATAGCTTGTGAAAAGGCACCAAGAAAAAGGAAGAAATGAGCCCCAGGGGGTGCCATGAAAACATGGACGCGAGCACTAACAAGGAGCAACCAAAAGATAAGAACAAAAAAACCCAACAACAAACCCTCAACCCCTTCCCCAACCCCCCTCCCGTTTCTCTTCCAAACCACAAAAACGAAAAAGAAAAAGGGGGAAAATAACAAAGATCCACTGAAAAAATTCATAAACAGTAAAATTCCCTGTTGGTTCCCGGCAAAAGACTTTCTTCTCCTTCCCAACACTGTCTAGCTACATCCTCAAGACCCTGGTAATCATACCAAAATCCACACAGCTATTCAAGATCAGTAATTTCTGGCAGTATGTTTTATAGTCCAAGAAGTTGTCACAGGAACTCATATATGATGACACACGAGAACTTTAGGATGCAAAATATCAACTAGACACAAGTTAAACAACCAAATATCTTCACAACTAGGTATTAAGCACCAAGTAAGAGAATTAAATCTAATAAGAATATCATACCCTAGTCAGGGGCGGAGGCACGTTAGGACAAGGGGGGGCTGAAGCACCCCCTGACTTCTGGGGAAAAAAAAATAAATTCTTTTTTTTTTTTTTTTTGGGAATCGCATTGACCCCGTTTCCGAGATCCCGTTCCCCGAGGCCGAGACCCGTTCCCCAATCCCCGATACCCATTCCCCGAGACTGGCCGAGAGGCACAATCGACTCTCTCTCTCTCTCTCTCTCTCTCTCTCTCTCACGGTCTCACCGGCGACAGCTCCTTCAGACAGCTCCATCCACCGGTGACAGCTCCACCCACTGGCGAGCCTTCGACGACGACGACTCGTCACGACGGAGTGACGCCGTGACCGGACGAGTGACGACGACCGTCGACCTCCGCTGTCCCGCAGTCCCGCGACACGCCGGCGCCGACGCCCTTGAAGAACCAGATCTGAATTCTCATCTTGGCCTTGCGTGAGTGGTGACTGGTGAGTCTTCCCTCTTGCTCAGTTGCTCTTAGATGCTGATTGCTGAATGAATAATGAATTGTTGTCTGCTAGTTGCTTTTAGTTTAATATGTTACATTTGCTGAATGAATAATGAATTGCTGTCTGCTCAGTTGCTTTTAGTTTAATATGTTACATTAATATTTTAGTTTAATATGTTACATTTATATTTTAGTTTAATATGTTAAATTTAGTGTAATATGCTAATATAATAATATGTACAATTATTTAATTATGTGAATTTGTGTTGAGATATTGAGATATTGAAATTTTAATGCAATGTGCGTGTGTTTTTTTTCAGAATGGAAAAGTTTTTTAAAAAGCTAGGGAAATTGGCAGAATCCTCGCAGCCTAATCAAGATAGTATTCTACAGTCTTCAACTTTAACAGTAACGGACAAGGCTCATTTTGTGCATCGAGATGTTGATTTCGGGGGTTCAAGTAGAATTCGTGATGAGTTCAACTCTGATGAGCTTATTGCGGATCCTGGCTTGCGTCTGAATATTATGGATTATAGTCCCAATATTCGAGATAAAGTTCGACGAACATATTGGTCGAAAGGTCCTTGCCAACCTCGTAGCCACAATTTTCCATTTACACAATTCGGGAAACAATCTCGTCGATTTGTTTCTTCTTGGTTTGACCGTCATGCGAGTTGGTTAGAGTATAGTGTAGCAAAAGATGAAGCATATTGTTTATGTTGCTACTTATTTAGAAGTGCTCATGGAGAGCAAGGGGGTGGTGGTACTTTTGTCAGTCATTGTTTTAACGATTGGAGAAAGAAGGAAAAATTGGAAAAACATGTTGGAGAAGTCGATAGTTAGTGCACACAACCTTGCTTTAAGTAAGTGTCAAGCATTTGATAACCCGAAGCAGAGTATTGAAGTTGTTTTGTCTAAGCAAACAAATGAAAGTAAGGTTCAATACCGTACTCGCTTGACAGCATCAATTGATGTCATTCGGTTGCTCTTACGTCAAGGTTTGTCTTTCCGTGGGCATGATGAATCTAATGAATCTGAGAATCAGGGAAACTTTCTAGAAATTTTAGAGTTCCTTTCGGATCACAATGAGTGTGTGAAAAAAGTCACGCTGTCAAATGCACCTCAGAATCTCAAATTGACATCACCAACAGTTCAGAAAGGAATTGTTAGTGCCATTGCTGGAGAAATAAGAGATGCAATTGTTGGAGACATTAAAACTGAATTATTTTCCATTTTAGTTGACGAGTGTCGTGATGCCTCAGTCAAAGAGCAAATAGGAGTTGTTTTGAGATATGTGGACAAAAGAGGACGTGTCGTTGAACGTTTTATTGGTATTGTCCATGTTGAAAGTACTGCTGCCTTATCACTGCAAAAACGCGATTGATGGTTTGTTTTGAATGCATGAATTGAGTATTTCAAGAGTTCGTGGACAAGGCTATGACGGAGCAAGTAATATGCAAGGTGAATTCAATGGTCTTAAAGCCTTAATTCAAAGGGAGAATGAAACTGCTTATTATATTCATTGTTTTGCTCATCAACTTCAGCTAACTCTTGTAGCCGTTGCAAAGAAACACAATCAGATTTCGTTACTCTTTAATTTGGTTACTAGGGTAGTAAACACCGTGGGAGTCTCATACAAACGAAGAGATGCTCTTCGAGAAAGTGAAGCCTTTCATCTTGTTCATGCTCTTGCAAATGGTGATATTACAAGTGGTCGGGGTTTAAATCAGGAACATGGCATCAAAAGAGCAGGAGATACCCGTTGGGGATCACATTTTGGTGCATTATTGAATTTGATTCTTATGTTTGCTTCAGTGATAAACGTGCTTAATAAGGTTGCTGACGATGCTACAAATTATGATCAGAGAGGTGAAGCATTGTGCCTTTTGCAGACGGTGCCAACTTATGATTTTGCCTTTAACATGCATTTGATGAAAACTGTTTTGGGGATAACAAACGAACTTTCACAAGCATTGCAAAAAGAAAGATCAAAACATTGTAAATGCAATGAATTTGGTAAGCATAACAAAGCAACAATTGCAGAGGTTGAGAGATTATGGGTGGGAAGGCTTGTTGGAAGAGGTTTCAAGATTTTGTGTAAAATATGAAATTGAAGTATTGGACATGAGTGCGAGGTTTGTAACCCCGGGGAGGCGAAAACGTAATGCTGAAGAAGGTACAAATCTTTATCACTATCGTATTGATACGTTTTTAGCTGTTGTTAATTTGCAAATCAGTGAATTGAATAATCGTTTCAATGAGGTAACTCCATAGTTGCTTATTTGTATGGCATGCCTCGATCCAAGTGATGATTTTTCTGCTTTTAATAAGCAGAAATTGATACGCCTTGCACAATTTTATCCATATGACTTTTCTTCAATAGAGCTTATGATACTTGGAAGTCAGCTTGAGACTTATATTATGGATGTGCGGTCATGTGAAGAGCTTTATGATGCAAAGGGAATTGGTGAACTTGCTATGAAGTTAGTTGAGTTGAAAAAGGATGTGATATATCCTTTGATGTACTTGCTCATAAAATTGGTCTTATTCTTGCCTGTTGCAACTGCTACTGTGGAAAGGGTTTTCTCTGCGATGAAGATAATAAAGACTCGACTTCGGAATCGAATGGGACATGAATGGATGAATGATAGTTTGATTTGCTACATTGAGAAAAATGTCTTCAAAACTATTGAGAACGAGGCTATTATCAAGCGTTACCAATCTTCGGGGCCTCATCGAATAGTAATTTAGTAATTTTGCTTATAAACGCTCGGAGTATAATTTGTATTTTTTTTTGTTTGTACTTGTAAAGAGTCTTTAATGACTCTCGTGAAACTTAATATTACTTTTTGTATGCTTTATAAGTGCACTTTGTTTTTAATATTATTTTAATTAAAAATTTGATAACGGACATATAATTTTTGCACCCCCTGAAAAATATTCCTGGCTCCGCCCCTGACCCTAGTACCCCCTTGGAATCATGACAAATATAGTAAAGTCCAATCCAGAGTGCTATCATGTACTTTAAAATCATTTCCCATACCGGCAGGAAAAATTTCAACCCTACCTTGTGCGTCGTCGTTGTTACAATATCACAGTACTCAAAAGGATCAGCAAGCACAGAAACAGCGACAAGTCCACTTATGTGAGCCATATCCATCATGAGAAAAGCACCAACAGCATCTGCAATCTTCCAACAGTAGAAAGTAAACATAATTAGATGCTAAGATGAAAAGTATCAAAAGTTGATTAAGACCAAAACTCAGAGTATAGTACCAAAACAGATGGTGCAAAATTGTACCTTTCTCATACGAGGATAGTCAAAATCTCGGGGATAAGCACTAGCGCCAGCAATGATGAGTTTTGGTCTGAAGAGGTTGGCAGTTTTCTCAAGCATGTCATAATCCACAAGGCCTGTATGAGAGAGCAACGCAAACTTTGAATCAGCAACAAAAATATCGACACATTCATCTTTCACAAGTCCAATGTATCCAAGCAGAGAAGTAGCACCTGTAGATTCATCAAGCCGGTAAGGCATAGATTCGAAATAGATAGATGTGCCTGATACCCGCCTCTTAGGGGTCATGAATCCATGGGACAGGTGTCCTCCATGGGGTAAGTCCAGTCCCTAAAACAGAACAGAAACTATACAGTTATACAGATTCAATCACTCAAGCATTCCAAGATAGTAACACTAATCATCACATAGTAGGAAGTGTCTATAAAAGTACCATTAGGCGGTCATGGGGATTAAGAATTGCTGTGTAGACTTCAAAATTAGCAGGAGAACCAGACAACGGTTGAACATTAACGCCCCACTTCTTTCCATCTAAGTGAAATGCGGCCAAAGCCCTCTGTTGACACAGGATTTCCAGTTCATCAATGTACTCATTGCCACCATAGTACCTGAGATGAATTATGAGTTCATAGTACACTTGATTAGAACAAACTACTATAACCACAGGACTATGTGCTCAGTAGCTCACCTCTTCCCCGGAAGTCCTTCAGAGTACTTATTTGTAAGGTGAGAGCCAACTGCTTCCATAACTGCTCGGGACGTGAAATTCTCTGAGGCTATAAGCTCCAAGTGTCTAAATTGACGCTGCTTTTCTTTATCAATTATTGCACGCACTTCAGGGTCAGCTTCACTCAATCCATGGTCCACAAAACGGCTCCCCCTATCTACACAATGGAATGGACAGCTCCGTCAATGAGATACATTTATTTCCCTCCACAACCTATAACTACTAAGCAACTTTCGGGAGGTAAGGGTACAAACTAATACAGACCACAAGTATCTGAAGAGGACCACGCTATCCACCGTCATACTGAAGTCAATATCATGACATAAGCCACTATGCTTGACCGAATAGAAGCTATGACAATACATATGCAAGTGACGAAAGAACCGTACTCGGTTTTGTCAATATGTGTGTGTACAAATGCATCTAGCAATCACCTCAACGAACAACGAATTGTTTTTCATAACGTAAAGAATTATAACACTAAAGCTAAAGCTGTAAGCTCCAGAAATATGGACGCTTGGAATGATTGATAAAAGTGATGGACTGTAAGATAGTGAACAAAGTTGGTTCTTTCTTAGGGTACAGAGGAAGCAAGTAAAAGCAGGTAATCCATGAAAGTGCATATATCGCAAAGGTATCATTGCTGCAAAGACAACTTCTACTATTTTTTTCATAGTCAACTTCTCTCCTCCCTCCAAACCCTCTTAGAATTGTTTGGAAAAATGATAGTCCCATAATGCATAAACAAAAGGGCTAATGACAAAATTATTCCCTAAGGTTTACACGTCTTTGCACTTCGCTCCCCGTGTTTACAACTTTGGCAATAGTGTTCCTTGAAGTTGACAAAACCATTGCAAACCACTCCAAAGTTAGATGGTCGTTCAAATTCGGACATTAAGCATCAAGGAATACTATTGTCAAAGTTATAAACACGGGGAGCGAAGTGCAAATACGTGTAAACCTCAGGGGACAGTTTTGTCATTAACCCTAAACAAAATCGGAAGTAAAAGCCAAAAAAACTACAATAAAGCATAAAAGAAGTTCTGCCAGCATCACAAGAAAAAGATCCTGAAAAAAATGCTAAGCACGTGCACAAGTTGGTACCATTCAAATCAGCATCCACAACTATTTACCTCGTACTTCAGGCACAGAAATAGACACTGAAGAAGGCGGCCTCCCTGTGACCAGACTACCCTCAAATTGAGATGATTTACATGGCCTAATTGAACTGAGTTTAAGCTGATGTGGCAATCCAACAGTACCAGAC
The DNA here is from genome assembly GCA_033065855.1 of Escallonia rubra. Taxonomy (NCBI): domain Eukaryota; kingdom Viridiplantae; phylum Streptophyta; class Magnoliopsida; order Escalloniales; family Escalloniaceae; genus Escallonia; species Escallonia rubra. Next base: position 108,718 of record JAVXUO010002357.1, read on the forward strand.
CCTTTTGGCAAAAGATTCGACCCCTTAATCCAAACAGGCTGTTGAAAAGAACCCATCACTGCAGTTCCGCTACAAGCCTGCATAATGGCTACTACTTTGGCACCCAAACGCCCTGCATGGCCCAACAAAAGGAAATTTAGAACTAAGATAATGTAATCAAACTCGAAAACAATATAGTCCAACCTTTTGCAGAGTTAACAAACACCCAAAAAGGCCAAGTCAGTATAAAATTATCAAGCTTCTCCCTGTCTTATAACTTTTCTCTCTTTAACTTTTTACAAGTCTACACCAAAGCTTAAATCGTTTTTGTCCGGCAGTGACTTGGATATGATACTTAATTGATCTGTGATTTCAATCTGAGTTCAATCTAATGTTTAGATGTTCGAATTCTGGAAACTCGCAAAAAAATGAAGCAGACAGATATAAAGTACTGGAAGGAGTAATTACCGAACAATATTTGCCATTTCACGCAGTCCATGTTAAGAGAGAAATTTTGTCATCAATATTAAGAGAGTAATTTAGAATAAGCTAAACCTTTCAGCTGAAGTAGCAACACGAGATGGCTCACTTGATAAAAGTAATTTTAGCATATGGTCCAAGAGAACAATATTGAGCATTCAAATGACTGAATTTAAACTTAAAATATACTAATCCAAGTTATTGAAAGCTATAATAAACCCTAAGTAGCACAGACACGGACACCGTGTCCGACACTGACACCGACCAGGACACCCAACACCGCAATTTCCAAAAAACCAGATTTTGGACACCGCAAGACACCGCTGAAATGTTTTTATGTATTTTTATTATGTATATATATTCATTAAATATCAAATACATCCTACATCTAAAACAAGCAACTCAAATAAAAGTCATACTTAAAATTTAAATGCAATATAGTACAAAAAAATGGCACATAACATAACAAAGTACTTCACTACTCAACCCTTACTAAGTCATGCAAACAGGTAACAGAAACAGGGAAAGCACCCTCTTCTTCACCGCCCAAACAGAAACAGAAATAGGGAACTCTTGCAAAGTCATAAGAAATTACTTCACTAATTAACTCTTACAAAGTCACACAGCTATTATCTCTTTCCTACCGGCCAAGGGCTCAATCTACATAGCGTCATCTTCGAATGTACCGAAACGAGGGAGAGAGATGAGAGAGAAAGAAGACGAAGGTACCTGTTGCTGGAATCCGGCAACGGCGACGAGATACAAAGGCGACCAGTTTGGGTAGGTCGTTTGCTTCGTTCTCCTCTCTTGACACCGCAAAAAGAAGACTCATAAAACAACGGTAATGGGTCGACCTAATTAGGCTTCCTTAAAGTTTATTTCTAAAAGAGCACCAAAATTGTCAATTATTACACACAAAACCCTAAAATAAGTTTGAAAGTTTGTATTTTGGTCCCATACGTTTCCTCATAAGGAGTCATGAAGTGTTGGAGATGGGCACTTACGAGAATACTTACAAGGCGATAAATAGATAATAGAGGTGACAAGATGGGTGGGTGGGTTAGGTTTGGGTATAAGTTAAATGGGTTGGGTTACCCAACCCATTTAACTTATAGGCACTTACAGTTTTGTTTATTGCTCATAGATGCTTGAGTAATTGTGCTAGTCAAGACTTTTGAATTGAGTAGGTGTTCTATCACAATGCGAATTTCTTTACTGATGTTCAAAGATATTATGCTTTGCGTAAAGGGTGTATGTTGAACTCATCGCTAACTCTGCTTGAATGCCCGGAATGAACATCACGATGCACAATGGGAGCCTTGTCCCTTACTGTTGGAATTGGAGACTGTTGAATAGTATCTTGATTTTGACACTCATTCTTATTAGGCTGCAAGAGTTCTTCCAACTTTGCTTTCTTTTTAAAGAACTTTTCCATTCTAAAAAAAATATATTTTATTTTCAGTATCAATCCATCAATTATTAATCAAATAACCTAATTAATCAAAAATATTTTAATCTTTTACTTTTTCAGTCATGTTTCATTATCGCGTTAACCTAATTAACCTAATTTCAATCCACCATTCAACTAAATCACACATTCGATATCTCAATTCAATTGGGTTCCATCCTCCATCAACAATCTCAATATCTCAAATGCTCAATGCACAATTAACAACCTAAAATCATCAATTAACAACCTAAAATCATCAGTTAATAATCTCAATTCTCAAATGCACAATTAACAACCTAAAATTATCAAACAAATAATCAATGCTCAAATGGGAAAAAAAATTGTTTAAAATGCACCTATCTGACGCGCTTGAATTATTTTAGCTTTTGGTAAATATTTATTTCACTACAGCTATTGATGGAATGAGCATTGCAATTGTCAAAGTACAGTTTTTTTTATTGCTCATAGGTGCTTGAGTAATTGTGCTAGTTAATACTTTTGAATTGAGTAAGTGTTCTATCACAATGCGAATTTCTTTACTGATGTTTAAAGATATTATGCTCTGCATGAAGGGTGTATGTTACCACATATTGACTTGCTTTTCTAGAATTTCCACAAATAGATATCTCATATTGTTGTGTTTTTTAAATCTTATCTCATAATATATGACAGTTAACGTCACCTTCATGTTCGAAAGCCCTAGTATGCTACTTTCCCCCTTTCAATTCTTTGTTGTTGCCAATCATTTTGCAGAAATTTGATCTGGAATTCAGGCCCTGAGGATTTTTGTTTTTGTAGTCAGGAACCCTAGTCAATGATGTTTCACTTTTGCTGTAATTCTTTATGTTTTCTATTACTTCTAACCTTCGTGTTTGAACTTTGAATGCCCTAGTATTGTACTTTTCCCCTTTTAAATATATGTTTTTGGAATTTGATTTTGCTATCCCATTTAGTGTTTCACTTTCTGCTGTAGTTTTTGGTGATTTCTGTAGTTATAGGTGATGAGAACATCAGGGGTTACTTGACAATTTAATATAGCTCCACTTACGATTCAGTTCAATATTCAGCATTTTAGCTGTAACAAAGTGTTCAATTAAATTTTAGAGAAGTTATCTAATACAGAATGTACGCATGTATTCGAAAGTTCATCAGCTAAAGTTTAAGAGTCTTTGTCATTGGAAAGGAATAAAGTCTTCAAATATCAAGAGGGATGAACTTAATTACTTATGTTCAGGTTGTTTAGTTCCCTTAAGAATTCCTAACTTATGTTCAAGTTGTTTAGTTCCCTTAAGAATTCCGCCACAGCACTGGTTTGCATCTGTATAAACCTAATAAAGTAGGATGAACTTGATGATTTTTCACCATAAAACTATAAAATTCCTTTCTCTCAAGTCAAAACAGACCGATAAAGGTTGTCATCCTCTGTAATCTGTATGGGTGTATGGCACAAAACTTATGCAAAAACTCAAGATTATCCATTCCTATGAGCTATGATACTAAAAGGAAAACAAATAAATTTTGTAGATATGGCAAGATCAAGGTGAAATCACAGTTTCGGAACACACCCCTTGTCGCCGACTAGCCGGAGGTGGGTTCTTGGCCGCCGGTGGACAGACGTAAGTGACTGTGTCGTCGCCATCGGAGCGTAGATCTAGAACCAGATCCAGACAGCCCAGATCGTGGGTTCGTGTCGTGAGCTCGTGGCCGCCGTCGCCCGTCTGCGATTTGCCGGAGTGAGGCGCCGTGGCCGTGAGAATTGAGAGAGTGAGAGGTCGTGTCGTGAAAATTGAAAGGAGAGAGAGTCGAAGAGAGAGAGAGCCTGAAATTCTGAATAAACTATATATATATTTATTTTTTTCCCCCAAAATCTGAGGGGGTACATTAGCCCCCCCTCGTACAACAGTAGCTCCGCCGCTTAAGGTGGACTATTTCAAGTAACAGAAATCACGTTTCCAATATAGAAAAGCAGATACTTGGAGAAACACGCTTAACTATAAGCAAGAAGAAAAAGGAAAAAATATTGATTACAAGAAATCAGATAAGAGTAAGGGCTGCATCCATGATTACAATGCTTAAAGTATCGATGTCGAAGTCATTACGAACTCAATAATCGTATTGTATACATCACTGTCAATTTTCATAGTTGAAAAGTATTACACATGACCGTCAAAGAATGAACTTCTCCACTCATAGCTGACACCATCTTAAAGTAAAGGCGTAACAGCCTATATGACTACACACGTGAAAGGTGCAAGTTTTGTATAACACAACAAGGTTACACAAGCTCTTCTAAATTCATGAAATGCCTGCCAATAAAAAATCGTACAGAACATTGGGGGCATCTAACATGCCCTCTAAAATATGCACCAGAATCATGTCAAAATATTCAAGCTGACCGTACAATGCATGGCATCATCTCCTAATGCATATGTGATTGACAACTTTTTAATTTGTGTAGGTGATTGACTTGTATACCGTTAGCGTACATAAGTTCCCCTCCTCTTTTCTTTCTCGTGTATTCCATTATCAAAAAAAATCTCCTGATGTGATCCTCACAGTTCCCAAATTGAGATTCATATTGCAAATTTCATTCAAACAGTTCAGTAATATCATATCATGTATAGTTAGATGTGGCACATCGAGCCAAACCTCTGCTTATGCAAATTTTTCTGTTACAAAAAAGATGTGATAACACATTGCACGGCATCCATAAATGTTAAGAGCCATAACAGTTTTTAGGAAAATGAAATTTGGCAAGGGAAATTTTGGGACTTGCAGACACTCAAGTCCATTTGAAGTGCTCTTTAATTCTTTTGCGATTCCATTATCTTCAATTTAGAAGGTTGAAAGAATTCTAGAGTAGTCAAGAGTATTCTAGAGCTGGGCGTTTGTAAAATTCAGTAATGATCCATGGGTCACCTTCGGTTACTTGTCAAGTATTAGGTTATCTCCACACAGTTTACTAGATTTTATCCCACAACTCCTTTGTAACCAGATAACAAATCAGCAAATCGATCCATGCACTCTCCATTAACTTAAAAGTAGCTATTGTATGCAACATGCTTTTTCTTAGCGACCTCGTTTTGTTGTGACCTAGTTTGTGTCCTGTGCAACTGCAATTTTTAACTACTTGTATTACAAAAAGTTAGTGGTAGAGGAAATTTAACCAGTCAACCAAATGCAGATAGATGATATTCTGTCTATATACCATCAATGTCTCTGCATCTATGAGGCCATACAATAATCAAAAGAAAAATATAGGAGTCGACAAACATTATGATCCGCAATCTATCAATGATAACTTCACACATATCATCTCAGAGATATGGATGGGGAAGATATCAACATCATGCAATTTCGAGCGACCACCCACTTCTTATTGTCCGCATAGACCTATGAACCACGGACACGGGTGTGCGTGCAGATACGATACGGTGCGGATACGTGGATACTCCATTTCTCAAAATATTAGGATACGTGTGCGGCTGTGTGGCGGGGATACGGCAAATTTTGTATATATTTTTCTAACTATGTATACTTAGTATTGAATTTCTAAATAAACCATGGACCATTTGAATACTAAGAAAGTGCATAAGAGGATACACATTACAATTTAATTTAACCATTCTACAATAGTACAATACCATCAAATACATAATAACCACCACAAAATACATGATAATAGAAGTAGCATCAAAGTGTAGGCCGTACCAAAGTTCAAACCAATCACCAGAACAAACCCATGACAAACAAAAAGCAAAATACTTCATATGTCGGAATGAAACACTGCATATTGTCACACTTTCACAATGAAACGCTGAAAAAATTGGTCCAACCGTCCCAAGTCACAAGCCACGAGCGGCAACCCACAAAGAGAGAGGAAGACAGAAGGTATAGCGTAGAGCAAGGAGAGAGGAAGACAAGAACTTTACCTCTCGAGAAGTACCGCCGGAGGTGAGAACCCGTCGTCTCCGGTGGTAGCGGATAGTCGCAGGTCCTTGGTTGCTCGTGGGTGGTCGTGGTGGTTGAGGGTGGCCGTCGGTGGTCGTCGCTGCTCTCTCTCTCTCTCTCCCCCTTCACAGATCTGCCGGAGGTGAGAGCCCAGTGGTCTCCGGTTGTCGCGGACGGTCACCGGAGTCGCGGGTGGTCGCCTCCTGGGTCCTGCCGCAGCTGCTGCTCTGCCTCTCTCTCAGAGTCGCAGACACTCCACTGGTGAAGATTAATCGGTCATTAGGTTAGTATAGCTTTTTCTATTCGCGTTTTTTTTTTTTTTTTTTTTTTTATAAAAGGCATAATAGCATATATAATAAAATGAGTTTTCACCTAAAGGTGATTACAATGACAAATGTCATGACACACGTAAGACTTTCACCAAGATTACAAAAGGCTAAACAAAACAAAACAAAACAAAAATAAGCAATCACACGAAACCTTATGAATTACAGATCCTGTTGCGGCAATTGCTGCAAAAAGTCATGCACCCAATCCTGGAAGACGTCTATGCGTGCATGGCATGCAAAAGCAGCTAAAGATCTAGATTCCTTAAGCTGAGGCTTCGTGGCTTTGTCAAAGCTGAACTGATGAAAGTCTGATAATATGTAGCAAAAATCAAACATTATCGGGGCGGTGGTATCAGGGATATCCGCCTTGTCCTGAAGCTGATCAATCAGAAAATTGGAATCAGTTAATAAAGAGATATGTAATAAATTCTTTTTTCTAGCCCAATAGCAGGCAGTTAGTAATCCTTTAGAGAAAGCAGCGAAAACATCAGAAGCTGGAAAGGATATCGCTGCAGAACCACAACGTAATCCATTCTGTGTCTGGCATCGTATTCCTAACCCTACTTTAAGCACCCTTTTGTTGAACTGTATAGCAATGATCATTTGGATGGGTCTCAACACCTCGCATGTGCAAGGGGAGGGGTTACGCCTCGGTGTGCTAGAAAGTGCCAAAATAGCAGGGGTGTTGCTCCTTGACTTCTGCTTTGGGGTCCTCCGAATTCTGAAGGCGACAACAATATGTTGCACGAGAGTTTTGATACTTTCTATAACAGTAGAAGGCTGGAAAGGGGTTTGTCTGAAAACGAGATTGTTCCGATTAATCCATATGCACCATATGGTGGAAAAGATTTGAATGGAAGTGATCAACTGTTTCAGAATGACTAAGGCACAAAGGGCAGGTGTCAGTGTTCGAGATTGTAAGGTTATCAGTGCAAGGTTTTTAGAGTCAGTTTAGGCCGTTATATAGTCAATTTAGGCCGTTATCAGTGCAATCAACTCAACCAACAGACTAGTTATATAGTCTTCATCCTGATCTTGGAGCTATCTTTAAAAGATTATCTGGTAGAGTTTAGGATGTTATTCTCAAAATTGAATGCTTTGTGTATGAGTAAAAGATGTATGAAACCTATAGTAGCACTAAACTCAAATGTACACTTATGTATGATAACAATGAAGGTGCAGTTGTTAAGGAAATTGGGATAAGGGAATGGCTAATAACCGTAGCACTATCATGTCAACATTTACTCTGTGAGAATATTACAAAGGTGAAACTAGTAATTGCCATTTGCCTACTCCCCTGCCTTTGAGGAGCTTACTCCCTCAAAATTTTGATGTGCATTCCATTGCATGATTGAAGGTAATGATATTGTGCACGATCCTTTTTTGTGAGTACTGCCTAGCAATTGGAACCTTGTTTTCCATTGCAACAAAATGAAAACAAATACATTTTAGCGCACCAATCGAACAATAGGAAATCAAAATTAATAGCTTAAGACTTCTAATTTCCTCTTTCCTCTCATTAACCTCGTCCGGTTGTCTAACCATCACCACCACCACCCCTCACAACCCTAAACAAAACCTTTCAGTCAAAAGCAATCTAGACACCACACGCTCAAATTTTCTACCGAATCCTCTCCTCCTCGACTTTGGTGGGACAATCTTGGTGCTACCTACTTAATTGCCAAACCAATTTTTCATGCAGACACGAGGTATATCGAAGTTGACAATCACTTTCTTCGTGACCTTGTGGCAAAAGGAAATCTTGATCTTCGTTTCCTTTCCATCAAAGACCAGCTTGTTGATGTCATGATAAAGAGCTAGATATAAGGGGGTATTTGTAAGCAACGATTCCTTGTTTGTTATGGAACCTGCGTGCTTTAATCAAGGATAGTTAACTGGAGACGGCTTCTTTTTCGAGCTTGACATGCGATAGCTTTTCATATCGAGCCTAAAACATCCGTAGAGGTGGACTTTATGTACCCGAGTCTCGAATATCAGTCGAGGTGTGCATCTTTTGAGGTTGACGTCTTCCAAGACTCGCTTTCATTCGAGACTGGCTTCTTCCACGCTTTTTCTTTTTTTTCCAATCAATGATCAAGTCTTAAGGAAATTAGAGTCTGTTTGAAATCATTTACAGTTTTGGTTTTCTATTTCCAAAAAACAACAATCAAAACCAGTTTAGTTTTTATTTTTTATAAAAACAAATGGGTGTTTAATTATGCAAATTTTATTTTGAGTGTTTGATTATCCAATTTTTATTTTGAGTTTTTCTTTGATGGTGGTTGCGGTGGCAGTGGCTAGCGCGGTGGTCAACGACAGCGGTGGCTGTGGTGGTGGGAGTGTGGTGGTGATGGTGGTCTCAAAACAAAAATCAAAACTGAAAATCCAAAACTCCTAAATGGAAGTTTTCAAAAAGCTAAAGAAAAAAAATAAAAATTGTGTGTCAAAAGTGTTTTGTTTCTCTAGTTTATAAAGCTAGAGAAAAAATAGAAAATCAAATAATTTTCAAACGCTACCTTAGTTATTCTCAGCTCTAAGAGCTCCTTTTAAGACCCTGAGGGCCTTTAAGTACATCTTACTTTCTTGACGACCTATGTGGCTCCATCCAAGCGAAATAAGGCTTGAACTTATATAAGTCGACTAAATAATACTTGAGTTTTATTTATCGAGTAATAACTGCATTAAGCACGATTATAGTCGTGTTGTGTGATGATCATAATTTATCATATGGGGTTTTAGCTTGTGTACTCCATACACGTCATGTCCCATGTGCTGGCTCACGCCCACTCTTCATTTGGTCAGTACCCTATAGGTCCAAATGTTTACTACTAATAAACTGTATGTACTTCGGGAGTGTGCATATATTTTTCCTGTTGGCTTTTGCTCGCCCCTTTTTTCAGGTGAGAATTCATTAGAGGTTGCACCTAGAGCTCGGATGGATTACTGGTATTCTAAGCAAGTTTTGGATTTTCTGCTATTAATTGTTGGAATAATTTTAGTTGTAATCAGTTTCTTTGGCCACCAAATATTTTTTAGATTTAATAGCATTTTTTTATTAGGTGTTGTAAGAATCTACTTTTGTTCCACTGCAATTTGAAGTATTGAGATTTTTCATATTAGATATTGATGATATTAGTCCTCTTGATTATCCTATTAAAATAATAGTTGTTTCTCGCATTTTGGCGCGTGACAAAGGCAATCATTAACTTTTCGTAATCCATAATGTTAACCAATGCTTATAGGGGTAAGTCAGAGGATACTTCTCCGATAGAAGAGGTCTATCAATAATGGGTAATACTGATTTTGCATTGAGGTTAAGAAATAGAAAAAAACAAAAAGCATATAAGAAGCATTGTTCAAAATAAGACTCAGAGCAAACTTATGTGGCTACACAAGAGGGAGCTAGAACATTAAAAGAAACAATGGGCAACCTTTATCCTATCCAAAACCTGTTGGATCTGCTGAATTGTAGATTTACTGGAGATCACACCCTTCATGGAAGCGATCAGATTAGAGGATTAAAAAAAAAGAAAACCCTTATTTGAGGAGTTGCAAGGTGCAAAAGGTCTCAATCAAGTTTTAGTTTCTTTTAAAAAGAACCCTAAATTCATTGACTCATTATCAATTCAAGTTTTAATGCCCTTGTGAAAAGTCAAAACAAGAATTAAGAGGATCTGGAACTAAGACAAGATAAAGGTTTATCTTTTAGAGTTAAAAGTCTCAAAGCGTTTAGGCATTTTATTAGAGATGGGGATGTAATCTTCCTCTGTGGATTAAAAATTCAAAACAATACGATTAAATTTATTGTACATTTTTTTAGGAAGGGCATCATTTACACCCCAAAATGAGGATGGACAATCGGCCCAATAGACCAATCAACAACATGAGAAAAACATGTTTTTCAGGCAAAAGAACTGGAGTTAGTACATACATGTACCAATCGTATAAAACAAATATAGTGATAGGTGTGTGAAATCCAATTCAATTTTTTTTGTTTGGAACAGAAGGGAATTCAAATCACAGAATTCATATTTTGTGTTTAGAGAACAAAGAAAATAGAAAGGTAATAAATTTTTAGACAATTATATCATTGACTTACGATGGAAAACGAATTACAATCAGTGGTTTTAAGTGTGCTAATACTATGCGGCGGCGCCACACAGGGTAGCGGCATCGATGGTGGAAGTGGTGGGGGTGGTCAAGTGATGGTAATGATGGTGGTATTGAGGAGTAACAAGATGTAACTAGCGGTGGAGAAGTGACGCCAGTAGCAATAGTGCTAGCGGCTGTGGGTGGCGATGGTGGTGATAGTAGTGGCGGCGATGGCAGTGGTAACGGTGGTAGTGGCAGTAATGGTTGGGTGGTCAAGTGATGGTAATGGTGGTGACAGCGGTGACGGTGGTGCTAGTGCCGGTGGTGGTGGTAATAGTGGTGGCGATGATGATAGTGATGGTGGCAACAGTGGTGGTAGTGGCGGCAGCAGTGGCGACAACGGTGATAATAGTGGTGGTGGTGGTGGCAATAGTGGTGGTGACGGTGGCGATGACGGTAGTGGTGCTAATGACAGTAGTGGTGGTGGCAATGGTGGCAGTGGTGGCAGCATTGGCGTGGTAGTGGTGACGACGACGGTTGTGGTGGTAGTTATGGTGGTGGTGGCACCAGTGGTGGTGGTGGCAGTAGTGGTGGCGATGGTGATGGTAGTAGTGGTGGTGGTGTTGGTGGTAGTGGCTGTAGTGATGGTGGTGGTGATGGTAGCAGTGACAGTAGTGGTGGCGGTGGTGGTGATGGCAATTGTGATGGTGGTGGCGATGGCAATTGTGATGGTGGTGGCAGTGGCAGTGGCGACGGTGGTGCTGATGGCAGTAGTAGCTGCAACATCGGCGGTAATGGTGGCAGTGGTGGCAGCGGTGGCGATGGCAGTAGTGGTGGCGGTGATGGTAGTAAAAATGATGTGGCGGTAGTGGCAATGAAGACATTGGTGTTGGGTTCGTTGTTGGAGAAAACTAGAAAAAAGATTAGATATGTAAATAATTACTTTTAATTCATGTAAATCGAAATCCCATGAAACCTGACCATTTTTATCGGACTTCACACTATTAAAACAAATCCAGTCAAATCCGATGAAATTTAATTCCAATACTTTTTTTAATGTTCTAAACAAAAGCCTCGAAGATTTGAAATGAAATTCCATTAATTCTATGGTTCAAAATACACTTTAAAGACGGGTTTCTAGAATTTAGGCGAAATGCTAATCATGGAGGTGAAGAACCAGCTAATTGATTTCAACACGTCCTTGATCAAAAGGCCACGTTCTTTTAGAGAAGACCTAGTGAAGGCAGCTTCTGTTCAGTTAAAACATCTAAGATGGTTAGAGATAGAAAATACAAAGGCGGAGTATATAAACTACATGTACAAGATTTTGCAAACCTTCTTCAACACCAAAACACATCAACTAGATCTTAGGCTAGCATAAGTTCTGGAACCTATCTGTGTGTGTAACTTCCCTAATTATTATCCTAGATAAACAGACTTCAACCCATTGTATTTATGATATATGACGTGCTTCAGACACACGATTTCTTGACGATTTGCAAAAGGTTATGTGATGATGGTAATTTATTTCAAGTCACGTATCAATTGCATTTAGTTTAGTGTTATTTAGGATTAAATTATCAAGTGTAACACTTAGAAGTCCTTGAAGTCAAGTAAACCTTGCGTTACTTGCAAAAACTAGTTGAAAATCCTTGTTAGACCAAATTGTCTGCTAGCACAAGTCTTCATGTCCAAATACTGCAAGCAAATAAATTTTCTTCAAGCCACAAAGCCTTCGGCATCCTCTTAGGCATGGAAAGGCATTCGCTAAACAAAGGCATCTTTTGGCAGATTAGAAATGGACTAACTGTTGATATCTGGGAGGACTTCTGGATCCCGGACTCTCCACCTCAAAGCCTTTCTGCTCTAATACTTAATGGACCGAGAGTAGGTTTGGTCTCAAAACTTATTCACTCATTTCTTTGAAATGAACAAAAAATCGATTCCATCTTCCCAAACTTCATATCTGCTAGAATCAAAGGAATTCATGTGTCACTTCAAGGGTCAGCAGATAAGCCGATTTGGACTCCAGAAACTTCTGACAATTTTTCTGTAGCATCTGCTTACAATCTATTATATTCAGAACAGGTTACCCGAAGCACTCATCAGCCTAGTAATCTTCCATCCACTCCCGATCCAATATGGAATTATGGAAGCTTAATTTACCATCGAAAATAATTATTTTCTTATGGCAGTTAACTCAACTCTCTACCCATAAGACTTTTCCTCTCTCATATAGCTATCTCCTCCCAGAAAAATTGTGTTATTTGCAACTCCTTTGAGGAATCCGCTGATCACCTTTTTCTCTCTTGCCATAAAATCTCCATTCTATGGACCTCTATCAACCTATCTGTACCTCGCAGCTTAAACTTCGATTCCTTTAAAGAATGGCTTATTGCTAGGATCAAAATTTCAAACTCCTTCAGATTAATCCGTCTCAGAAACACCATCTTTATAACTCTATGGCTTATTTGGATCAACCGTGACAAAGTATTATTCCAACAAGAAACATGGAACATTCGAAGTATTTCTGCCCAGAGACTGACTCTCAATACAGACATCTGGAGATCTTACAGGCCTAAAAACAATGCAAACCATATTCAACGAAAAACAACGGCCCAGAAATGTTTCGAGGGTTTCCTTTGACTCTATATATACCTACAGACAAGAAATCTACTCCTTCTCTTCTTTTCAGATTTGCAATTTCAGGGATGCTACACGTGACTTTAGTCTACAGATCTCCTTATTCAATTCCTCGGATATCCTTATTAATAATTTCGAAGGAACTTTTCCATCGAATTATTGTTCAGAGGCGCATCGTAAAAGCCTCCTCATTTGCTTGAAATGGCTCTCTCATCTCAACGTTACTCATTTACATCTCGTGATTGATAATAAATCTCTAATTCCTGATTTACAGCAACATAGCAGGGAAAGGAACAAAACTGATGCTGGTCTAATGGAGGATATTCATTTTGCTATCAAGGATTTCCACCATCTCCAGTTCAGAAACTCCTAGTCACCCAGATGAAAGATAAATATAATGTCTTTAGAAGCGCAATATTTTTCTTTTGGTCTATGCGAAGCGCAATATTTTTCTTTTGGTCTATGCGCTTCTTTATTTTGCTCGCTAGAGTGATGTCCCTAGTATGTAAATATTGTGTGAATGTTCTAGCTGCTCTTGTCCCGTAGTTCAATATGGTTGTATTTATATTTATACTACTACCTCTCATCTTATTTTCACGGATAGTAGTCTGACTACTCTTATAACCGTGAAAATTATCTTTCTTATAATATAAAAATTCTTCTTTTAAAACCAAAAAAAAAAAAGTAAAGCAGTCAAAAGAACTCTGAGATTTGTTTCCCAGAGCTCATAATTGCTTCATAAGATATCAGTGAGAAACCCCTAACCACACTCACAACACACGTTAATCATCTTTTATGGGGGTTATGTTTCAAATAACTTGAATCGGTTTGGCACGCCTACACGTGATGCACAGACACACACGCCTGCATGCGCGCGACTCTAGTCTGGTGATATAAAGCAAAAACACATCTTATTGCTAGTTTTGCTTTTGCTTGCTTCTAACCAATTAAAGTAAATGAACGAAATAGACCTATTGCAAACCCTTTAATGTTTTGAGGAATCATGAGCAACTTTGCTTGATCCACTATGTATCGTCGTCCGTGTACCGTTACAATTAGTCCACTTAACAAATGCAAAATGCTATTTCTAAATCCTTATGTACTTTACCATCCACTTTTCGTCGCTGAAATTGCATTTTATTGACAATTTCTTAGTCTCCAATGACAAATGAGAGAATCGAATAGCATATAAGATGTATAAAAAGCCCCTCCAAAAACTTTAACATATTTGCGTGACACTGGTCATATCCTTCAACCTAACAAAGTCACGGTGAGTTATAATGCTTTCTAAGATGGAAATTTTTTAGCCGCTATTCAGGTTGTAGGAAGATACATACAACCCCTCATACAACGACATTTCTCTATTGTTAAATATTTTTAGCAGCTTTTATTTAGTGGGCTATAAAGTACTATTAAGAATTGTCACTTAAATTAGGATTAAATGCACATATAACCCCATACTTCGGGGTCTTTTACACGGAACACCCCATGGTCTAATTTTTGGTTCCCACCACCCCATACTTTTAGTATCGTGCTCCACGCATCCTTTTGACGGTCAAACTTGCCTTTGACCAAACGTCGGTTAGTTTTTGAGGGACAATTTAGTCACTTTACTTATTATATCCATTAGATTTGCAATTTAATAAAAAGAAACAGATCTAAAAATCCGTATTCCTCTCACCCACCTGTTTCGTCCTTCCCCCTTCACCCATTGCGCAATTCTCCACCCAGCTCCTCCTCTAAGTGGAGTCGAGATCTGAGATGGGCACCGGATATGGAGCCCAAATTCGAGAATTCTACCAAAAACCCCACAACATCAAACCCTTACAAAAATACCAAACATGTAGAGGTTCTCGCAGTGCACACACACACACACACACTCTCTGAGATGATGTTGATGTCGTCGCCGGAGATGAATGTTGTTAGTTTAATTGGTATGGCTTCTCCTAAACTGGTCCAACCAAAGGACAACGGGCATTTCAGCTGAGATCTTGAGGATTTTTTAGGCTGGGGAGGTGGCGATCGATGTGGGTTACAGTAGTGGTGACAATAAAAAAAAGGTAAGGGAGAGGGTGGAGTGGAGATCGGTGATGATGGGATCTGGTGTGGTGGCGACAGCTATGCAAAGCTTTGTGGCTATTAGGGTGTGGCGGTCGGGGTGGGCTGGGGTGTTGACGACCGTTGTAGGCTGTGATGACGGTGACCATTGGGAGAGAGGGGATGGTGTTGTTGATGAGAATGGTGTGGAGGTGCCGGCGGTGCTGATGGTGGAGGCGGCAGTAAGAAAATCTGGTGTGGTGGTGCCGGCGGTGTTGATGGTGGAGGCTGGAAGGTTCTTGATTTAGGTTTAGGTTAAAGAGACAATAACTAAAGTGACTATTTTGTCCCTAAAAAACTAACCATCGTTCGGTCAAAGGTAAGTTTGACCGTCAAAAGGATGCGTGGAGCACGATACTGAAAGTATGGGGTGGTGGGAGCCAAAAATTAGACCATGGGGTGTTCTGTGTAAAAGACCCCAAAGTATGAGGTTTTATGTGCATTTAATCCCTTAAATTATTAGCCGAAAAGTCACCATAATATTTAGCGACTGTTAATTGTCGCTATACGAAGAGTTATAACCATCTTCCTATAATCCAGGTAGCAGTAAAAAAAGATTCCTTCTAAGATTATGTTCATAAAAACTACCGGTGATATTTTATTGCCACTTGCGGTTGGCAAGCTTACCTTCATTTCGTATATCATAATGCCAATTAGACATGTTGAGTAACCATCTTTTTAAGATGTGAAGGAATGTGTTCAATATTGTTATCATGTTTAACAATCTCCTCACGAGTCAAGCTCTTTATTGTTCTTAGAGAGACACGTCAATAGGAAACAAAACAAAAAAAGCGTCCGGCCACCAAGACCACAAATAAACGAGTGCAATTCATATTGCATTGCAAAGAAAAACTAAATATGCAAGCGAAAAAACGGAATAAAAAATCTTAAGTAATGAGAATTTTAATACCATCTTGAGTTGTCATCTGTTTAAAAGAGTCTTGGACTTCGTATACCATACAAATCTCTCTCAACCAGAATTCTTTTCCCACCAACACCACATATGTTTCTGACAAACTCATCATCACATTCATCCCTTCTCTTTTCACAACTTGTACCAGCCAAATTCATCTCAACTTGTCTGACATTACGGCTGCATTGAATTCGGCTTCACCTTCTTCACGTTATCAACAATTAGATACTTACAATGATCCCATTATAGACTAACTCACCTTTCTAATTTACTAACTTCTTCTGTCATGGAATCCTTGTCTCCATCATCTCGGCTTCCTAACTCCAACCTCAGTTCTTCATCGTTAAGCCCATCCCAGCATGTACTTAATCCAAACCCAGTTCCTCTGCTTCCTGGCTCTTCACCAAGACAATGAACCCTTGGTCATGGCTGAACGCACTGGAAAATCTCGACTGCTCATAGGTTTTATCTGTGATGTCAAATCCTTTCATGAATCACAAATGCAAGCCATTATCAACGCTAACTGGAATCTGTTTGGTTATGTAAGGGTAGAAAAACTACCTAAACTATTTCTGTTCCATTTCGAGCTAGAACATGAAGCTCACCTAGTTCTATCCAATGGACCTTGGTCAATTCAGGGAGCTCTTCTTCTTCTTCTTCGTCCTTGGATGCCGCATACAATCTATTCCACTCTCACTTTTTCGACAACAGATTTATAGGTTCGAGTGAATAAGATTCCTAGTGATTGCTACACCATAAATCTGGCACAGACAATAGGCAGACTCATAGGAGAAGTCATACGCATTGACTGGTCTCTTCTCCGATTGAAATACAAGGACTACTTCAAAATCCAGATCAGGGTTGCATTTGGATGCCATTACTTTCAGGGGTATTTCTCTATCTGCTAAATCACCAAAGCATTTGGATTGACTGTGCATACGAAAAAGTCTTTCGAGTATGCTATAGATGTGGATGTATAGGACACTCATCCGAGGCATGTACCAAATCTGCTGAGGAAGTTACACGAGCATTTGACACTCTAACCGCTCGACTGCAAGCTCAGTTTCCTCACCCGACAATGTACGACATGCACCAGCCTCAATATGGGTCGTCACTTCGCATCTTACAGAGGTACACTCTCCCGGTGATGACACCATGGACTACTCACCTAAACTCCCACATGGCAGCCCTGTGAATGAGGACCAGGTGGTTCCCCCCTCACCACCAGATGCTTGGCCAGCACACATCCTTTCAGGTGATCCGCTAGCCCAAGTCACCCCCAAGAACCAGGTTTCTTTAACTTGATAGCCAAGTTTGAAGCAGAATGGGGATACTACCATAAGGACATATAC
This sequence comes from Escallonia rubra, assembly GCA_033065855.1. Taxonomy (NCBI): domain Eukaryota; kingdom Viridiplantae; phylum Streptophyta; class Magnoliopsida; order Escalloniales; family Escalloniaceae; genus Escallonia; species Escallonia rubra. Next base: position 126,004 of record JAVXUO010002357.1, read on the forward strand.
CAAAAAATACTGCACGTGGTAGGCCTCCCCCCTAATTATCCCCCACCTGTGACCTTTCCCTAGCCGCAAGATACTCAAGCATGTCTCAAACACTAGCCCACACTGTCTCCTTGTACCCCGAATTTCGCCCATCCGTCTACAAGTCGACCACCTCCCATCTCACAGGCAAACCCATTTACCGAAGTGCAGCCTCATCGACCGGGTAAAGAACCAATGGACTCATCTCAAGACGATGGCAACGTCCCCTCTTTGGTCACTAATACCCCACAACCGAAGCTTTATGCGGCAGCTATCACAGCACATTGCAGTAGTACTCCTCATGGCAAATCCCTCAACCGTAACTTGCATCCCCTTTTTAGTTACGACAATCCAACAGTCGAACAAGATCCATCTTTGTTGAGTTTAATTTCATCACTGGCTCAGGAAACCCAGGAACAAATTGGACAGACTGATAGCACTGTAACCAACAAGTTTACTAACAAGCTATTCTCAGGGAAAAGGTTCTACGCACCCACCTATGAGGAAGCCTTCCCGGAGGACTTTGAGGAAGCTACACACACATGGAAACCTGAAAGACTCATCCTTGATCATTTATCTGACAGCCTGACCCCAGCACTTCAGAAGCATCATCAACCACCTCTTCGAAACGATTGAGGGATGAACAGAATAAGGAGGAGATAGCAGATTCACAACATCCAATCAAAAAGCTCAGGATAATTGGACCCTCCGTCCCTCCAGGTTATTCAGATCATCAACTCTCTATTAAACTCTACATATTTCTAGCAACTCATATATGGCCGCATGCTCTCTTCTTCCATTTACAATATGATAGTATTGCTAGTCCTGCGACCATTCTGTTTCATATCCAAAAGCATGAGGTCATAAGCTTATCCTTTCTATTCAGCATATTCACTAATGGAAGACCCTTCCTAGACTTAATCCCTTCAGTAATCTTGGGTCTGCCTGACGGTTGTGCCAACACAGCCTTTGGCATTACTAAAGACCTCTCATTTAATCTCCCTATGGTCCTGGGTTTCTTCCTCAACCCAAGCTCACAGCTTGTGATCAAAACTGTAACCTTCTTAGTAAAATCAAAACCCATTCCGTATTCCTCTTCGCCAATCTCTCAACAACATCATTCCCGGAAGAGACGTCGTCTCGCTCCAAGAATTGAATCTTCTCAATCCCCTGAATCCTATCCTCCCTATAAAAGAATCTGTTTGTTGAGAAATTCCTCTAAGTTCAAACCACTCCTTTTACCCAACTTACATGTTTCTCTCAAGAGAAAGGTTGGGTGCTCCATGTCTCAATGTCGACACTACCCAGTTTCCACACCATTCTCGATCCTCCAGAAACGGAAAAGCTTTGACAGCTTAAGTTTTGGAGGCAGAGTAAATCTTGTAATCAAGAACTCGATCTCCTCCTCTTCAACCCTTGGTGGTCTTTTCTCCAGCTCTTTCCTTGATCTTCATCGCAAACGCCAAATATATACTATTGATGGGTGTAGGCAATGGGGTCAGTGGGTGTCAGAAATCAAGGTGCCGGCTACGCCACAATGCCTCTGGCTGGGTTCCTTTTTCAAGCCTGGGACCGCAGCTGTCGCACACGACTTAGCCTCCATCTGCCTTCGACGAGCCTCGTCTCAGGTGAAGCTCAACTTCCCGGCGGCTTCGGTTGCTGGCATGCCTACCGCCGACGACGCAAGGTACTCTGAATTGAAGCCTTCTCGGGGCGGGAGCACTACGAAAAGGAAGGAGGAGTGCACCTTTACGCACCATATAGAAGGATATGATGGTTTAATGGTGGCTTGATCTCAACTAGCTCACTTCAAGTCTTTTATCTGGGATTTGGATCTCCTGAACTTTCAAGCCCACACTCACATCTCTCACCCAAGAAGTCTCTCAGCAACTAAGGGCTCTTATGAGTCATTCTTTGACAAGTCTCCAAACAGGACAAGTATCTTGGTCAACTCTGAGTCTCTACTAGAAAATAAGAGAGCTGCACTGTCTCGGGTTGGTACAGGATTAGACAAAATAGGAAAGGGGCTGATTACAAATTGAATTTGAAGGAAAATTTGTTTACGAAGAAAGTTCAGGCTAGGTTTAAGGCTGTTCAGAAGAGGAAGAATATGGGATTAGCAGTACCGAACGCAGAGAGGAGTTTGATGGATTTTGACAAGATTCCGAGAAAAGATTTGCGACACTTTAAACAACAGTTGCTATTACAGTTGTTCTTGCATCCTAAGCTTGCACCGACTTCCATTACCTTTTGCAAAAAGACTTATGTGGCTCCTTCGCACTCTAAGCTCTTTACTTCTCTCTCTGAATTTGTCGAAGATAACCACCTTTTATCGCTTCAGGCTTCGGGGCTTGTCCTAGAACAACCCCTCTTTTCCCAATGAAAACTTTTAGCTAGAACTGTAGGGGACTGGGTCAACCCCGAATAGTTCGTACAGCCAAACAACTGATCTGAAAATTCCAACCCGATATCCTTTTTCTTCAAGAAACTAAGATGGCTATGAGCAAAGTAGCATCTTACTTTGGTAAGGCTGGTTTCACCCAGTATTTAGGTGACGACCCCATTGGAACCAAATGAGGACTCTGGGTAGGTTGGCAATCTCCTCTCTCTGGAACCCTTATTTCCTCTTCTTGTCATCTTCTCCTCATTACCTTCACTTTAAATACTGAGACTTGGACTTCAGGTTTCGTGTATGGACATCCTGTGGTCGAGCACCGTCAAGCGACGTGGGAAACTATTGGCCTTTCGTTACAACATGTCCATCATCCTTTGATCCTGATTGGTGATTTCAACCAAGTTCTGATACCAGAGGAGAAAACCGGCAAACATAGACTTACCTTTCCAAGTCATCATCATCTCATGCGGTTGATCCAGACTCTAGGCTTAGTAGAGGTAGATTGGAGGGGGCCCATATTTACTTGGACCAATGGGCGTTCAGATCAAGATTGCACCTACGAAAAAATTGACCGTTGTTTTTCCAATATCTCTTGGTTTCTAAATTATTCCTCTGCTCTAGTTCACAATCTAGGTATTCAAGGTTCTGATCATGCACCTCTTCTTCTGGACTCTCACCCGTTTAGTAAAGGAAAACAACGACCGAAAAGATTTGAGGCTTTCTGGCTCCATCACAAAGAAGGAATTAACCTCATTCAATCCCTGTGGAACACCGCAATTACTGGATCTCCTTTATTCTGTATTATGCGTCTTCAAAAACTCATTCTTCACGACCTTGCATCTTGGAGCCAATCCTATTTTCCCAACTTAGCATCTCAAATTCTAAGTCTCCCCCACCAGATCCCGATCACTGTACTTCTTCGAGATGATTCTTCGATTCAACATGACAAATACCTACGTGACAGACTGAATAGATTGCTAGACTGTGAAGAAATTTACTGGAAACAACGGTCTAAAGACGCCTGGTTAGCTCTAGGTGACCGTAACACAAAATTCTTTCACGCCTCTGTCCGCATGCGTAAAGCGCGAACCAGATTCTCACACATTTTCAATGCCCAAGGTCAGATATGCGAGACTGTCCAAGAATTACGTAATTGTTTCCTTCAACATTTCACCTATATTCTAGCATCAGCTCCACCTCAACATGCTCCTAGCTCCCTTGAGTCAGTAGGGAATTTGACTTCTCATTTATATTTTGATCACCAACTCTTCTTGGAATCCCCTTTCACGGCGGCCGAGGTGAAAACTGTTGTCTTCCAATTATCTCCTCTCAAATCACCAGGTCCAAATGGTTTTCCTCCCATCGTTTACCAGAAATGTTGGCATTTTATGAGTCAATCCATCACATCGGCAGTGCTTTCTTTTCTCAATTCCGGTTTTTTGTTGTCGGAGGTCAACAAAACTTATATCTCTCTAATCCCCAAATGTGCTCATCCCTCTTCTCCTGGGGACTTCCGTTCGATAAGTCTGTGCAATTCTTTGTACAAAATCATAGCTAAAGTTCTCGGCAACCGTCTCAAAGAAATTCTACCATCTCTCATCTCTCCATTTTAGAATGCTTTCACTAAAGGGCGCCGCATTGTCGACAATATTTTGATAGCTCAAGAACTCTCGAATCAGATTCGTCTCAAGAAACATGGTAACTTGGCTTTTGGTTCCCTCAAGATTGATATGAGTAAGGCGTTTGACCGCATAAAATGGGACTTTGTTGAAGCAGTTCTATATCAAGTAGGATTCTCTCGGAACTGGGTCAGATTACTAATGCAATGCATCTCTACGGTCTTCTTCTCTGTCTTAGTTGACGGATCACCTACTGAATTCTTCAAACCTACTTGCGGTTTACGCCAGGGTGATCTTCTGTCCCCTTTTCTTTTTATTCTTTGCACATAAGTGTTTTCCCAGATGCTTCTACGTGCACAAGACTTTGGGGGAGTTTTAGGTCTTAAAGTCTCGAGGCAATCTCAACCTATAAATCATCTTTTTTTCGCCGATGACTCTATTCTATTCCTCACTCTCACCCCGTTATGCTGCGAACTACTCAAATTACTATTTGAACTCTACTTTTGTGACTCAGGACATAAACTCAACACTTCTAAATCATCTCTTTTTGTCAGCCCCAATATACCTCCTCACCTTGCGATGTTTTTTTCTCAAACCCTTTGCATTCCCCTTCAGACGTCAATGGGTATTTACTTGGGAACAACACTCAATGTAGTTACAAATCGCAAGGCATTCTTTTTTCAGCTGATTTGTCGGGTTCAACAAAGATGTGAAGGGTGGAAAAGTCTCATTCTGAATAAAGCCGGACGCGCTACGCTCATCAAATCAGTGCTAAGCTCTCTTCTATCTTATCACATGCAAGTCTTTCTCTTTCCAGTTAAAGTCTGCAATTAGATGGATGTTATACTCTCTAGATTCTGGTGGTCAGGCGAACCACAAACCAAAGGCATCCATTGGATTAACTGGAAAACTCTATGTGGCCCCCACTCCCGAGGAGGCTTAGGCTTCCGATTTGCTCAGCTTTTGAATAATTGCTTATTAGCCAAAACAAGTTGGCGTATGCTAGAGGATCCTACTACTCTTCTCTCATCTCTCTTCCGAGAAAAATATTGTCACCAAACAAATTTTCTTCAAGTGAAATTGACCTCTCGAGCATCTTGGGGTTGGCGAGGTATCCTCGTCGGAAGAGATGTCATTTTACAAGGATGTAAATGGCAAGTCCTTATACAACAGATCATTACTTACACATGGCCTGTGATTCAATATTTTGGAGCCTAGAGAACTTTAGGTTAAATGGTCAGTGGGAAATAAAGAAAGATGATATATTGAAGGGCTAAGGCTGCACTCTTTTGACTTGAAAAGGAGGGAATCAAGTTTCATTGACTTTGTGGCAAAATTGACTAAGGGGTGATGTGCTAACTGCTGAATGAGAAACCTGCCTGAGGTTGGTGAAGTTTAGAGTATAATAACTTCCTTCTTTCCCTAAAACAAACAAAATTGCTCCTCCCGGGTGGCCGGTTAGACCAAACTTTTTCTAATCTTTCTGCATGGTAAAAAGAGTCTTTGCTTAAGTTTATGGAACTTAATATCAACACTCTACTTGTCATGTCACCAATTACAGTTCACTTTTTTATTACTCAAGATCTTTCGTGAAGCTTTTTAATGTATTTTAGTGACACTTTTTGACTGTTAGCGACGAAAGCAAAGTGTTAATGATAAAATGTGGAGTGCAGATATCATTTCTGAAATTTATTAATGACAAATTTTGACAAAATTCTTATAGACAATGAACAATTATTGCTAAAGTGCTGTCAGAATTGGCACAATAAAGATTTTGGACATTTTTTCATTGCTTCCAGAGGAGATCCAAAGAAGTTGCTCCATTATAGCTGGAGCAAAGAAGTTTTCCCCACTCGTCATGGCTATGCAAATTCTTTGTGGCCCTTGAACATGGCAAAATGTCTAATTTTTGGACATATTTTCTGCAATTTAGGATTCATTTTACCTTGTGACAATAAATACTTAAATGAGATACTTGATATTTTCTTAAACAAAATTAATAAAATTTTAATACACGAAACGCGTGTGCCACGATAAATGGCAAAAAAACAAAAGATTAAATAGTAAATAAGTTAACCTTAAGGTCTCGAGTTCGAATTCTCATAACAACGGACCATATAATTGCAGTTCTGACTATTCTAAAAAAACAAATGGTAAAATAAGTACTTATTAATCACATGTTTGATTTTCGTAATGTAAACTTTATTTCACCGAATGTAATAATGAATACTTATACGTAATACTTGATTTTTTTTAACAAAATTCATATCACTGAGTTAATTTTTGCCCACACACATCACGCGTGACACGATAACTCATTTGACTATAAAAGATGTATAACATATTTCAAAATCACCGAAAATACACCTAGAATTGTCCTTGTAAGTTTGAACCATGCTTTGCATGACATAGTGGAGGTTAATGCACCGAAAAATGGACCTACAGAGTAAATGCCGCATAATATGATTATTATTATATCTTTCCTTAGAGCTTAAACATGTGCAAAATGGTTTTCTTTTTTTATGTTGCTTATTTGTGAAGTTTCACGCGCTATTGCAAATTAATTATTATTTGATAATAAGCCACTTCCATGAAATAGTCAACTCCTGAGAGAGAAAGAAAAAAACAAAAAGAAAAGTAGTATCAGCAATCGAACCAAGTTCTGAAACCAATAAATTGATGTTTGGGACATAAAAAACACTCCATATTAGGTTAGAAAAATGCTCTTATTCGTCCTCGTTGCTCATTTAAATATTTGAAAAAGTTTAGGCTGTTATCCAGATCGTGCGAAAATAGGTATAACTTCCTGCATAGCAAGAATTAATTATCGTTAAATAAATGATTCAAGTAACTTCTATTTAGTGACACTATGCTAATAATTGTTGATAAAATGTGTGAGCAAATACATTCAGTGACTCTTAACTATTATTGTAATTATTATCTTTGTACAACTAAAATAAAAAAGGGCAAACTTTTTCCTAAATATTCAGACGAGGGACCGTCTAAACGGCCCGTGCTTATCTTAGCTGTCACGAGGAGTTTAAAATTAAATAAATAGTTGGCATTACACACACTGAAACTAGTGGGGGTTGGATGGGTAACCGAATCGGCCGCTAAAAGGTTACTTGGTACTCCTTTTTGGACTCGCAGTTGATTGGCTTTGCTTTGATGCTGTTCATTGTTGAATACTTGCGCCACCATTTGTCCCCACGCTTTCAAGTTTCAACTATGGAGGTTGTCGGCCTCCTGCACTAGTGTGTACCAGTACAACAATAGTATTGTATTTTACACACACACCTACCCGTTGTTTATTGCATATATATATATATATCTCCGCCTCACAGCTCCACCTTCAGTCCCTCGTCAAAATCTTAAGATCCAAACAAATTGTTTGAGATTTAAGATGGCTGGTGAAATGCAGAAATGGGTGTTGATGGCAACCGCACAGACACCCACCAACATCGCGGTGATCAAGTACTGGGGCAAGCGCAACGAGGACCTGATATTGGCCATCAATGACAGCATCAGCGTCACCCTGGATCCGGCTCACCTCTGCACCACCACCACCGTTGCTGTCAGCCCCACCTTTGACCAGGACCGCATGTGGCTCAACGGCAAGGTATACTATTCACCCTTCTTGGTTTTCCGATAGTTATCTAATAATAAGACTGATCCAAGTTTGACACCTTTCAAAGTCCAACTACTTTTGCATACTTCCCCCTTCCATTGATTTTTCTCCGTTTCACTACAAAATGTAAACATGGAAAAATAATGGATTAAACAATTTATAGGGTATGGTAAAAGCTACATCTCACGAGTGCATCTACAAAATCTAATTTTAGGATTCCGCAAAAAGGTCAAAGGAAGAAATCCAGGGGAACGAAGGGAGTGATGTGAAGAGAAAAATTTACTGACGATGATTACATTTTTAATGTGAAGTTCAAGGAGATAACATAACAGCCAGTCTCTCTGTTTCATATCTGCCTTTTCACAAATTTAGGACAGAATACAAGAGCATTTAAGGACTGATTTGAGCACAAATTGTAATTGTTTGACCAATTATGTTTTGTTTTTGATGAGTCAAGCCAGGGCAAGAACAATGAGTATGGTCAAAGTTACAAGTTCTGATTCCGGTTTGGGGGATTCAGAAAAAGAACAAGTATGAAACTTGAAGAGTATGTCATTTTGTGTGTATGGAGATGGTGGCGATGAATGACGAGATACACGAGAATTTAGAATTGAAGAAAATAGCAAACTAATTATGGCTAGAAGTCTTTTCCAAATAGTGGCAATCTTGGGTTTGTTTCTTCCCTTTGGGGTTTCTCAAAATTGATGGTACGCTTAATAATTAGCTTATGTCTATGGATTTGAATGCTTTACGTTTTGAAAAATGATAAAATCAGCTGAAGTTTCAACTAGATATGTTAAGTTTGGTTAAATGGAGATCATGCCTATGACGGAGAAAAAAGGGTCAATTGCGTTGGAGTTGACTTTACCTATTTCACGTCTTGGGCCTCAGTGCTTGACTTTGTAAGTTACAGCAATGAAAGTTTTTGAGTTTGTGTTGATTCCTGGCATTTCCCTCTTTTTGCTGGTTAGTGTAGGAGATATCCCTTCTTGGAGGTCGATACCAAAATTGTTTAAGGGAAATTCGGTCTCGTGCTACCGATCTTGAAGATGAGAAACAAGGGATCAAGATCACAAAAAGGGAATGGGAGAAACTGCATGTGCACATTGCTTCACATAACAATTTTCCAACTGCTGCCGGTTTAGCTTCCTCTGCTGCCGGTTTCGCTTGCCTTGGTAAAATATCTGTCTCCTTGTTTTACTTGTATATGCTGACCCTTAAGTGACTGGTAACTGTAAGAATGCTGTATCTCTGAACATCAGAATTTTTGTGAATCCATATTCTCTTTGAGCTTAAGAGTTAATAAGCATGCGCTATTCAGATGCAGACTCTTATATCCTTTGTATAGAGAAAACGTCCTTTCTTTGTTTTCCTGGGAGAAAAATCATCGCCAGATCTTTCAGTAGAAACAAAGTTGATATTTATGCTTTAAGACGTAAAACTGTAGTTGTCCTTTTCACAATAGATAAGCTCCAACTTCTGTGCTTGTATGTGGCTCAGGCCCCTTGCAACCTCCACGAGTCGATATGAACGAACTAAGCTATACCTTATATCAACGAACAATCAAATACTAATCTCAAAACAAAAGGAAGGGGATATGGCGAAATTGGTAGACGCTACGGACTTAATTAAATTGAGCCTTGGTATGGAAACCTACTAAGTGATATGATCAGAAGATCCTTTCAATTGGCTAGAATCCCTTACTTGACCGAAACTATACCTCAGAAGTATCCTTCCACCCCAATAGCCTTGACTTAGATAACAAAGGTCATGCTTGTTAATTTGCACTTTACCAGTTGTCTTTGCAGCTCCTTCTGAAGCTCATTGGTCTTTGCAGCTCCTTCTGATCAATTCAACAAGAAATAAACAAAAAGTTTGATTTGGCACATTAATTATTTATAACGGGCAATCATAGGTTGAAGGGTTCAACTTTGTCTTGGCGCTATTTCACCTAAAATTGTGCATTAAGCACTTACACTTTCAGAGTTGGCTGCACCTGGCATTGCACATGTTAGCCCTATCAATCAATCATCAATTATTTTAATAAGCAAACAACTTTTGTTGGTCCTCACTGTAAACTACATGTTACTCCCTACTTGCAAGGCAAATTACTTCTATGCCTGCATAGTGCCACTGAGGAACTCAATCCTTTTATAAAATCTTAATCTGAATATCTCAACTGAAATAAAGGCTCGTCATGTATTCTGCATCATCAGGAACGTAATCATGTCCTGCAATTTGCTTTATGTCTGCAAGCTGCACCGATTTACTCTTTGGAGCTCTAAATTTGAACCACTCTGGATTAATATAGCTATTTATGTTACATATTCACAGTTTTTTCCCTTGCAAAGCTAATGAATGTGAAAGAGGATCAGGGGGCACTTTCTGCTATTGCTAGGTAAACCTCATGTTTTTATTTATTTTCTTAGATGAGCAGATGCTTGAAGTTGATCCACGTGATAAAGTCATGTCTTACAATCTTACTGACATTGTGTGCGTCTAGAAGGGTGTTTTGAGCATGCAAATACGATTTACGCCTCTCATGGCGCAAAGGTGAAAAGGTTCTTTGGAATGCTTATTTTAGCTATCATTTATTGCATACCTTTCATTTTTTAATACCTCCAGTCTATAATCTGATAGTTCACAGGTGTGTTTGTGGGGTTTTCCACGCAACTGTTGATTTGTTCCTATGTATTTCAGAAAGTTGTGTTATATTTCAGGAAGTTAAACAGTAACATTAGATTCGGGCAATGACCTTTCCTTAGTTTTTAACTTTTTATTTCTTAACGCAGACAAGGTTCAGGCAGTGCCTGTCGCAGTTTGTATGGCGGATTTGTGAAGTGGGTCATGGGAAAAGTAGGTTTGATGTCTGAGGTTTATCTTTACTACATTTGAAAACGGTAATGTTTTATCGTTCTAACCTCCTTTAGTTTTTCCCTTCAATTTGTCAAGGAGGAGAATGGCAGCGACAGCATTGCTGTTCAACTTGCAGATGAGAAGCATTGGGATGATCTTGTGATTGTTATTGCTGTGGTATGTACCTTTTCTTAAGTGGCATTATCTTGTTAGAAACTCGTAATAAACTACTTCAAAGTGATGAGATGACCTAATCACAAAATATGTGGTTTAGGTTTTCGTCCAAGTTCCAATCCAGTAGTTTTTGGCCCTGGTCTCCCTTTCTAGGTTGCTTGCTTGTTTGCATTATCTCCCTTATTTTGGTGAGGATTATTATTTTGTTACATACCCTTATTTGGTGGGAGATTTTGCATCGGAAGTCCTCGATCTCATCATTATATTGTAGCTATTCAGTGTCAGTTTTCACTACTCTTTGCTTTTCTGGAGCTGCCGCAATAGCAAAACACATTAGTTCCATTTTATTTTCTTCCCTTAGATGCAGCTGGTTTTGTAATTTTGAATGATGATCACACACTGCATGGGCCTTGTTAAATTTATTCATTCTGTTTTTGAGGAGTATCAGTCTTTCCCCTGTGATCTCACTATGTTTTCTTGCTATTTTTTTTTCTTTTTTCCCTTTAAAGTGTTTTTAGTCAAATAAGGGAAAGGAAGCTGTCATACGAGTCTTATTAAATAAGGTCACAACGATGGAGGGGTCTGCTTTTGAACAAATTCTGTCGATGATAATTTTTTGTGGTACTTCTTTAGCATTAGATTGGGACACTCAAACTACAAGCTTTGAAATAGCAACTTTGTACCATCATTGCCATGTAATTATCCATTATTATGCCGCTTTAGAACAAATGTGCAGTGTTCACCTATTGCTCCCTTGAATGTTATTTTTGTGTTGTGCCTTCTCTTGGACTTTCCCTTGTTATTCAAATGGTTCTTCCGTTCATTTCAGGTAAGTTCACGTCAGAAGGAAACAAGTAGCACCTCAGGGATGCGTGATACTGTTGAAACGAGTATGCTTATACAACATAGAGCAAAGGTGATTTTTGATTTCTGCTATTTCACAATATATCGTTTATTTATAGAAAGTTATCTTATGGCTCGTTTCAAAACCATTTGACGTAGATCATTCTGGAAATCAAATCGTTGGAGTTTCATGCCTTCTTTCATTCCGGCAACTTAATTGTCTTTCAATGTTAGATCTAACATGGAAATTTACCATTCTTGTTCTGGCTGTCTCAGGAAGTTGTACCGAAACGCATTGTTCAGATGGAAGATGCCATTAAGAAACATGATTTTGCAGCCTTTGCAGATCTAACTTGTGCTGACAGTAATCAGTTTCATGCAGTTTGCCTGGATACATATCCCCCTATATTCTACATGAATGACACATCCCATAAGTGAGCCTCTCTCTCTCTCTCTCTCCCTCCCGCTCTCTGTCTTTCTTGATCGATATGAATTTTTTTCATTTTTTATTTTGCTTTTTTAGCAGAATTTCGAGAATTGTAATATTGATAGTCGACATGGTGATGATGTTTCAGGATAATCAGCTGCGTCGAGAAATGGAATCGTTCCGCGGGAACCCCACAGGTTTCTTTTCTCTGCTATGTTATTTCTTGTAAAATAAGAATTCTTGAACAAGTACCAAAGGTTACTCAATCTGAGTTTGTGGATAGCACTTCTATTTACTAAGATGCAAACATTGTACCTGATTCATTAGGTTATTGAGTGGTCTTGCTCCAAGTTGCAAACATACAGAAAGGAAAAGTATCATGCATGTGGAAAGTAGAATTATGCCGTCTCGATTCATACCTTAGCTTAAGTTATATACTTTAGCTTCACATCATATTTTTCGATGCTAAGCAATGTCAGCCAGACTTTTATCCTAGTCGACTAAGGAGATTAACCCCCTTGCTGGATTGGCTTATAAATCAATGAACTTTTAGTCCTTGCTAATATAGTTTGTGACCTTTTACTCCTCTCAAAATATATACTTGTATCATGTATGAATCAAATTCTCCCATGTGTTTAAGTTGTATCACGCCATATATGTTGGATTATCATTATAAGATGTGCTCCCTCTTTATGAAATTCTTCAGTTGCCGCGACAACAGTTCTTAAATCAGTTCTTGCCGATAAATCACCACATATGGGATCTGGGATTAGATAATTGGAATAATCAAAGTGAGTTTCAAATTTTAAATCTTGGGTTTTTCTTTTTCTTTTTTTTGTTGTTGCGATTATAAGACCGAACAACACTGCACCATCACCATCTTTCCACCTCGTCGACCACTATGACATCTACCTCCTCTGTTTACAATGAATCACATCCACTCTCCATCACACATCAAGGCTGCTCGTCACTTGTCACCCTCTTCCTGAACATCGTGGCCGGTCATTGTCATTGTTAGTGGTAAAAGTTGATTCATATAGTGTTGCAATCCTAAAACTAACAAAAAATGGTGGGTTTTGGTCATGGCAATGATGGGTGAGCTAGGAGAGAATGATGGACGTGTTAGACCAAAGAGAAGAAATGGGTTACAGAGGGAGTAAGTGAGGAGAGAATGCAATAAAGAGATGGGGCAAATTTGAGAAGTTAGAGGAAGTTTTTTGGAAATCGTAAGAGAAAGTGCTCACTTGTTTAGGGAGGGGGGGAAGTAAAAGATTAGGAGAAAGCAAATTTGTCAACAGATAGTGTCTTCTTGAAAATCAAAGATCTAGGTTTCTGTCCTAAGTTGCATTTTTCACGTTCTTTTTCTTTTGTATTCCAGAAGGTGATAACATAGTTTTGTAGTTCCAAATTGGCTCTTTGATGCAATTACAATTGCTGTGGTGGTGATTATTTTGACTTCCTTTTGTCCATATTATAATGGGATAAATGAGGTGGCTAAAATTTAGAAATTGCAGGTGGCTTATACTTTTGATGCAGGGCCGAATGCAGTTCTTATTGCCCGTAATAGAAAAACTGCTGCCGAATTGCTACAGAGGTTGCTCTTTCACTTCCCTCCAAATTCAGATACTGATCTGAACAGGTATGTTGCCTCACAATATTACGAAGTACATACCAACAGAATCTTGTTATGTTAGATAGTGGGAACATGTATAAATGGTAAATTTCTGCAAAGTGAAACACTTTGATGATTATGTAGCGGCGCTTCATGTGTGAGTTCTCTGATAGTTTTTCTCTACCGCGTTTTGTCCTTAGTTATGTAATTGGTGACAAGTCAATACTCCAAGATGCTGGGGTTCAAGACATGAAGGATGTAGAAGCTTTACCCCCACCTCCAGAAATCAAGGACAAGGTTCCATCCCAGAAGTGCAAGGGAGACGTTAGTTACTTTATCTGCACAAGACCTGGGAGAGGTCCAGTTCTGCTATCTGATGAAAGTCAAGCACTTCTCAACCCTGCAACTGGGTTGCCCAAGTGAAGAGGTTTTGTTGTTAGTGTTAAAAAAAAAAACCTTCTCTGACAGGCTCAAAAATCTGAGGCTTGAATACTGCGTTTAGATTGTCCTTGCAGGCACCAGATGACACCGCGAATTGATCTTGCAACTGTTCTTTCCACATTGGCAGTTTGAGTTGCTTTTCCTGTTGTATCTGTAATTCAGCCTCTCTTAATAATCAAAATAATGTTCATCTTGTGCCACTTAGTCTCATGCCATTCAAATGTTTAGTCTCAAGCCATTCTATATGTTCCTATGTACTTGTGGAATTTGTTCGTCTTCAAGTCAACTATTGTGCCCTTTACTCTTTAGGTGGGGGATGTAAAACAAGCTAATCTGGATGGGGTTATGGCTTCTACATGGTCAGAGGCTCGTGTTGAGATAAATGAGTCAAATGGGAACGCTTTGGGCTACTGACGGTTTTATATGATTCAACTTCTTATTAGTTGAGCCGTGCAAGTGCAAGTGCAAGGCGATAAGCTAATGCCATTAGACATGCCAACTTGTGCATAGTTAGAAACTACTAAGGATTGGCACCCCTGTAACCCGACACAGTCGAACTAGTAGGTTGGTACAAGCTTGAAATTTTTTGAAGGCAGGATATCATAGCGAGAAATGGTTAGGGATTTCTCTCCGTGAAATGCACAAGGGCCATATATGCCTATGAAACGCAATGGAAGTAGTTGGTATGGTCCTGGCCTTTTTTATTCTTTTATAAAGAATGGTCCTCATTGCGCTGTATGCGACAGAGCACAAGACAAGGTAGCAACGAGATTCCCTTGATCGGAATGTGGATGGCGATGATGTTTCCGATACGGAAACATTCCAAAAGTGAGTGCTTATGTCAAGTGTCTCATTATGCTTATCCTTGCAGTTCCAAGTTCCACCTCTTTACGTTTGATAGACAAAGCAAGCTGACTCGAAATAAAGTCACCCAGAAACTCGCAGTCAGAGGTTTGAGAAACAACAATAATTCTCAATATCAACTTCCAAGCCAATATATTTCATGCTAATAGGCTATCGCTGTTCTATACAAGAATCAGAATTATTCCATACATCGTACAGCCCAAAAGATGTAGGAAGAAAGGAAATGGAAGAGGTTCCGCTAGTTGTCCAAAGTAAACTGCTTCCCTACTAGAAGTGCCTCCAGGATAGCTTTGCCCATACCATCAGCATGCGCAAACAAGTGTCCACCACCTGGTATTTCAGTATACTTGATCCATGGAAGCTTTCTGGCTATGTACCTCTGGAGTGTAACAGGCACAAGGCCATCCTCATCACCATGCCATAGGTGAACAAGGCCGGCATTGTCAGGGAAAGGGTTTTTGAGATCCATAGGATCGAACTCCCAACTTCCGAATCCCACCATCATGTCACGATGTAGGGACTCAAATTCTCCTTGTTGAGTTGCATATTCCTGGTTCCAATCAAGTGAGAAATTCTGAGTCAATCACGTAATCTAATACTGTTATACCAAGCAGTAGCATGTTTATATCCCCTTAAAGATGGTAGTCAACAATTAATGCAGGATACTTGATAGTCAATTGTATGTCAAGATGATGTGATTATTGGTCTGGCTGGATCTCCGACAAAATCTTGATTTTCCCGATTATATGATGCCAAAGTGCCATAGAAAATCATATCATCAAATGTGCTGTAAGATGATCACACATGTTAAGACGGACAGACTAATGCACATATTTTTTTAGTATCCTTTTAAATATTTCACGATACAAAGGAGATTTGTAGTACCTTCTGCTGTTCGCTCCCAGCAAACTTGGAGATAATTTCCAGATCCTGACGAGAAAATTTAGCCGTTCCAGATATTACACTAGAGCCAGGAAACCATTTCTGTGTGTTCCACCAATACGTGAGCCATGGGGTGTAGTGAGCAACGCGAAGCGCCCACTGGTCTTGTGGATATTGTTCATAGTAGGCTTCTGTAGATAAATTTGCAGGAAAACCAGGCCACCAGTAGTTCACAACTGGAGCGACTAATGTTGCTCCCAGCAACCTGTGAGAGCCACAGATATCCGAGCTGCGTTAAGACGTAAAAACTGGATGGAAATACGAGAAGGAAGCACGACAATTGATGCCTCAATCCTCAGATGAGAAGTTGAAAGAACTAAAGTCCCGAGTTAACAGAAAAGTATCTTGATACAACATTGGATGAAGATCCAACTTAGCAAACATTACTTAACAACGACAGAGAAAGAATAGTTTTGAAGGTAGACAAAATCTCAAGTACAGTCAAATGGACAATGAACTCAGTTACATCTTACCGGTGAGGGATAAACTTGAGGCACCCCCAAACCACCTGTCCTCCCATGGAAAATCCAATAACATAGAACTTGGATCCGAGTTCCAACTGATTAGCAAGGTCTTCTATATCAAGAGCTATACTTTTAGTAGTTCGCTTTGGATCCGGGTCACTTTCACCATAGCCTGGTCTATCAAAAGACACAAGATGCACCCCTAGTCCTTCAAGCACTTCCTTGAGAGAGAAAAGAAGAGTTTCATATGGAGTCAGTTTGAGACATGTTGGGGAACTCAACTGAACCAAAAGGAGAACCTATTATGAATCGTTATATTTACCGGTACTGCAATTGATGCATCGTGTCCAGAAGAACCAAAGCCATGAACAGAGACGATCTTGTATTTGGCCATTTCTTTGGGGACACCGTGCTCTTTATAGGCCAAATATCTTCCATCCCTAAGCTGTACTCTGGGTCCAGTAGTGAGTGCACCATCAGGGGTGCCACAAACTTTTGGAGGTGGAGGGTGGCTGGCCTGATATGCCCATGCCAGAAACCCGGTTACCAAAACAACAATGATTCTCTTACACATCCCTGAAAGCATTTTCAAGTTTCCTTTGCAGATCACTACAAAGGTTTGAGAAAGAAACACTAGGGTAACAGGACATAAGGTTCCATTTGGATGAGCGCATGGATATGTAATTATCCGATTCTGGAAGGATCTGCTGCTGGAAGGTAGAGACCACGGGGCAAGAAAATCTAGAGGTGTAATACACTCACTTTGTCTTATCACTGTGCAAGTAAAATCCTAACAGTACAAGTCTCGCATGGAGCCCAGGAGGCCACTACTGGGTGATTGTAAGCTTGCTCTATGGTTACTTGGAGGCACAATTTCGAAACGAGGAGGCAACCCCTTTACAATAGCAAGGGACAGATGAATACTCTGAACCTTCCGTAGACCCTGCAGTGCCAGGAGCCTACTGCATTAGGCAGCCCTTATTGTGGAAGATTGTGGCGAACGCTACATGTTATCACCAATCTCTTTCGTTATATGAAAAAGCAGCGAGGTCAGTGCAATAACCACTAGGAAATTGCCTGCCACCACTTAACTGCATGGTGATGGAATCTCAAATCCATTTATAATGAGGCGCTCTCAAATTCCATCATTCATTTCTAAGGATCAAGAGTTTCAGTTGTAAGGCTTGCGGCACAGTGTAAAGCTCATTTTCTCCTTTCCACAATTAAAGGGATGATGGTAATTATCAGTCACATGCTTGCTTAAGAAAAAGAAAAAGGGGTAAATAATGAAAAGAAAGAAAAGGGGGATGCTTGAGCCAAGAGGTCTGGCACTTTTCCATGTATACATGACCATTATTATACAATTATTTATTTATGCTTATCTTACGTAGAACTAACACCACAGACGTGTACACCTTGAAAGAAACAGCACCAACAAAGAGACTGTAAGATCAAAATTAGAAAAGAGAAGGTGTGTCGTCTACATCTACTGTTGAAGAGTATAGACAATTGCATGAAGACTGATTAACCCTAATCTGAGCTAAATCACCAAAGAAGAAATGCGAAAAGATTACCATGGACACCTATCAAAAATTTGTTTAGAATCGTTAACCCAGCACTGAATCTAACTACAACCACCACCAAAAATGAAAACGTAAACGTGTTAGGAACACAGAAAAGAATGGAAAACCTGGGTACAAGAAAGTGCAGAAACACAAAAAATGGAAGTGGAACTAAGGAGCGTGTAACCAAATTGCCATTGGAAAATGAGAGAGAGAGAGAGAGAGAGAGACTGACCTGTTGTGATGGACTTGTCTTGTCGCAACTGAGGTGAGTTCTGAAGCAGCGGCTACGGAATATACATTACGTACGTACGGGAGAATTTAGACAGAGAGGTAGATGAAAGCTCCACGAAGATTTGTAGCAAAACTTCAATGGCTGGGGCCTGGGGTGGGGGGGGTGGGTGATTGTCAGTCTCACCTACACCTAATAAGATTGCGTACGGGCACGCTTGGAAGCTACCACCACACCTGCTAGTCAGTCATCCCAGAATGAATTATTACGGCACTTTTATCCCTTCATTTTAGTGAATAACTCTATAATGTTTTTATCAGGAAACTTTAAGTGGGGTCTTCCATCTAACAATCAAATCAACTTTATGAAAACATATATAAAATGAGAAAAATACTCGGAGTAGATATTAATTTTGTTACAAACCAAAGAAAAAGCTAACATACCTTTTGCTTTTGGGCAAAGAATCACCTAACTTTGTAGTAACTATATATTATTCAAGAACTATTATAGATAGAAATAGATAAGAGTAGTTAGATTCATTATTAGAAAAGGAAAATAACAAAACTCACTCACACAACTCTATGTTCACTAAGCAAATATGAATAAGAGTGAACTTCCATAATCGAAATTTCAGGGCTTTGATGTGGCTAACTCTGTGTGACAATGGGGAGGATGGATGGTCGTGGGCAGCATGCTAACGCCTCTTATCGTTTCGTAGATTGCATTTACACCTCATACCAAAACACTTAGAAGAAGAGATTAGTAAGGACGTTGAGAAAGTAAGGTTTTTAGTAAGAAGGGCGAGAGTATTTTAAGAGTTGTGGGAGACATATTACGTCAGAGGCATGTGAATCTCGGATATCGGAAGGAGAGATTTTAGGGAAAATTTACTCTTATGAGAGGTGGAGGGAGATAACTGTTATTTATACAATGAGGGTAGGGCATTAACGGAATCTTTTTAATTTGAAATGGGGTTAAAGAGAAAATGTGATAAGAATGACGAATTTAAAGAAGGAAAGTTTCTAAATTATGCCTATATATAGTGACGGATTAAAAGAAGAAATTGTGATCGTGTGATGATGAAGATAATTTAGTAATTATCCCCCAAAAAAAGGGAAGAGGAGATAAGTATGACCTTATGAAAAACAATAATTATGGGAATGAGGTGCTAAATATTTTCAAATTTCATATTAAAAAAAAAGTTGCCAAGTATAATAATGACAAATTTTGATTATTTAAGAAAATAATTTTGACATACACGTGGCAGAAAGAGAGGATGTCCGCATAGGCGGTGACGTGCCAACATTCTTTCAGTTTTGACGTTATTATATATACAATTAGATTAGACTCTAGAATTCACATTCGTGGATTATCATGACCACACGAAATACAAATGGCCTAACATTCTCTATTTTGTCTATCATGACTTTGGACCTGTAGGTCATATCGCAATCGTCCACAAAGATCTAATGAACAAAAACCCATATAAATCATAATCTAAGAACCAATCCACCATATGTGCCGCAGTGCGTGCACACACACTCACAAACACATATATGTGTCCACACACACTCACGCGCTGCTCTCTATCTTTTGTGTTTTTGTGTATATTTTTTGGTGACGGAGTGTCTGTGGTTTGGTGACTGGAGATGGTCGTTGTGGGTCGAATCAGATATGTGGCTTAGTTTTGGGTTTGTTGGAGATGTCTTGGAGGTTTGGTGGCTAATGGTGCCACGATGGTGGGTTCGGTATAGTGGTGGCAGCGAGTTGAATCTGGGATGTAGGTTGGAGGTAGTGGTCATGGATAGCCATCGGTGGGCAGTGGCAGTGGTTGGTTAGGTGTTGTAGACTTGTGGTGGTGGCGGCTCGACTGTTGTAAAAGAAGGGAAAAAAGAGAGAGGGTGAGATGGGCACAATTTTAGGAAGAAAAAGAAAAAGAAAAAGGAAGTGGTCTAATCTACTGTTGTGGTTTAATGCTGAGTGGTTTTGGTCTGACGTGCACAATTTTAGGACGAAAAAGGAAGTGGTCTAATCTAACTATCCTAAAGTACACATTGTGTGACAAATTTGCTTTGACAATAGGCTAACCATTTTGGAATTTCTAGTCTTATTACATTAATTCAAGAGGTCTGCTTTCGATTCAAGTTTCCAATTCAGGGCCATATGGATGAAAAAAGTATGAAAAATCAACTGGTTAACCAAATTTCATTCTGAAACAAGAAATTCCCGAGCCAAAGCACTAGCAAATTCATGAATTGTTTCAGCAAAAATGTGCTAAATTTTTTGTTCTAGAAAAGGGAGCTTTCTGTCGATTCTTGGCTAATTTTTTTTTTTATTGTTTTAGATGTGGTTCCATAAGCTCTTCATCTCTAGGCGAGTCAATGATTGGGATAACTTGTGTGAACCTAAACTATCTCAACATATAAGAACTCAACCATTTAATTTACTTAAGAGATTGGATCCAAAGATATCATAATTTTATTAAGGTGGTGTTTGGCTATGAAAGATTACTTAAACTTAATTTGTTGCTAAGAAACAATATGACCTTGGTGACAATTACTTTTAGTGTCATTTGTTTGATATTTAGTTATGGCTATATCAAAGACAAAAGTTCGCAAGCAGGTCAATGTGATTACACTGAAAGGTGGATGGGGCACAAGAATTGATGGTTGTTGCCGATTGATTGGTGCTGCTGGTGGTGGATGGGGCAGTTGACGGGGAAGAGAGACAGAGAGTACCAATCACCAGCAATCAATCTCAGTTCGTGACGGTCGGCGAAGAAGGTTGACGGTGGCAATGATGGGTGGTGCTGGCTGGTGCTCTCATCTTCTCCTTCACCCGTCATTCTTTTATCTCAAATGCCTGAATAAAAATAACCTCCATAATCCCACCAAAGTAGGATAAAACAAGCCCGTCGTATATCTTATCCGCCACTTGTGTGCATGGCCATATACTTAATAGGGTTGTTTTTAGGGTTAATGTCAAAACTGTACCCTAAAGTATTACCCTCCTACAGGTTAAGTACACACGTCTCAAATGTGCCAAATAAGTATCTAAGTTTTAAAAAATGAGCCAAATCAGTCATGCCGTTAACAGAAGGCAAAAAAATATTAAAAAGTTTAAGGATAAGACAGTTATTATGGTAAAATACTTTAAAGCAAATCCACGTGGTCACACCACACTCGTTTACTCACTCCAAGTCAAATCCCCTCCTCTCTCGACTTCTCCTTCTTCACACACGCGCACGCGCACACACACATATATTTACACACAAACACATCACACAATTACACACGCTACATGCACACCACACACACACACACACACACACACACAATTACACTTACGCCCCCCCCCCCCACACACACACACACAGTTACACCCTACACTCCCCCTAGCTTCTCCATACCCAACCACCCACGTTTCATTTCCCTATGTTCATTATATCTACATCCTGATCTTAACAGGACGAACTCGCTTACTCAGAAAAACTCGAAACATTAAAGTGAAAAAAATGAAGACCCAAGTTGCATGACTCAATTCCTCTCTCCTCATCTTCCCCTCCCTTTGCATCATCTAGAACTCCCTTTGATGAAATTCATCACAGTTCTCTCTCTCCATGTGTGTGTGCGTGAATTAAAAAGGAGAGAGAGAGAGAGAGAGAGTATGTGGGTTTTGTGTGTGTGAGAATTAAAGAAGGGGGAGAGAGAGAGAGAGAAGAGAGAAAGAAAGTATGTGGTTGTGAGTGTAAATACTAAAGAAGAAGGGAGAGAAAGTACGTGGGTTGTGTGTGTCCGTAAATTAAAGAAGAAGAAGAAGAAGTTTTGCCGAGGGAGCAACTCCATTTTTCACCTTGAATTGGTCAAAATATGCGGAATTTCAATATCGGTCAGCCATAGACCCCCCCCCCCAGTTACTCCACTCCTTTCTACTATTCTTTCTTTCTCACTTCTTGGAAAACGAGCACTGTGGAAATACATGCCACTCAGCCAAAGAAAGATGATGAAGAGTTGGCTGAAATGGGCGCATACATTGCCTTGGGCTTAGCTAAAAAAAATATGAATATACAATACACTCAGTTGCACAAAAAGTCGTAATGCTTTTTGCTGGTTGGTTTCATTATCATAAAGCTGCTAAGAAGAAGAATAGAGAGAGAGAGAGAGAAGAGAGAGTAAAACTTTATTTTTTTCATATGGACGTCTCCTTACTAATGAGATGAGAGGTATTAGAAATATTAGCCGTATTGTTGTTTGTAGTAGGTGCCACCAAGAGACCGAAAATGTTGATCACACCCTTAGAAAGTGCCCTAAAGCTAGGATTATGTGGACTAGAATGTTCAATCCCACTGATTTTGTGAAGGATATGGATATGAATATTGTGGACTGGATAAAACATAATATGAAAATGAAGGATAATCACCTTTTTTTGAATATCCAATGGAAATCCATGTTTTTGGCAGATTTGGAAGGAACGCAACAAAGAAAGCATTGAAGGAAAGACCTTCAACATCTGGCCAGCTTGGAAAGGAGCCATGGATTTGGCTAATGACCTGGATGTGATCACTAGTAAGCTACCTCAACCTCCTAATAGAGTGACTAAACTAATCAAATGGTTGATGCCACCTGCAGGGAGTGTCAAATTCAATACTGATGGTTGTGCAAAAGGAAGCAAGAGAGGAGGCTTTGGAGGCCTAATACGTGATGAAAAAGGACAATGGCAAGGAGGCTTCTTTGGGTCTCTTCCAACAGATGATAGCCTTGAAGCAGAAATTCATGGTGTCCTCAAAGCTTTACAAGTCCTTAAGGACCAACACATCAGTGAAGTTGTGGTAGAGACAGATTCGTTGATGGTCCAACAACTCCTCACTGATGGAAATAATGCAGAATTTCATCCCTTGGCGAACATTTTGAATGACTGTCGCTTTTTGCTCGTTGCGACAAAGTCAAATGTAATACATTTTTTTAGAGAAGACAATCAATGTACTGATATACTTGCCAATTTAGGTACTCACCAAGATGGGGCTTTTGTTTATCTCGATCAACCCCTTGTGGAACTTCAGTAACTGCTTAATGCAGATGTAATCGGGACAGAATACCCAAGGAACTAAGTTGTATTTCTTTTTCGTTTAATATAAAAAATAAAGGCAGTCTTATCCTTCGACTTAACGGATGTGAGCTTCTGTTAACGGCAAGACTGATTTGACTCATTTTTTGAAATCTAAGTACTTCTTTGGCACAGTTGAAACGTTGTGCACTTAAGATGTACTGAGGTGATACTTTAGGGTACAGTTTTAGCATTAACCCTTATTTTTAAAATATTTAGAGGTAGTACGTGGCCCACCAAAAATAGTCTTATAGTCTTGTTATGACAAACTATGCCAATTGTCGATGCATGTAGCTTTCAACTCTGGTCATCCATGCCATTGGAGCAATTGTGCCCACACGTCCACGAGATGTTTTCTAATCTCAGTTTGCGACGGTCGGCAAAGAAGGTCAGCGGCGGCAACGATTAGTGGTGTGCCAATGTTTCTCTCCTCTTCTCCTTCACCATCATTCTTTTTATCTCAAGTTCCAGAATAAACACAACCCCCATAATCCCACCAAAGTAGTATAATACAAGTCCGTCGAATACGTTATCCACCCTTTGTGTGCATGGCCAAACGCTGTATAGGGTTAGTTTTATGATATCCGGAGCACCAAAAGCAATTTTATAGTCTTGTTGTGACAAATTATGCCAACTGCCGATGCATGTAGCTTTCAACTATGGTCATTTATGCCTTTGGACCAATTGTGCCCACACATTCCACGAGATGTTCTACATTTTTTATTGCACCACCCAAACTAATGCCTTGTAAGACTGGTTTCCGTACTTATTTTGTGTTTTAACTTTTACGGAACTAGTTTTTTAAGGTATTATTTGTCCAGGTATGATAATTATCATCAATGATATATCTTTTTGAAAAATCCTTATGCTAAAGTTATATGTTAAGTGCTTTCAAAATTATTTTGAGAAATAAGACATGTATGGTAATTCTAGAAAACAATACTGTGTGGTAAGTTTTGTTAAAGGGTGGTGTTGTGGAGGTGGGTGGCGGAACAAACGGGATGAGCTGGTGGGAAGTGTCTATGAACATGGGATGAAGTGGCGAGTGGGTGGTGGTGTTTGGTGGGGCCAAAAAGGGGTGAGGTGGGGATAGACCGTAGGTGGCATGGACAATGGCAGTGGAAGGGTATGTTATCCCTATGGTTAGATAACCTAGGCTTACATCTTATTTTGATGATATCTACACATTGATTATGTTCTAGTTGGATAACGTAGGCTTACATGGTGGCTAGTAGTGGTCGTGGCAGCAGTTGCAAATGGTGGTGGTGGTGGTTAGGAGCAGTTGAAGGATAATGGGGGCAGTGAAGACCAAAACGAGATAAGGTGGTTGTAGTCGGTGACAAATAAAAACGATAATTAGAAACAATTTCCTTTTTCCAGAGAATTTGAATAGTAAAAAGCCATTTGTTTCTATGGAAATATAAAATAGGATTTCATTAATTGTTAGTTGAGCACAGGAAACTTATGTCTATTGGTGGAGATATACACGAGGAGATATCAGTCTTACCGCGTAAGGTTTACATTGTTTTCCCGTTTAAAACTCTGTAGTCTCAAATTTCAACACATGACATCCTAACTTTTGTGGATTGTTCGAATTGGAACCAAAATTGAAAATATGTTAGAGAAAAGGTAAATGGTTGTCCAACGAATGGGAAAAAATGTCTTTTCAAGACACACACCGAATACCCTAGTTGTCGGCACCCCTACCAACCACCTCTTTCCCCCAACAGCCCCACCCTATACTCAGAGTCTTGCCCCCAACAACCCCCACCCCTACCCCCTGCCCCTCAATCCTCATTCCTATAATCGAACCAGCACACAACACCACCGTCCCCAACCCGCCATCACCCACCAACCAGTGTGCACACACACACAAACCATAGTCCTCTACCTTCGATTCCCCATCAATCACCGCAAGTGTAGACACACCATACGCGCACATACACACACATTGTCAGCACCCCCCACAACACCACCCCCAACTTGAATGCAATGTCGCTCCCGGCTAGAATAGGTAAAGGGAAATACAACATAGGTAGGGAAGCAATATAATTATCATCTACAAATTCTCTTCGGGTACAAGAATTGCATTCGGAATCTTCAAGTACATAATGATCAAGATATTACCAGAAGGTTTATTAAGGGAAGTTAACTTCCACGTCAAAGAATTACTTTTGCCTATTACATCGGGCACAATAGCCTCCCATATAAACTCTTACTTTATTGCCTTTACAAAAAGTTGTATCTAATCCAGTAAAATATTTTCTTACTGGAGAGTATCCAATCGGGGCCCCATGACAGGAAGAATTTTGTAATCTTGCTTGTGAAACATGCCTTTGCAGTACATCTCTTTAGTGCCCATGTCTTTTGTACTCATATAAGCTAGCACAACTGTACAATTAACAAAGTCTTCCAAGTGCCAAGAATAAAAATAGCACATCGAGAAAGAATTGCACCATGGGCGACAACCATTTTACAACACAAGGTAGAGAAACACAAATGTTTAAACATAACGTCCCAACAAATAAGAGCAGAACAACAACAAAAGGAAGAATTGCCCTGGCATTCAGTAGTCGTCTTCTTTCTCGTATAATTGTATCTCACACTGTTTTGGCTTTGCTAGACGTGCTCTCCTCTCGATTCCAGAAGCTTACAAGCAAAGAGTCGATGATAATCTACAACCAGAACTGTAACGTTAGCTACAGTAAGCTACAGGCTAGAGGAAAACGAGCGAGGATGTCAGTACCTGGTTTAAGTGTGCCGCAACACAGGGAAGAACTAGCAAACCGGATTCACCAAATGCACCACCAAGCTGTTCCACAACTGTAACCATCACAGGCAAGGTTTTCTACAAAAGCATGCAACAAGATATTTCTCAGCAATATAAAGCCACAGTTAAGCGTTGTTCTAAACATAACCGTCCATCCTTGCCCCATTATGGTAGACCTGATCAACTATTTTCAGAGAAACTTCTTGCATGTACATATTACGCATGATATCAATTGAGAATGATTAAGACAAAGCAAACAGTGTCACCTGGCTCGCAACAAGCAGAAAGGCACTGGCATTTTGTTTCTTTGCAAAAACTGATTCACTACCACCAGTTACAGCTGAGAGGCTGCGTATCAAGATAGCATTGAAGCCTAAAAGGATTAGGTGCAGGGAACTGCAGTAGATAAGGAACGGATGTCAGTACCAAGATATTTAAGTGAATAATCTTGCCACGATGAAGATTGGGTTTAGTTCCAAGAGGCAGTTCGAATTGAAACGTTAAGTATGAAAGTCGATTACAAGTTTGAGACCAGTTCAACCCGATATGTATACTTATATAGATTGTCATAGATACAAGTAATGACATTGACATGCAATCAGCACACTGCAGAAAATGAATGGAAAAAAATAAAGAATAAATGACAAATGACTGACGCGGTAGGTTTCCTTTTAGGAAAATTGATGCGCTAGAAGTGTTATGAAATGGTACCATTCTGTCACAACCTTAATTTCCAACTTAGTGTGTAAGATTGAGATGAACACAAAATCTCGTCAAAATAAAGAAGCTCGTCCAAAGGGTGCTCATTATATGCAGATAGAACAAAATTGGTTTGCACCTTATAATTGGTGGAAATTGATTGAGTGTTTAACAAGATTCACTCAAAACAAAATCATAAGTCGGACAACACTTGGCCCACACCAGTACAGTTTAGTCCTAAGTGATGCAACAACAGCTAATTGACTTGTTCAATATCACCATGAAAACATGACCAAACTAAAAAGAATACATCAAAATGGAGACGCTAAGCATCTCATACGAAATAATGGGAGGAATTACACAGGAGAACATACACTCCCATCCCAACAGCAACAAGGAACACCACAGGGCTAACCATCAGAAGCAGTGATCTCGATCTGCTCACTTGTATCCATGGGACCTGAAAAATATAAGCTTTAAAGTACTTGCAACAGTATAAGTACTAAACAGAAATATTTGGCAACCACAAAACAGAAAAGGCGTTGATTCTGAGAAGACAAGGAAATCTGGATGAGTAACCATTTCTCATCAGATACATTTCCAGTACTACTTCAATAATGGGATTTGCAGGATTTTAAGAACTTTATATAAACAATTTCTGAAAAATACTCGCAATAAGGTGGCAGATTTATATAGTGAATAAGGCATGCTACTCCTAACAGTAAGCACTCTAGTGAAGCCTTCTCTGCTACATGAGGATCATTAATTCTTGTTAAGGAAAATAACCAGTCTTTCCACTCCTGATTACAGATTAAGCTTCAGTAAAAATAGTGCACCTAAGTCTAAAAGGACAAAACCCGTGCGCCTTGTAATGCTCCGAACCCGAGGGTTCATACGCGTCCTTATATCAAAATCCAATCATGGCCTTAACGTAACTATTATAATGGTAGAGCAGAGACTCTAGAATACCTTAAACCTAATCGTCCAAATCGCAAATGCTTATCACCAAACTAAACCAAACTTAATTACCATCCTCTTAGATTAACCAAAGTCAATAAAAGCAAATTAAACTAATATTTCGTCTAAGGATCCTTCATAATGTCTAAGATACCAAATTGTGAACAGCAAAACAAACCCACAGCTCTACTAACACTTCACTCTTCGTGCTACTCTTGGACTGGAAGGGGAAAGAGACTAAAAGTACAGGGGTAAGCACGAATTGCCCAATAAGAGATTTTACACATGAAGGGCCAAGCGTTTACATATTTGAGTTCTTAGATAGAGCCGATGAGTAGGAATTTAGATAACTTAAATCAGATTTTGCATACGAAGGACAAATGTGACCAAAATGGAGTTGACAACTGGCTATTATTAAGCACCAGAAAGTAATGGTTATACCATGCGGAATATTGCAATCCGCGTGTCAAATATAAGTCAACATTTTAAAAGTGCCTTCTAAATTTGAATATCACCCGCATTTTAATAATTTGACAGTTATATCAAATATTCATACGAAATCCACAAATAGTCATTGTAGACTCAAACTAAAGAGGACAAAATAACGAATCTAACAAAACAAAAATCAACTAAATCCAAGTTCAAATGGTTCCGTATGATCAAAACAAGTAACGGAGGGAAGGAGATTGCACAAGAATCTAGGAGCCACAGAAATCTGATACATGGCTGTGTAGCCACTCGTAAAACTGATTCCAAGAAAAATTTAGAAGCAAAGAAAGGTAGTTATGTAATGTGTATCAGTATGTAATGGTAGGATAAAAGGATATGCCATGACTATATAAGAAAGATATTCCAAAAATTATAGACCAGAAGACATGGAATGGGAATTCAAGGAAGAACGAATGTGGGTAAAAGCCTTCTGAACGTAATGTTCTTGCGACGCGAACAAAAAATTTAAAGATTCAACAATGGAACAACTAGAAAAGCGTATACAAAGGAACTGAATTCAAATTTGCGAATAGAGTAACTAAATGAATTACTGTTGGGGTATACGGTATGATGGCTTCGTGACTGAAAGAATGATCGGCTTCGAGGCACGTTGTAAAACGCTCTCCTTAAGTTTATATTTGCCCCCACCAAAGAAAACGGTGTGCAGCGGGTTACCGGCAAATATCCTCCAAGATACAACGAAGCGCTTTAGTGAATAGCGTTTGCACACACGATATTCACCCCACAGATATGTGTATGGAATTCTGGATAATGGGATTTACAAGTAAGAAATTCTGCAGAAATTTCTTGTTGTAAAAGATCTGCATAAAAGAAAAGTGAAGAGAGTAGAGGCTTATTACTAGGTCCGAAAATCTGACCATTGTGCTCTATTTATAAAGCACTAGTGGTTGCTAATCAAGTGTCACACCTTTTCATCATCACCGAAGCAATCTGGACCGTTGGATCAGAAACCGTTAAGATCAACGGTACAGATCCGGACTGGTAACTAACCAGCTCCCAACAGTTGGGTCTGTCCAACTTGGAACCACCCAGCTGCCCAACAGGTGCAACTGTTCGGGTATAACCCGAGTGTAACCACCCAACTGCCAGGGGTCGGATCCGACCCGGTCCGTTGAACCGATGGTCTAGTTTTCGTCACGAAAACTTAAAGGCGTCTAATCGCGTCTCGCGACGATGCGCACGTGCGAAGTGCAAAGTGCGCCATCAAAGCGCCACATTGCGCCTCACAGCCCACTGCCACGCTCGCGCGCGCGCGCGTGCGTGCGATTGTTCCTCGTATGGTGCTTCGCACCATACTCGGTGCACATGCACACACCTTAGCATACCACATAAGTAATAAAGTAAGTGGAGTACTTTATTATATACCCACTTACCTTTTCAATTCCCTTCTATGTGGGATTCCTTCATTCTTACCTCTTCACATTCCTTTCATCATTTTGACAAAGAAAATGAACCAAACTTGACACTATATTTTGGAAAACACTAACAATCCCCACCATTTTACAAAATATAAAATAAAAAACAAAACAAAAAACCAGATCTTATTATCCAGTGAAGTACATGCATAAATGAAGATGTCTTACGACTTGAATCTTCACTTAGTGATTACATAACAAGACTAATCTGAAAAAGTGTGGTAGATAAACTTTGAACCACCTATCCTTGTTGACTAGCCGGTCACATATCACACATGAAACTCCTATCCATACACAAATCCAGAAAACTGCTTATACAATAAATGGCCATGTAATTTGTATCTTGTTTTTCATGAGTGCTCTAGAGTTAAGCCCTTTAAACTCGACAGAAGCGGCCCCACTTCACACTCACTAGTCAGGTCTATCAAGAGTGTACCGTAACTAACACTCCAAAGAATGATCCTTTTATAGACCTATTAAGAGTATAATACTCACCCTATTCCTTCATTACGGTTACCAAGCACATGATCTTGGGATGACTAAAATTTGTGCTTGCAACCACCACATAATGTACTTTTGACTCGTTGAACTCAAGACTTGGTGTTAGCAAGCGTTGAGTCGAGATTTCCATCATTGGTGATCCTTGACATGGGCTTGAGACCCATCCCTCGTGAGGTTCTAATAATCATTTCCCTTGGAAGCCCTTTAGTTAACGGATCCGCTAAATTTTCCAATGACCTCACATATTCCAATGTGATTACACCTTCGGTAATCAATTGTCTCACGTAGCTATGTCTAAGACCAATATGTCTAGACTGTCCAATATACACTTCGCTACATGCCCGTGATAGAGTTGATTGACTATCACACCTTATCGATATGGGAGCCATAGGCTTAGGCCATAAAGGAACCTCTAAAAGCAAATTCCTTAGCCATTCTGCCTCCTTGCCCCCTGCAGCTAAAGCAATAAACTCTGCTGCCATGGTAGAATCAGTAATGCAAGTCTGTTTCTTCGAACCCCAGGATATTGCACCCCCACCAATTGTGAAAATCCATCCACTTGTGGAAGCATAATCCTCCCGATTCGTAAGCCAACTGGCATCTGTGTATCCTTCCAAAACAGAAGGATACCCATTATAACATATGCCGAAATCCATAGTTCTTTTAAGGTACTTAAAGACCCTATATATTGCATTCCAATGCATATTACTAGGACAACTAGTATATCTACTAAGTTTTCCTACTGCATAAGCAATATCCGGTCTAGTACAATTCATGGCATACATTAAAGAGCCTATTGCACTCGCATATTCTAGTTGTCTCACAGCTCTACCATCATTAGGAGACAACTTAATACTCTCATCAAACGGAGTACTAACTGGTGTGCTGTCTAAATGGTCAAACCTTTTTAAGACCTTCTCAATATAATGAGATTGTGACAATGTTATGCAACCATTATTCCTTATGATTTTAATTCCTAAAATCACGTCAGCAACACCCATGTCCTTCATTTCAAAATTATCGGATAAGAATTTCTTAGTCTTTACAACTTGTTCCAAGTCAGTACCAAAAATGAGCATATCATCTACGTATAAGCAAATGATAACTCCCTTACCGCCATCGAACTTGCTATACACACACTTATCCGATTCATGTATCTTGAAACCATTAGACATTACAATTTGATCAAACTTTTGATGCCACTGCTTAGGGGCTTGCTTAAGTCCATACAATGACTTAATCAACTTACAGACTTTATTTTCTTGCCCACGTACAACAAACCCTTCTGGTTGTTTCATGTATACTTCCTCATCTAATTCACCATTTAAGAATGCCGTTTTAACATCCATTTGATGAATTACTAGCTTATGGATGGAAGCTAGTGCTATAAGCACCCTAATAGTGGCTATCCTTGCAACTGGTGCATAAGTGTCAAAGTAATCGACACCTTCCTTTTGGGAAAATCCCTTAGCCACTAACCTTGCCTTAAATTTTTCAATCGATCCATCAACCCTTAACTTTTTCTTGAAGATCCATTTACAACCAATGGGTTTAGAACCAGGTGGTAAATCCACCAATTTCCATGTTCCATTTCCCATGATTGAATCAATCTCTTCATTTATTGCTTCCTTCCAAAAGGAAGAATCTTGAGACCTCATGGCCTCTTCATAAGTCCTAGGGTCGGATTCCATATTTAAAACAATCGGTATGGAGTTTTGTATTGTCGTACTAATTCCTTCTACCAAATACATGTAGAAATCGGGTCCATAGGTTTTAGCAATTCTCATTCGTTTGCTCCTCCTAGGTTCCACTTCATTTTCATGGTTTTCCTCAACTTCACGTTGACCTTCCTTTTGCTCAACTTGCTTAGGAAGTGATTGGAACCTACTTTCGTCAAAGATGGCATCTCTAGATTCAATGATAGTGTTTTTAGAATAATAATCATTCTGTTCCACTACCATGAACCTATATGCTTTACTGTGTAAAGCATAACCAATGAAAATACATTCAATGCCTCTTTCACCCAATTTCTTTCTTTTTGGTTCCGGAACTCTTACAACGGCCCTACAACCCCAAACTTTAAAATAATTTAAATTAGGCTTCCTTTTCTTCCATAGCTCATAAGGAGTTACGTTATTTCCTTTAGTTGGAACTCTATTTAATATGTAGCAAGCCGTTAATAAAGCTTCCCCCAAAATCCTTTTCCTAGACCCGAGTTAGAGAGCATGGCATTAACCATTTCGACTAATGTCCGATTCTTTCTTTCCGCTACACCGTTCTGTTGTGGTGTATACGGTGCAGAAAGTTCATGTACTATGCCATTTTCTTCAAAATATGGTGGCTCATAGTACTCTCCTCCCCTATCGGTTCTAAGTACTTTTATTTTGGCATCACAAAAATTTTCTACTTCATTTTTATATGTGACAAAACTAGGCATGGCATCATTTTTATTATGCAACAAATAAACATAGCAATACCTAGAATAGTTATCAATAAAAGTCACATAATACGAGTTTCCTCCTAACGAAGGAGAGGAGTGAATATCTCCTAAATCACTGTGTATTAAATCTAAAATCTTAGACACTCTTTGTCCATTTTGAAAAGGAGCTCTAGTGATTTTAGTAAGCATACACGTCTTGCAAAATCCTTTATCTACATGCATACTAGGCAAAAGATTCAATTTAACCATGTCATTAATTTTCCTAGTATTAACATGTCCTAAACGATTATGCCAAAGAAAAGATTGTGACTCAATAATATAAGCAGAAATAATATTTTTATTATTAATATTGAGCTTGAACAATCCATCACAAAAATATCCCTTGCCCACAAAAACCCCTCCCTTAGAGAGTACAAATTTATCAGCTTCAAAAACAAGTTTGAAACCAAACTTGTTAAGCATACAACCCGAGACTAAATTCTTCCTAATTTCGGGCACATGACAGACATTAGTAAGAGTGACAACTTTTCCGGATGTAAACTCGAGCTCGACATTTCCTTTGCCCGCAATTTGCACAATTGACGAATTTCCCATGTAAAGAATGCTTCCATCCTTCACCGGTTCATAGGTTGTAAAAAACCTCTTGTCTTTGCACACATGCCTTGTCGCACCCGAATCAATCCACCATGCATCGTCATCTTCAAGGACATTTACCTCACTGATTACCGCGACTAAATTATTTTCGGTCGCCTTTTTCTGTTTCTTCAAGGCACGGCAATCACGCTTATAGTGCCCTGGTTTGCCACAGTGAAAACACTTTCCTTTGTGTTTTTTCTTCTTGTCCTTGTCCTTGTCGTCGTCATCATTTCCTTGAAGTTTCCTTCTCTTGTTCTCACGGGAGTTCTTCTTGGATGATTCTCCTTCTTCCACGGCCAAGATTTTAGAAACGCCCTCGCTTTTAGACTTTTCTTCCTTGCGCAAGTCTTCCTCAATCCGAAGATGAGTACCCAACTCGTCAAGGTTGATGTCTTCCTTGCGATGCTTAAGGCTGTTTCTAAAATTCTTCCAAGAAGGAGGCAATTTATCAATGATAGATGTAACCACGATAAACTCATCCAAGGCTAACTTGTGTTGGGAATAACGATCAAGAATACTTTTAATCTCATTAAACTGTTCCATAACCGATCTACCATCAACCATTTTGTAATCAAAAAATTTAGAAACGATGAACCTTTTACTGGTGGCATCCTCGGTGATGTAGCGACGCTCCAATTGGTTCCAAAGTTCCTTAGCGGTCTTGACAGTATGATAGGCATCGAACAGTGTGTTGGACATGCCATTAAGAATATGTCCTCGACATATCTCATCATCTTGATCCCACCTCAATCTTTCACGTGTCTTCGCAACACTTTCCTCCTCATTTTCACCGGGTTCCGGAGGTCTTGGATTCACGATCACGTAGTACACTTTCACTGTTACTAGTAGAAAGTGCATCTTCCTTTGCCAACGAACGAAGTCCCCACCATCAAAACGCTCCAAGCGGTGGAAATCCGAGCCCATGTCTTTCAACGTCACGAACGCCATTGTTGCTAAATATAAACTTAAGATTGTTGGGGTATACGGTATGATGGCTTTGTGACTGAAAGAATGATCGGCTTCGAGGCACGTTGTAAAACGCTCTCCTTAAGTTTATATTTGCCCCCACCAAAGAAAACGGTGTGCAGCGGGTTACCGGCAAATATCCTCCAAGATACAACGAAGCGCTTTAGTGAATAGCGTTTGCACACACGATATTCACCCCACAGATATGTGTATGGAATTCTGGATAATGGGATTTACAAGTAAGAAATTCTGCAGAAATTTCTTGTTGTAAAAGATCTGCCGAAAAGAAAAATGAAGAGAGTAGAGGCTTATTGCTAGATCCGAAAATCTGACCATTGTGCTCTATTTATAAAGCACTAGTGGTTGCTAATCAAGTGTCACACCTTTTCACCATCACCGAAGCAATCTGGACCGTTGGATCAGAAACCGTTAAGATCAACGGTACAGATCCGGACTGGTAACTAACCAGCTCCCAACAGTTGGGTCTGTCCAACTTGGAACCACCCAGCTGCCCAACAGGTGCAACTGTTCGGGTATAACCCGAGTGTAACCACCCAACGGACCGGGTCGGATCCGACCCGGTCCGTTGAACCGATGGTCTAGTTTTCGTCACGAAAACTTAAAGGCGTCTAATCGCGTCTCGCGACGATGCGCACGTGCGAAGTGCAAAGTGCGCCATCAAAGCGCCACATTGCGCCTCACAGCCCACTGCCACGCTCGCGCGCGCGCGCGTGCGTGCGATTGTTCCTCGTATGGTGCTTCGCACCATACTCGGTGCACATGCACACACCTTAGCATACCACATAAGTAATAAAGTAAGTGGAGTACTTTATTATATACCCACTTACCTTTTCAATTCCCTTCTATGTGGGATTCCTTCATTCTTACCTCTTCACATTCCTTTCATCATTTTGACAAAGAAAATGAACCAAACTTGACACTATATTTTGGAAAACACTAACAATTACATATAGCGATTAAGTGTGTATCGAAAGAAAAGGGTGTGTAATAACCCTTAGCTCAAATAATGAATTTAGCATCAAAAGTTTCCTCCTTATCTTAGATCGACCACAACTTATGCTTGAAAACCCAAAAGTCTTTAACTAAGGCTTTTCCTCCATTTGTTTCTTCTCCTTGCCTCTCCAATGGTTTATAAAGACTTTTATTCCTTCCTCATCCTTGTATAGTTGCTAACGTAATCGTCATTTAACTTGAAGTCCTCATTACTAATGCAAATGTGATATAACTTAAAGTCCTCGTTGTTAGTGTAATTACAATATAACTTAAACAATTGAAATGCTAAATTCACCACTAAACAATTGAAATCAATTTTAAATCAATTACAATATAACTTAAAAAATTGAAATGCTAAATTCACCACTAAGCATTTCAAAATCAATTGAAATGCTAATCTAATTACATTAGCGATTAAACAATATTAAATGCTAAATTCACCACTAAAAGTACTTCCAAACAATTTTCCTAAGGCCCACCACTTACTTCAAAGTCAGAATACTTTTCTAATTAGTATTTACACAACTAGCCCTATAAAATTCTGGGGTGCTAAACTCCTCGACACTGCATTGAACAACAAGCTACAAGCTATCAAACAACACTCCAAAGCGTAGTTCTTAGATCAAGATACATATCGTGTACCAAATTTTCAGTTTTGCCTATCGTGCTATATCGTTCAGTCTTTTTAAATTATTTATGTGAAGAACTCAAGAAGTCAACGAACAAAATCAGCTCACGTTATGAAGTTAATTGGACCACAAAATTGCATTTTTTTAATTAGAGAAGCTAATTACTGTTAGTTGAAATACTGCAAAACAAGAAATAGATGGAGCAAATATGGAAAATCACGGTTTGAGACTCTGCTATATTGTAAACAATGTCAAAATAGATAGAGCATACACGTACATACTTTTTTCATGCCTATCATAGATGTCAATATAGTAAAATGCGCGATACGTAGCTCACGATATATACCAATCGAACATAAAAAGATACTTGTTCATGTGCATATCAAATTTGACAACATATATCCTTTAATGATATAGGTTCTGATACACAGTATCTTATGATATGCGATGGATACAGAAAATACGCAAGGCCGTAATTTTTTTTGTTTTTTAGTATGTCTGAACTTCCCAGTTCTTAAAATTGTAGGATCTATATCAATATACAGATGGAAAAAAATTTCCTTTCTAATTGTGCAACTGGATTAGGTTTACCATGTAAAGTGATATTCTTGAAAATATTTAATTTTTACAAGTTTAAAATTTGACTTTTGTATATCAAAAACACAGAATCGTGTGTTAGGGCACACGATACAACAAAATACCCCATATACACCCGGGATTTCCATACACAATATGCATCCTGATCTGACATATACGATCCCTGTGACGTATTGTATCGTGTCAGAGATAAGTATGGCCCATCGTAAGCTACTAACAAAAATGCGTCTACCAGTGTTAAATTATGTTGGCCTTTTGTCAATGTTGTGGTCAAATGTGTTCAAAACCACAAGGGTACAAATTGAAGCTTTAGGCCATACCAAACCGAGTAAGATTGCACTCATCATTGACAAAAGCTTACGATTTCGATCAACAAAGCCTGCCAAACCTGTAACATGGACAAATCAAGTCTGATAAGTTTACAAACTGGCACTGAATGGTACCACTAGGGTAGCATCTTCCAGCGCGTCAAGTAGATGCATTACCCGGAAAGAAGTGCTCAATATGATTGTCTTGAACAAGTCAAGTGGTTCAACCATCGCGTTAATGGGTTCACCCGGCTTAATAGCCTTAACAAGTGAAAAAAAAATAAAAAAATCACACAAAGGGTAATTAACACTCGCTACCCTCCACATTTTACAAACAAAAGTTACACCCCCTACTGGTAGTGTTTAGTGGATGACATTAACTTTTTGACTAAAATGACTCGAGTACCCTCAGACATGCATTGGATTGTCCCATTACACCATAGGGCCGCAATCTGTGCTCAATTACGAATCTAGGGTTTTCTCATTCTAGGTGTAGGGAACCGCTCAATCAGAGTAGCGCGTATGACACGCGGGACAACGTGTATCTGGGCATTCAAACCTTGGGGCAGTCTCTCACCCGCTCCAACAATGAGCAAACCAAAATCATCTCACTACCACCACATATTGTGGCGCCAAGAAAGCCATATCGACCACCAAAAGGGGAGGGGTAGAGGAAGAAGTGGAGGGAGTTGAGCTGCTAGAGAGACAAGCAAATGACGGTGTCACCACTTTTGCCTATCTCTAGGGCTAGGGCTTTGACAAGACCTCAGCTCAACTTTGTTATCAGCACCAGACACTGCAGTCGTCTGCCGTTCATCATGGTTTATACTTCCCACCACCACTTCCTCATCCGCCCTCCTCGTACTCATCCCCCGTTAAAACCACCGCCGTCAAATTCTCCATCACAACCACTTTCACCATATCCTTTATCTCATCGACAGCCACGGCCAGAAATGAATAAAAAATCCTCTGTCGTCATTAGAGCTCGAACCTGAGTTCGGTCTGATTCTTTCATGGCGATTGGAGCAGCGGTGACAGTCTGACAGCTATTTTCAGTAGTGGATTGGACGGATGGGGGGCGAAAACCCTAAATGAATTTATTGTGCATTGGGGACCAATTTGTCATGGTTGAGGTAGAGTTTGAACTGTGTGGTCTCAGCAGTGGTCAATGGAGTTTGAACTGTGTGGTCTCAGCAGTGGTCAATGAACTCGATGAGTCAGCAACACAGCAGGGGTATCTTTGGGTTTCGAACTTTATTTACCCACTAAATGGATGGAAAGATCATGGAGGGGGTAAGTTGAGACAGACCCAAATGTGAAGGGTGTGAGTGTAACTTCCGACATCTGAGCGATAGTGGGAATGAACCCAAAACTGAGGGGATGCAAGTGTAATTAACCCAAAAATAAAGTATGCAATATAAGTTCAATTCCATGTAATTTTCAATACCATTTGTAATACCTTAAGTTCAGAAAGAAAATACCAGTCTGTACATGAAAATATGGGATGCACAGGCTGTTTTATTAATGGAAGAATTGCTATCTCATCTAGATCATGCATATGTCAGTATATGCAAATTAACTAAGAGTGCAAAAAAAAAAAAAAGATATGTTGCGAATTGATTCCAAGATGGAAGAAAGAATCACATAGCATCGTTCATCTTACAGTCATTTGTTCTGTATATCTGTTACATCCCAGGGGACTATTACAGATTATATGATTCAGACATTTTTTCTATCTGCAGCCTTAATTAACTGTCGCAAGTGCTAAATAAAGTTAGCAACTCATGCAACAAGAAATGAACGTGTAAGATTCCTTTCCTATTCTGAGAGGAATTTAAAATTTATCATCGTTGCCTCTTAGCTATGTTGGATAGAATGTAAACAATGCAATGCATGATGAAAACAATGCAATACATGAGCAAGAATAAAACCTGGAGTTAATAGGACCCTACTCCGTACAAAAGAAAGACAATTCTAATGAAGGTAGAAAAAATAGAAAGCGAACTCTGGAGAAAACCCCACCCACCCAAACGAGAAAGAGAAATGAGTGGCTCCAAAGTCTCAAGAGTTCCCTTAAATTAACACATCAAACCACCAGACAAGGTAGTATTCTCGCTTAATTGTACTTCCCACCATGCCTTCTAGATAGTTGTTTCTTGAGTGCTGTCCTGTCCGATAAAGCATGTCTAGTTTGATGTAGATATCTATAAGTTTTCCTTTCAGCTTCAAAGGATAAGCAGCAGCCTGATTATACTAGCGTGTTAATCACATGGGAAGCTATCGTAATTACAATTTTCAGATCGATTTTTGTCCTGATTCGTGAATGCCATGTTAAGTTACTGGCTCCTCTCACTACAATTTCCAAAAGTTTCTTAAACAAGACCAGCTTCTAACCCTAAAAACTATCCAGAAAAGATTCAAGGCGTCATCATTGTCAAACTCCCCTCTAAAGTTTTATCCGATAACTCCCTTACGCAATACCCTGGAATTTGGAAGGAACTTAGCATACCTTTGTCTCTATCCATGAATGCCGAAGTATTATTTCAACATGCAACCTAGTTTACTGTTAGCTTATGTTGCTAGCGCGTCTTGGCTACACAAGTTTGGCTGCTCTTAGGTCACACTTCTCTAGACAGGTCGGCAAATATTAAACAATCAAAGATCAACACTACTAACACAGTCAACCCGGAGAGTGCATGCTCAAAGTCACGTGGCGTCCCTTCCTGTCAAAAAATTGCCTGTCCTGAAATTGGCACGCCTTCCCTTTTTAAGGGGGGCCTGTGCCCCGCCCCGCCATAGGGGGTTTGCCAAGGAACTCCCTCCCTGGGTCTCTCTCCCCTTCCCCCCCCCCCTATGCCTTCACCTCCGTTGAGGTCTTCAACCCCTCTGTAGCTGCCTTGGGCTCCTCATGTGTGGCATGCCACCATCTCCCTTTGCATTGTCCAGCCCTCCAGAGCCCTTAGTCTCACTATCTCTGGTAGCACTCCTGCTGGCCTTCTTAGGGTCAGCTCTGTCAGTCCCAATGCTCGAGCATTGGTCACAAAATCATAGCCAAGGCCTTGTCATTAGCATATACGCTAAGTACATCCATCGAAGCAGCGTCCAACCAAGCTATTTTGCAAAGAAGGTCCTAACACGCCTCCACCACCTCGCATAATCTGCTGTCATCACAGGCGTCAAAAAGATGTCGGGATACTCCAAACTATCCCAGGGACCAATCATTTCCTAGCTTTCCTAACCAATGTATAACTATATGGAATATCCGTAGCCCATGGTCACCATACCGACTAGGGGGCTGCAAGTTATGGCCAAATACCATAGATAGGTGATTGGGATTGTACCTCGCTACATAGAACCTACTCTGAGCCGGTTTGCTGCTATCGTTCGTCAGATCAGGAAGCCACCCCGAAAAGGTGGACATCATCAAAGTAATCGCGGCAGACTAATGAACTGCCAGTCCAAAGGTCCACATGAAGGGCAGAGTCTCGTCCATGCAAAGGCACACCGTAGAAATCATCCATGGAAGCATAGGGGCGTAGGCAGTACCCATCCCAACAGTCAAGCACACCTGATAACATGTAGCCCATCTTCTTGCCCCCGTCCCAAGCCGCAGCACAATCACCGGGGTGCCTTACACTTGACCTAACCATCACAGGACCCTGCACCTGCTTGCTTGCAGTAGCAAGCGAAAGTGACCATAAGGATATGCAGCCTGCCTATACCCCTCAATATCGGATAGATAAACGCCGACAACCGATAGCGACCATACCGCTGCATGCCGCTGGTGAACTGGTCCAGCCTAGGATATGGAGCCCCTGGTACATAGGGTTCAAAAGGGCCCTAGCTGGAAGATCTTATCACCGTACAAAGGCCCAACGTGGACATCAGGGCGTCATCCTTGCCCATAGTGCCCGCAAACTCACTTCGTAGAAGTGTTTCACCTAACCGAAGTAGCTCCGCTTTTTCCTCGTATTGGTGCTATCTCCAGCATCGCCCTCTGTGTCTTCCTCCCCTCCGAGGACATCTTCATGGTCAAGAAGTCCTCCACCCCAAGCATGGGTTAGGCCTTTAAGCATGGCCACATCAAACAACATATGGCCTATCTCCCCAAACCAGGTCATGAAAGTATCCATCCGGTCACTCCATCTAGATAGAAGCAGTAACAACCCACTTACTTCCCTGGGGATGTTTTCACCTCTTGACTTTCAGCTCAATAGCAAACTCCAAGAGCCTTCCTGGCGGGCCTTCGCCTAGAAAAGAAAGTTGACGGCACTTCCCCGCCTTAGGGTCGGCCCACCCTCCCCCTAGAGGGGTCAACGGTGGCCTTCCCCTTGGGGTGTTGGCTAAGGCCGTGCTTCCTCCGGGGGGGGGGGGGGAGGGGGGTTGGGGGGTGGAAGTTGGAATTCCCCCCTTTTGGGGTCTTCACCCCATTCTATGCTTTTACCACTCTTCGGGACTTCACCCCCTCTCAATGTCTTCACCTCCTCTGGGGTCTTCACCACCTCTCTTAAGGTACCCGTACCCCCACACTTGACCTTTACCCCTTGGATGGTCCCACCAACACCAATGAAGGCTTCCATAATTAGCTAACCCTATGGTTCTTGGTGGTTCCGTGCTCCAAGACAATTGTTGTCGTGATGCCCGGTCATGCCAGATCATCGTCTTCACGCTACATGCCCCCAGCACTACGTCCATCGGCTACGCCCATGTGCGCCTCTGTAATACAAGGCCTAGCGCAACAACCATCAATTGTGCCCATGCGCCACCTCTATATAGCGTGCACTTGGCACCGCACACATCCCGTTGTCCCGGTGAGCCGTGCCGCCATTCGAATGTGCCCTTGGCTGTCCATCATACTACCACGCCTCCGGCATTTGGTCCATATCTTGACCACACTATGCGTGCCTCTCTTGGTCGTGGAACATGCTTCGTCCCGCTGTCCAAAAAGCACGGCATTTCGAGGGGATCCGCTCCAAACAGGTACATTTTCGAGATACTACCCCCGCTTTAGGCATCTCGCTTAACATTCGGCACGCCTGATCTGTGACCTGTCATACTCACTTTAACGGTGATCGTCAACACCCCCAGGACCATGACCCCTAGGTCAGTGCGAGACGGGAATGGTGTCATCACACCTAGTCTGCCTAGCAGCCGAGTTTTCCACGCCTTTTGACTCCTCTTGTGGGACTCGGCAAGGGTATTGGACTGGTGGCTAGATCAAGGGCGTTCTCCGGGCACACCGACATTGTCTGAGTGAGTCTTCCTACACAAACAAAACAGTGGGCAGAGGGAAGGCCGAGTGAGTATGGCAATCCGGCATATGATGGAACACTAACACATGGTGTACCTTTGGCGAGTTGTCACACCCTAGGAGCGCCATGTGTCAATTAATGACAATGCATATTCAGTTGCCTATAAATAGTGGACTTGAGAGCTCACTTTCACAACTAAACTCATTTGCGCACTTTCACTTTCTCACTCTAAATCTTTGAAACTAAAAAATCCTAGAGAGAAAAATGACCTAAGCATTGGGCCCTGGCACCTGGACCTGAGCGTTGGACTTGTGACTGT
The DNA here is from genome assembly GCA_033065855.1 of Escallonia rubra. Classification (NCBI taxonomy): domain Eukaryota; kingdom Viridiplantae; phylum Streptophyta; class Magnoliopsida; order Escalloniales; family Escalloniaceae; genus Escallonia; species Escallonia rubra. The sequence goes on from JAVXUO010002357.1 coordinate 168,197, forward strand.
CGCGTAGTCACTCTACGCCTTCGCCTACTCTCAAGCCCTATCTGGGTTGCCTAGGTCTCAGCCCTTGCTCTTATCACTGCTCTGAACCACACTATCAGCTTCGAACTATACTCTTTGTGGCACCTCCATGTGTGCTGTCAAAAACATTTCCTTGACATCAGTCTATATCACAATATCGTAAGCAGCCACATCTAAAGGCTCAATAAAAGTACTTTGGATTCTAAAGCATGTCAGAATGCCATACGGTCCAAAGATGTGTTTACATCCATATTTCTTCTTTTTCTCTAAATTCTTCTACATTTCTATTTGCTACTATGTCTTCAATATTAACCGAAAGCCTTTTTGCCATGTCACATGCATTGGCTGCTCAAAATTCAATTCTAACCCCTTTACAGGCTACAGAACTTCAGCTTTTGCAATGATATGATATAACAAGAAATTGTACCTAATAAGGTACAGCATATGACAATGATGATTGGCTAAGAGATGACATTTCTTTAATCCCATTGAGAGTTATGAACACAAGAACATGCAGTCTTCCAGTAGTAACTTCAAGTATAATCTGTACTTTTTAGGTTTCCTTGCACCGAAACCGGGCCAGAAGTTTTAAAAATTATATAGAGATTAGAAATAGTTACCTTTGGAGGATTCTCGAATGCCCTGTTCATTAAAAAACGTGAATTAATGTTGAAACTTTGAACTAAAAACACCACCCCACATTAAAGGATAGTATACAATAATGTGATCAACTTCTAAACCGAACTTCCTTTCCATGCAAGAACACATACTGCATAATGTCTCAGAACTGCTTAAAGCATGCTAGTCTTATGGGTTGCGTATTGCAGTAAAATTGAAAAGGAAAATGGACAGAAAAGAGATCACTGCTAAGCATTCATTTGTACTTCTGAAGCTATTTTCTTGAAAAGGTAGAGCATTTACATATCAAACTGCACCCTGCTGAGAAGCTATACTGGATTCAGTCTCGAAACTAAATCATATCATGTATCTATTATAGTCACAACTCACAAGTGCCTTTTGTTTAGAATTGTTTGATAGACCTAAGAACTCCCAGTAGAATACTATATTGAATTACTAGGAGAGGAATACTTGATTACATGGCTGAACGAACTATCCAGACATTGGAGGACATGCAACGAGCTTGTGTTTTGGATTTTCGAGGTAGTTGGGATAGTCCCTCACCATTGATAGAATTTGCTTACAACAACAGTTATCACGCTAGCATTTAGATGGCAGTGCTCTGCTTTATACTTTGGTGTAACTGAATATTCACTGGAATGTATTTGACTTTAGGACTTGAATTTTGTAACGGCTTCCAAAGTTGGAGGCGTTACAGTTTGGTATCAGAGCTTAGGTTGAAGATTCTGTAGACTCTTTCTTAGAACCAGTTTAAGACATGTTAGTTTAAAGCTTCCGTGCTTGTTAGGATTAGTACATGATTAGTGTGTAAGCATTAGACTTATTTGTGTTTATGGTGCTAATCGGGACGAGTAACCGTGGTTGAATTCGAGGAGGCCGGGGAGGGCGAGGTGGAAGAGGAGATGATCTAGAACCCAACGCTACTCAGGTTGCAGCTAACGCTGCGATCTTGAAACAGTTCACGAGTTTGCGGCCAAGTAAGTTCGATAAAGCTACGGATCATGTGGCTGCAGAGACTTGGGTTAATGAGTTGGATAAGGTATTCGAGGTGATGGGGTGCTCAGACAAACAGAAGGTGAAGTTAGCAATTTTTCAGTTGACAGGCGAGGCGGACCAATGGTGGAAGATGACCTCAAGGATGATGACGGTACAAGAGAAAGCAGATCTCACATGGCAAGCATTTCAAGACCGCTTCTTCGCGAAGTATTTTCCCCAAAATGTGAAGGAGGCTATGGAGAGCAATTTCATGAGGATCGCTCAACATCCAAATGAGACGATCACGGAGTATGAGGAGCGATTTGCTCTACTTTCAAGATTTTCCCCGCATGTTGTTCAAGACGAGAGTCATCGTGCACGTAAGTTTTGAGATGGACTACATTTTGAGATAAGGCGACAAATGTATATTCTGGATAATCCTACCTATGCACAAGTAGGGGATGGGGCGATACTTCTGGAGCAAATTCATGAGGAACAACTGCGCATCTGGGAAGACGAGAGAAAGAAGAGGGACCATAATGAATCGAACTCTGGAAATGGAAGAAAACCGTCATCAGATGCCAAGACTAGATCATTAGGTGGTCTAACTGGGCAAAGGCAGCAGACTCAAAGTGGTACTAGAAATTGCACTACATGTGAAAAATATCATGGGAACTCACCCTGCTATAAGGATACGGGAGCGAGTTATAATTGCGGAGCAATGGGACACATGGCTAGAAACTGCACAAAGCCTCCCTGTGATTTGAAGTGGAATAAGAAAGAAGATGATGAGCAGAGAGCACGGAAGGGACATGCCGGAGATTTTGCCATGACGACTCACGAGGCTAGAGCGTCAAATGATGTGATAACGGGTACCTTTAAAGTCTGTGATAGGAAGGCATCTACGCTACTAGATCCCGGTGCCACACACTCATTTGTTTCGGTATCTTTTTGTAAGCATTTGGCTATCATATCTAGAAGCTTGGAAATTGAACTCTATGTTGATACCCCTACTGGAAACTCTGTGGTTTTTCTCGCATTTCTACTCCTTTGACCCAACCAGTTGATAAGAAAGTATGCCAATTTTTTGTGGACAGAAGAATGTGAAAAGAGTTTTCAAGAATTAAAGAAGAGTTTGGTTTCAGAACCAGTGTCGACACTGCCATCTGGATCTGGAGGGTTCGTTATCTATAGCGATGTATCACGACAAGGACTCGGTCGTGTGCTTCTGCAACAGGATAATGTAATTGCTTATACCTCCAGACAACTTAAACAGTATGAGCTAAATTATCCTACCCATGACTTGTTGCACTAAAGATTTGGCGTCATTATTTGTACGGTGAATCGTGTGAGATTTATACAGATCATAAGAGTTCGACATACATCTTCACACAAAAGGAGTTGAACATGAGGCAGAGACGATGGTTGGAATTGTTGAAAGACTATGATTGCACCACTTTGTACCATCCAGGGAAGGCCAATGTAGTGGCAGATGCACTAAGTAGGAAGAGTACAGGAAGACTTTCTGCTATACTTACTAAACAACCTCATTTGTTGGAAGAATTGGAAAAGTTAGAAATTGAGGTAAGATTTCCTAATTCTGGTGGGTATTTGGCACATTTGGAAGTCTAACCATCATTGATAGATAGAGTTAATGTGGCTTAAGCGTCAGATCTTGAATTGGCCAAGGTTAGTGACAATGTGAAAGAAGGTGATTACACAGACTTCAGGTTAGATAACGAGGGTATTCTTCGTATGGATTCTAGACTGTGTGTTCGCTCGAATCCGGAACTGAAGAAAGAGATTCTCTCAGAGGCTCACAGTTCACCTTTTGTAGTCCATCCAGGTAGTACCAAGATGTACCAGACAGAACTTGCGGGATTCGTATTGGTGGAATAACATGAAAAAGAGAGGTAGCGGATTTTGTGGCTAAATGTTTGGCGTGTCAGCGGATTAAAGCAGAACACCGGAGAACCATTGCGAAATTGCAACCAGCTTCAATTCCCGAGTGAAAGTGGGAGCATATAACGATGGATTTTGTGGTTGGACTACTGCCAACTACAAAGCGACACGATGCAATATGGGTGATAGTTGACAATTTGACCAAAGCAGCTCACTTTTCAGCCATAAGGAACAAGTATCCGATCGAGGTACCTGCCAACTTGTACATTCGAGAAATACTTAGGTTGCACGGAGTGCCTTTATCTATTGTGTCAGATAGAGACCCAAGATTTACCTCACGTTTTTTGGGTTGTTTGCAAGCGGCCATGGGTACACGACTTAATCTTAGCACCGCTTTCCATCCACAGACAGACGGGCAATCTGAAAGAACTATCCAGACATTGGAGGACATGCAGCGAGCTTGTGTTTTGGATTTTCGAGGTAGTTGGGATAGTCCCTCACCATTGATAGAATTTGCTTACAACAACAGTTATCACACTAGCATTCAGATGGCACCATTTGAGGCTCTTTATGGAAGAAGGTCAATTTGTTGGAATAAGGTTGGAGAAAGGAAACTGATAGGTCCAGAACTCGTTCTACAGACAAAATACAAGTGATTTGGAACAGACTTAAGACTCCATAGAGTCGACATAAGAGCTACGAAGATATGAGGCGTCGTGAGCTTGAATTTGACGTTGGTGATCATGTGTTTTTGCGAGTATCTCCGTGGAAAGGAATCTTGAGGTTAGGCAAGAAGGGAAAGCTATTTGAAAGGTATATTGGACAGTTTGAAATCTTAGAGCGAGTTGGTACACTTGCTAATCGTTTAGCTTTGCCTCCTAATTTGTCAAAGATACATAATGTTTTCCATGTTTCAACCATGAGGAAGTATGTTTTTTACCCACCGCACGTTATCGAGTTTGAGCCTGTTCAAATTAGGGAAGATCTATCTTATGAGGAGCAGCCAGATCGCATTCTGGAACGTGATGAACGTGTCATGCGCTCTAAGAGGATAGCTTTTGTGAAGGTATTATGGCGTAACCATTCAGAGAGGGAAGCTACTTGGGAACTCGAGGTTGTTATGCGCAAAAAGCACGCTCAACTTTTCGACGATTAAGGTACGTTTAATTCCGGGGACGGAATTCCTTTAAGGTGGGGAGAAAGTAAGAGCCCCTTTTTATACTAAGAAGGAATATGACTGTTGAAAAAATAGATTAAGGGATAAATCAAAAATTCAATCGAATGAATGAATAAAATCATTAGAAGGATCGGTTGTTAAAGCATCTCTGAAGGATTCGGTCAAATGAATCCAAGATTCATTCGAATCAATCTGCTGTAGCAGAGATATCTTAGAGCTACTGAAAGCTCCAGTCGAATAAAAACTTTTTGCTTCGAATGAAAAGTATTTGAAATCGAGAAAAAGAAAGGACGGAAGGATTCAGTCGAACGGAGTGCTTTTCGGTCGAATGGAAAACCTTTCGGTCGAACGGAATGTTTTTTGGTCGAATCAAAATCAAGTTTGAAGGAAACAATTTCACGACTGAAGGATTTAGTCGAAGGAATACTTTTTCCTCTAATGAAAGTGTAAGATCCCCTTACTTTATTGAAATTATTATTTTAGTATTAAAAAAATAATGAAGATAGTGCCATTTTTGTAATCTTAGAAATTTTTGAGTGCATTTTGAATTAGTGTCTAAGGTTGGGGGAGTGTTAGTGTAATTGGCCAACTTAGGGTTTTCCTTTAGATAGTTTTTTTTTTTTCTTTCCAGCCACTTTTTGTTCTCTGCTTGGTTCTTTGAGGCCGAGAGAGCAGGGGAGAAGGCTTGGAAGGCCCTTTAGATTCTAAGATTGTGCTTTAAGGATTTCTTACCAAAAAGCTTGATTAAGGTAAGGGATCTCGTACTTCTTGTTGTGGTAAAAGGTTCGTTATGTAATATCACTTTACTAGATGTTGTTCGACTTTGGAGTTTTCTGTTCAAATTGCTTCGTTAAGCTTGTATTTCATTTGAAGACTCAATATGATCATCTGAAAAGGTCGTATAAATAGGAAACAAAAATCACAGACACTCTTAGGGCCCCTTTGTTTAGGCTTTTCATTTTTTGTTTTAGTAACGATGGCAAAAAAAGATTCCAATTTTCTTGTTCGTTTACATTTTTTCTGTTTTGCTTTGGAGAAATAGGTGTTTTCACATCTTTCTGACAGCATTGAACTCACTATCAGAAAAAATGTGAGAAACAAATCTGATATCAGACAACCCCCACCCCCCGGCGCCCTGCCTCCCCGCCGCGCATACCCCATGAGCACAACTGCAGCCCTCTGGCAACACCACCTATAGCCACCCACAGCCACCACCGAAATCACCACAACACCACAGCCACCACAACACCATACACCACGACCGAGCCACCAATATCCAGTCACCCACAACCACCACCTAAATCTCCACAGCAACACCTTCTATCACTGTAACACCACCCACAACCACCAACCGGAATACCACAGCAGCACGATGTATCACCAATCGCCACCCAAAAACAGCCACCTAATCACCATAATACCACCCTCATCATTGACCCCCGCACCTATATCATCAATTCCCACCCACAACCATCAAGTAAATCACCACAACCACCCTCTATCATTGATCCTCACCACAAGCACCACTAAAATCACCAGAACGCCGCCAAGACTCCATCATACGTGAACAGATATGCTATTCTTTATAGATCAAAGATAAGCAAAAGTGCAAAACTTGAACAAGAATCAAACAGAATTGCATCTTAGGTTCACTGTTCACAATTGACGGTGGTGTTGAACAAGTGCGAGGATGAGGCAGTGGCGGTGTAATGGCGAGCTGCTGGCGGTGGTACTAGGTTTGATAGAGGCGGTGATAAATGAACGGTCCAGATTTTTCCTAATAAAAAAGGGATTGTCCAGATTCTTTTGGAAGAGGGACATAGAACCTGACGCGCAGGCCCTATTAGGCCAGATGTCAGAACTTTTTGTTGCTTTTAAGGGGGCTATGGTCAATCACCATATCAATAGTAAGGGTATACATGGAAAATGCGAGAAAAATTGTTGAGAATCATGTAAATGAACACATATGTATTCATAACAGCTATGAAAAGTGTAAACAACAAAATTATGTTGAAAAAAAAAAGGAAAATCAAATACAATTTTGAAAAGTATAAACGAAGAAGAATTTTTTTTTTCATTTTGAAAATGGAAAAATAATATAATAAAACAGGAAATTATAATAGAAAATGAGAAGCCTAAACAAATGGGCCCTTATTCTTTTAAAGCAAGATTATCAGATGCAAAGGGGGAGTACCTTCCCCAATAGCAGAGGAACTAAAAGTGTGAGAATAAGGCTTCTGAACAATTGCTTGGCAGGAAATGATACACCAACTCCAGCAGCAATAAATTTTGATATAGTAAAAGGGACCTAAAACCAAAACATGCATTAGGAATTCCGTAGTGATTAAGCAAACAACAAACAAATTTATGGCATGTCACTCAGTTTTATTGAAGAAAGAGGAAAAAACAAAGGGACAAAGCCTGCAGCATCTCATTCTCAAACAACCCAAGTATAAACATATGAAGATTGAAAAATAGAAAGGAAAAAAAAAAAAATGTCACGCCGCTGTGTACAATTATTAGGTTGTCTCCATGCATGGATGCACTCCTTAGGTCAGTGCACATTTTACTAGTTTCACGGATATGTTTATCTAGGCTGTGGGTTGTGCTTAAAGCATGATATACATTTTTGGGCCACTAAAAAATGTTAAGATATTTAGAGCAATTGGTGACTTAATATGGTACCAGAGCTTTGGTTTGGAAGGTTTAACATTCGAGCCGCCAAGCTTGCATCTTGTTATCCTTTGTGTGTGAATTGTAGTCCCTTTCATTGTTTACACCACTAGTGCAATACACAGACATGCACTTGTCTGTGTACTTGGATGTGGCAGTGCTTATAGACAACTAATCCCTTTCTTATATTCATTTGCACAATTCCCTATTCTACTTCCCCAAACTCATATCCACACTATGTTACATGGACTCTTCATAGCGCGTGAAGTACCCGTGTAGGACACTCGGCACTTGGACATAAGTATGGGATACGTGCCCAAACACATCTCATAGGATATGCCACTGAGAACACTATCTATTAGCATTTCTTTTTTGATCATTTTTGCTTTGACACGATATCGGTTTTAAATTAAAACAATGTGTGTCACATAAAACGCCATCCTAACTAAGGAATAACTAAAGGTTAAAAATATATAGGAATATTTTGCCGTATCCCTGTGTCTTGGGTTTTGAAAATGAGACGAATCTGACACTTGGACACATATCCTACTCGGACACTCGTACAGGGTCCATGCAACATACTATCCACTTACCTAAACCAAAATCCTAAGTTGTAACTTTAAGGACTATTGAAATCGTTCCACAGTCAAATGGGTGGTTTCTCTGCAATTTTCCAAACATCTGCAAGTCATCAATATAATTAGACATAACAAGATGCATAGTAATGAACCTTGACCAAGAGGGCACTCAAACCATTATGCAAACAGGGGCAATGGGAGAACTCAATCCGGAAAAAAACTAGCTTTTCATGTTCAGTTCTCATCCATTGGTATCAGAGTCGTCACATCCCCAGCCTTTTGGGTCCTACATCACTTATTGGCTGTCTACACTACAACAGCTGTCCACGTGCCTGAGGACCCCACCAGTGGGCAAGATGCCTGATGGATCCGTAGCCCCCAGGCAGAAGGCTGTCAAACGGGGTTCTCCTGGATAGATTGGGGTGTACAAGGGCTTGGTTTCCCTCACTTGGATAGCTAGCTCTTCAGATTGAGTTCTCCTGCCACCCATTTTTGCATCATACCATGAGGCAATCTAGAGCAAACAATTAAAAGTTCTACAAGTAGGCGTAGCAAACCATAATTATAAGCATGTGTGCTGGAGAGACGATTGAAAGAAAGAGAGGCGATAACATTAACACTTATGTAAGTTCTTATGAGTGAAATAGTACCTTAATATTGAATTAAAAAAACCCGTAAACACCTCCAAAGAGGCTGCAAAAAACAAATGATCTGGTGCTATTGTTGTAATATGAACCATATTGTTAAAAGCAACTAAAAGCAAAAGGTTTATTTGTGCTCACACTAACTTGTCTTGCTATATAGATATCTAAGTTTGACATGAATATTGACGCGTACATCAAAGTTGATGTACAATATGCATAGAATTCAAGGGGATGTGTTTTGCATAGAATTCAAGGGGATGTGTAGAAGAAACATGAAACAATAATCATATCATAACAAGAATCACGGATATTGATGCGTAAATCAAAGTTGATGTACAATACGCATAGAATTCAAGGGGATGTGTAGAAGAAACACGAAACATTAATCGTATCATAACAAGAATCCAGTAGCTGATACTGAAATGCCTTTTAAAAAGGACTACTTGGCATAAGGGCAGTAAACCTCTAGCAGTGCATGGATATGTAAAAAACAAAACATAATTAATCTAGATACCAAATACATGAATGCAACTTACAATCAATATTCCTAATAGACTTGATATCAAAGTCATTGCAAGAGCAAGAGCAGAATTTCCTCCAGCAAGCTGCATCTCAGCCATTCAACCTGCGGTCAAACTCAAGAACAGATTTTCTCTAGCCATATCAATTACGTAACAACTTTCTCAGAGAAAATTCTTAACAATAAATATACCCGAGTTAGTGCCACTCCACTTGATAATGTCGTCGGCATACAGTTAAAAATTGCCAGTCCTGGGTAAACCATAAAATCTTTTGATACGCTCGCAAAGATCCAGAAAAAATAATAATTACGATGAAGAGTACCAACGAGAAAGTGCTTGAACCATTCCATGCGTTCTGTTTTTTTTCTTCTTTTTACATCCCTTTTTTTCTAAAAGGAAGGTGAGGGATGGGGGGGTTGGCATTCTTACCATTACTAGTTATTGTTATTAACAGTAGCAGGAAAGACAAAATAAGTTGGTGACATCGAAAGAATATCATATATACGTATGTGTATGTGGGAGAGTGTGGAAGAGAGAGAAACAGAGGGAGAGAGACTGGGATAACTAGAGCGGGGACTGGGATAACTAAAACGTAGACTGGAAAGACTGGAACTCAGATATGGGAGAGGTTGGACCCTTACTTGCAGGATTCTCCCGTTCTAGTAAGGCTCCGAACCTCACTCCGGAACCTTGCTCCCGCTCCTGCTCCCACCCCAAAATTCATTATACCAACGATGATCACGCTACAGAACCTTGCACCGCCCCTGCTCCAACCCACACTTCGTGCAACTAAGGTCGGACCTAAGGTGAGGGATGAAGAGGTGCCATGCTTACCATAACTTAGTTATTGTGATTCACAACAGCAGGAAAGACAAAATAAGTCGGTCTTTACTTATGAACATATGGCCTCTTGGTGTCGACAGCGAAGAACAGCAAATATACATATTTGTGCGTGTGCATGTACTGAATAGAGCCGGGGGGGTGGGGGGGGGGGGGGGGTAAGAGAGAGAGAGAGTTGATAAGTACTTTTTCAGAGAAGCCTATGCTAATATCCTTTGCCGGCAGGGTTAATAACAATTCCAAAAACAAATCACCTGTGACAAATTCTTGAGGTTGGAGCTGAAGTTGCAAAATAAGCCTGGAAAAGAAGGGAGTAAACAGTAGAATAGAACCCTGCATGACAATAAAAGCAATTTACTTGTAATTAGGAGAAGAAAAATAGAACCTCTCTGAATCTGGGGGATAATAAGAATACTAGCATTCTATTGAACCCCAGAAAAAAGAGAAGAGTCAGACGAATCAGATAAAGGAAGACCAATGGAAAACAACATTTCCAAGTCATTTCATCAAGGTACAAATCAAAGTGTAGGGCATAAGAGTTGTTGTAGCAAGTGGAAAGGAGCTTCATCGCTATTGGAAGGCTACCATAAAAAGATTTTACAGTTTAAACATCCATGGATAAGTAAGACATGGTTGTAAAACTTTTCAACCACTTGAGGGTATAAAGGAAGGATAATTATTCCTAAAATCTAGAACTGATTAAGGAAGCATCAATACATTACAAAAACACATAATAACAAGATGGATGCAACTGAGCCTAATGTTATCTGGAACTCGGCAGTAAAACAGCAGATTTATACATCCCCCCCTCCAAGAAGAAAAGACACAGAGAGAAGGAAGGAGAGTTTCTAAGAATAAATCACAACGAAACTTAAATATGCAAGTGTCATACAAGCCCAAAGAGTCCAACTAGCCACGCTTCAGCAGCAGCACCAATTTCTTGACTACGCAATGTCAACCCTGTTACACAGAAAAGATAAGGACAGCAGGACTGGAAAAACATTTAAGACGGCATATGATTAACTCTATGATTTTACCTGAGATGATAAAAATCCCAAAAGTGCTAAACTTTGATATATGATACTTGTCAGCAAAACAACCAAGGCTAGGATTTGCAAGTCCTAATGCCACTCCACCAACAAGAGCTGCAGAAAGTAAAACACAAGCTGCCATGAGGTATTACTAAATAGTAGCATGAGAATTGAAGAGGACAACTAGTGTAAATAAATGTTGGTCCTGCCAGCGTTGGGAAAGTCTCCTAATTCTCAATGCATCTAGGCCGTCAACATCACCAATTCAATGGCTTAAATCTGTTACTTTGATAAAAACGGAGCCCTGCAGCTATCTTTCTAGTGGCAATACAAAACTACAGAAGTACCCTTTATCAAAAAATAATGAAAAGCATCAAACCCCACTTTAACATTCCATCCAGGTAGAGAGAGGACACTCTGAAGCTCTCAGACCCTCCCAACCCCCTTTTCTCTCACTACATTACTCTCTCTCTGTAACTCTTTAACTTACATATATTCCCTCCTTGACCTACAATATTTTATGCAATCTGTTTATGGAGATCGGGGTTTCCTCTGGACTTGGGTCACTTTTTGAATCCTCCAGATGCCCCTGCTTGTAAACTCTTCAAGCTCCCATAAATTTTATTGGTAAGACTAATCTATCCCTCTGTTTTGATTTGGTGGATAAAATTTCTTACATAATACCAGCTTCAATTTACGTCATAAGGAATTATGTGCATTTAGGCCTAAGACTGAGAAATGTTCATGCAAAAATATGTACGACTGATGGTGGTGGTAGAGATGGTGGTGGTGGTAGTGGTAATGATGGTAGTCGAAATAGGTCTCAGACAGTTGAAGCAAAAGAATCGACGGGAAAAGATGGAGCTTTCTCTGTCTACCAATACCCAAAAAGAGACCAGAATCATTGTTTTAAAGGTACTTCTGTAGTCTTGTAACAACCGCTACAAGGTCTACAGGACGGGCTCCGTGTTTCAATGAAAAGAGAGATCTAAGCAGTCAACTTGGTGGCTTAGACAACCCTAGATGCGTTGCAAAAACTGAAATTTCTCACAGCTGGCCCTAAATCGACGCCTATACATATATATATATCGATACTATTGGGCCAAACTAGCAATTACATCATGAGGAACAACCATGACGCATATAGACCAGAATTCAACTCCTAGTGCTATGACACTGATAAAATTTGTAACGAATCGCAAACAAATCGACCAACCCTTCCCCAACCATAGAGCTCTTGTCAGTTTACTACAAACATCATGCTTTGCTTCAAGATCAAGGATTTCTCTGGCTTGCTAGCAGTTGGTGCGTGAAGTAGTTGTTTGATGGAGTTGGGTGGACTCGTCACCTGTGGTTGCATGCCATGGCTTTAAAGATGGTTGACAGAATAGGGAATGACCCAGGGCTGGCGATAGTCATTAGGCATCAGACAAGGTTGTCAGGGTGGCCAGAGTTAGATTTGCTGACATGGTGGAGCCTCTTGAAAGTGGTCATATCTTGAAATTTTTGCAGGGAGGTTCCGGAGGGTCTTGTGGCATACTTCTATTTAGAGCCCAAGCAGGAAGGTTTTCCGAGGGTCTTGGTGCTTTGGTTTGGGCTTGGAATACAAGTTTAAGAACTTTGATCTAATGCTTTCTATTAGCCCTGCAGCTTTTCGAGTAAAATTTGGGACCAAAGCAAGCATTGTGACATATGGGGAAGGTTACATGGAGGACAGTGTCAGCCTTTGTGGGGAAAAGAGCATATTTGCGTAAAGCAAAAGCTGCCTAGCATTGAGTTGATAAGAACAAAGACAGCCGAGCATGGTGCTTGTGACGATGCTGACAGCATCTTACTTGCGGTATGTGGCCCAAGTGAGTATGGAAAACATGTTCAACATATATCAGCGTCGTCCTTGCAAGCTCACATTCTAGGTAGCACTAGTACACGATAAGCAGCCGCATTCCCTTGTGTCAGGGCCTCAAGGTCCGCACATTTTTCCCCTGCAACGAAGCAACCGTGAGGCTTCATTGGCAACTTGCTAGCTAACTGTGTTATGAACTCCCATCTCTTAGGCAAGGCAACAGTTTTCTTCTCTGGAAGGACAATTGTACCAGCCTTGAATAAAGTTTGCCCAAGCATACCGATGACCCTATACGAATTCATCACATACGATGTCACGAGACTGCGCGCGTTGATCTTGTCAACTTTCCCACATGCACGGGCCCAAAGCAACTTGACGGCACAACACCTTGCACTCATTGCCGTATGTGCCCATCGTTTTGCTCAACATGCACAGCCAACGGCATGTGCACACATTCTGCTTACCATGCCTACCTTGTCTCTGAGCACTAGAGATACGCCAATACGCCTGCTTGAACAGCAGTCCAAAGCAGTGGAATGACGTGCTAGCGTGCCCGACGCCATACCTGTTGTGCAGGGCAACGTGCCCGCTTCTCCAACGTGGCTCCAGGCATTGCTTCACTTGTCTTTTTTTGAAACATTCTATGAGAGTGAAGGTTTTAAGAAAATTTAACAACCAATACTTGCCACACGATCTCCTTTATGGTACTACATGAACATGATAATATGTAAAACAAGACCGAAAAGAAAACTAATCAACTGCTTGGCTGATCTAGCAGGATTCGGCTACGATTGACTGAGCTTCTCCTCAAATCTTCTCTCCTATGACCTTGTAGGACCCTGGAGAGTGGACTCCAATCTTTGCTCTCGAAAACTCAACTTTCACAAAGCTTATTCTGAGAGAGAGAGAAACGAAAGTTGTCTTCTGGTAATCCCAGAAAAAACGTGATTAGCCTAGTATTATAATACTACGACTAATCCATCTCTGACTGAATCTGGTCACAACTAAGGCTAGGAGGGCGGCAACTAAGGCTAGGAAGGGGATCCGATGTAAAATCCCGGAATTTTTTCCGGAACGTTAAACAATCGATCAATCAATCTCTTAATCATTTGATTACCTATATTCGATAAGAAACCCCGATGTGCATCAGAGTTTCTACAATAACTCAAACTCTCAATTACATTGTTCTTAAATAAAACACTAAAAGTTAAATAATCAAGAAACTAAGTTCAACATTACTTCCCTCGCAAGGGCTTAACTAAAAGAATTAATAGCATTTTCAGTCAACTTCTTATTCAGGCTCTAATCACTCCAAATATCCTATTGTTGATGATCACCTGCGGAAGGAAGTCAAAGGAGAGTAAGCTTTTGAGAGCCCAGTAAGGTCGATCAAAGATTTAAAAACAACAAAACGATTCGGACGATCATTACATTTACAATTAAATATTAATTTTTAAAATGATTTTTCAAATAAAACCAATGCATTTCGATATAAACATATGGACGAGTATCAACTCAATCCCTTAAATCATTATTCATTTCAAAACACTTCAGGTGCAATAAAACAGAACCAGGAAACATTGAACATGAGCAGTACACTATAGCAAAGCCACCCGGCAATGCTCGATACGCTTTACATATGCATATGTACCCTGACTAGTTCATTTAGGTACTAGTTTAACCCAACCAACAGACCATCCTTATAACGCAAAAAATACGCACCATCCTTGTAACTCCCATATTACTAACTCATGTCAACATTTAGGAGTAAATGAAATTGAAAATGTTTTACGATGAGCAAACCAATAAAAAGATGAAACGAACAATGAATTCCAAACATTCGCTTTAAGGCTCAATTTAGAATTTCACGGGTAATTGAAAATATTTTTATCTTGATCATAAAGATGAAAATTTCAATGTAGTTTGTAAGACTGTTATAATAAAGCATTTGAAATCAGAATGATGAAGTAGGGTTCGGATGGAATTCCTTACCTCGATCCATGCTAAGCAATGCTACACAACCTCGATCAATAATCCTTTGAATCAACCTAAATTGTCAATTTATTTGTTAGAACACAATCTATGTCTAATATACTATAAACCCTAATATCAACTACCCATCACGTGCCCACTTCTAACTCCCAAATCGCGCAACTCAAAACGGGTCCCGCACACGACCAACCTAACCGAAAACCCCGTACGCTCCTTAATGCGTAACGATATCCCAAAATTCATAATAAATTTCAATAAAACACTTTTATTGCTTAAAAAGTTATAAAAAGTCAAAATATGGATTTTCTAAAATTTTGAATATTTTCGAATTAAAATAATTTCTTTAAATGAAATAAAAACCCATAAATAGCCATAATTGTTTCTAGGTGAAAATAAAGTCCCATAATTTTTGTAAGAACTTTAAAATATGTATAAAAATTATAGAAATTGAAATCAGAATTTAAAAGGCACTAAAACTATTTTTAAATTATTCGTTTTGTTAAAACTAATGCGATACGAAAACTATAGCATATCAACTCTAAAAATCACCAAACTTAATATGAGACTTCTTTATACTATAAAAACATTATTCTAATTTTTCCAAAACATTTTCATGAGTTTAAAGGCTCAAAAGAATTTTATAAGTCTGAACTTGCAGAAAATATAACAAATACATACGATTTCAGAAAATTATAAAATTTTGCCACATATTCTAATATAGCCTAACGTACTATACTGTAAAGTTTTACGTACTAACGATTACCATACACTATCGAATGTTTGCGCCGTACTTAACGCTAACCCAATACCTGATCCGCACTTCTCTTCTTCTTCCTTATTTTTTTTTATTTTTTTTTCCCTTTTTGCCCAGCTCCTTCCTAGAACTAAGCTCATTCCTACACATTCACTCCCTCCCTAGACACTATATTCACACAAACCCATTGACATTTTTTTTTCCAGCTTACTCCCTCTCCCCCACGGCCAGGAACCCACAAACTTCCATGGTTTTCACACTATAACACATTCACACCATTGCACCACCTATACCCAGCCACACTCACGTAAAAATATACATACCAGTAGATGCACAAACATACACAGCTTCACTCTTTACTCACGCATGCATACACGGGTTCATGAACCACTCGACACACGCACATAATACGCAGTTTTACCCTTCCTCTTTCAAGCACTCACACACAGTTTCATATATGTAATATATACCTTTACCTTCAGCCACACTCCAAACCCACTACCTCTGTTCCAAGGCAGCCTCTCATGGCTGTCTTGCACCCATTTTCCATCCCACAAGCACTTACTTCTCCCACTTATATACACACACACAATCACACACAGTCATGCACACCCAATATACTACTTTGCGGCATCCCTCTCTTCCTTGTAATTTACACACACATACACTCACAAACAAAAATCTCCACTCATGGGTCTCCTCTTGGCAGTCCTCCCCATGCCCCTTCCTCACTGTCATAAACCCATTCACTCACGAATATATACACAAACATTCATGAGCACAGTCACAGCCACCATGGCTGTGACTTGCTTGAATGACACCCATAGTGTCTCCACGGCAATAGCTCCCTCTTGCCCGAATCTTGGTGGCGCCGCAAATATCGGTTGATGGCAGCCATGGTCTCTCTCTCTCAAAGTATCTATATATGTTAAACCCTAAATGAAAAATTTACCAAAACCCCCCTCGAGCTTCGATAGTTATTCAAACTTTACCCAAAATTTCTTATTATTACGAAAAGGTCCAAATAATTATTTATGATAGATTAATGCACTAAAGAAAAATTTTAACGGGTATGACATAATTCTGCTACGCTAGTTGTTGCTAAAAGTTACCGATAGAATTCGGTCACGCTAATCGTCACTAAAGATCTAAATAAGTATTTCTTATAACTACTATCATTAAATCACAACTTAATTATAGTTTCTAAACATTATCGCTAAAGATAACAAAATTTAATATTCACCAATTCGTCGCTAAAAGTTTCTAAAAAATGTCATTAACGCTAATCGTCGCTGAAGACCTAAATCGATATCACCTATAACTGCTATCATCTAGGTAGCACGGACACGAACACAGTGTCCGACACCGACACCGCAATTTTCAAAAAATTAGATTTTGGATACCGCAGGACACCACTGAATTTTTTAATATATATATAGGGTCGTGATCCATTGCTCTTGCGGGCAACTTCCGTGCAGTTGCCCGTGCGATCTGGCCAGATGGGTGGGCCAGATTTCGTCATTCACTACATAATATAGCGGACGGTAATTTTACCCTCCGCTACATAATGTAGCGGACGACGAAATACCGTCCGCTACATTATGTAGCGGACGACGAAAAAATGGCCGTCCACACTCGCGATCTGGCCGTCCACATCTCACGCATGGACTGCCATATCACGCGGGCAACTGCACAGAAGTTACCCGCGAGAGCAATGGATCACGACCCACACACACACACACACACATCTCAATTGGAGCAACTAAATTTCGTTCAAAATGGATGAGAAAGAAAGCAAGTCACATGAAATAGTCTCAACAGTAACAAGAAAAAAGGTCGGCAACAAGAAAGCACTTGAATGTCTCAACAGTACCAAGATTAGAGTCTCAACAATAACAAGAGAGAAGGAAAAAAGACATGAGACCAAAGGCATGAAGGAGAGGTTTTATATAGTCAGATGGTCTGTAAATGACGTAGGAGATGCTGACCTATCTTACTCTAGACTGGCAAGCTTGGATGCTTTAGGCAACAAAAAGAAAGAAAAGACAGAGATGAGAGAGAAAGAAGAAGGTTCCTTTTGTTGGGTCGATCTGATTAGGGTTTGGCCTAAAAGTTCATTTCTAAAAAACCCCAGATTTATCCCTCAAACAAATTTGAAATATTGTATTTTGGCCCCACACAAGTGCACACTTCTTCACAAGGTATCCAATACTTCTTCAAGAGGTGTCCGACACGGTGTCCGGTAATTAAAAAATAAATAAATAAATTCGGACACCGCTGAGAGGTGTCCGACACGAGTCCGGAGGTGTCGGTGAAGTGTCGAGGTGTCGATAAGTGTCGGACACCATACCTCAGAGGTGTCGGTGCTTCCTAGGCTATCATTAAGCTATAACTTATGTTTTTTAAAACTTTTGTCGCTAAAGGTTGCCGATAAAAATTTTGGTCACGCTAATAATTTTAAATTAACTCGTTAAAATATATCGGGTATTACATCCGAAAGGGTTTCCTCTTCTAGTTACAATAGGATTCTAGAACATAAGGTCATCTCATGACCTTGTCCAGAACCTATTAATTACCGTTAGCACCACTAAATAATCGTAATGCACTCTAATTTAGGAAATATTGTTTAAGCCTTTATTACTATTTATCTGCAAAAAAGTTTTCATCAACAAGATATTCATATATGTCTCAAAATTAATTCACCGTAGTTTTTTGAAACATTTATATCTAATCTTTAAGTACCTAATTCATAACCTTGATCATCTATTTATTTACTCGTCCGTCTCAAAATGATTGATCATATTTCCTTTTTGGGTTGTCCCAAAAAAGTTAATCACTTTCCAAATTAAGAAAGATTTTGTAGGTATTTTTCTATCTTTACCTTTTTTAGACTTATCTTATTATATTTTCTCTCTCCACATTTAATGCGCCACCAACCCAGTTTCTCTCTCCTGACCCACTTTCTGTGTCCCCCCTCTCTGTCCCCCCCCCCCTTTTCTCTCTCTCGGGATATATTAGAAAACTCATAAAATATGACTCACATCTTAAATAAGCACGCAAGACGATTAAATATTTTGGGACGGAGGGAGTAATAAATTAAATCAACGTTCTAATAATATACTCCCTCTGTCCCACATAATTTGATCAACTTTCCTTTTTGGGTCGTCCAGCAAAAATTGCTCATTTCCAAATTAAGAAAGATTCTGTAAGTACTTTTACATATTAACCCTTTTAACATTTTTTTAATTCTATTTCTCTCTCCACATTTAAATCTCCATCAACTCATTTTCTCTCCTGGCCCACTTTCTTACACTTTTTTATTCATTTCTCTCTCCACATTTAACACTCCACTAAACCATTTTGTCTCTCCTGGCCCCATTTCTTCTCCTCCTCTCTCTAAAGGGTAGAGTGGCAAAGACACAATATATCACTTAAATTCTTAATCTACGAGCAAAAGGTTGATCAAATTACGTGAGACGAAGGGAGTACTGTTAGACCCCGCATATTAAAATTACATAAAAAAAATAGAAAAAATTAGAGAGTTTGGGGACGTAATGGGTACTTTGGAATTATAATTGTTTTAAGAATATAAGTATATACCTTTTGGGTATTTGATGACTTGCGTACAATATATTCCTAGGAGTAGAAGGAACTTAAGAGCCTCCGAAGCATCTTTAGGAAGAGAACTTTTGAGATTTTGATCGTCACTTTGAGGTAAGAGCACATTTCTGATTTTTGGGATTGGAGTTCATGGTAACAACCACATGAATTAATGCGATTGTTGAGTCTAATTGAGAATTTGGGTATTTTGATATTAGGGCTTTTGATACAATTCGATTGAGAAGATCAAGACCTTAAATTAAATTGCGCAATTGAGATAAGGGTTTACTATTTTTCCAATCTGAATCAGCGGTGGACCGATCAATCCGAGTTAAGCTTCTTTGATACGTTCTAAGTAGTCAGTAGATTAGTTCTTTCCTTTTTTATTTTTTTTTTCTTTTTTTTTTTTTGTGTTCCCAATTGATAGCAATTCTCTTTCCCAATATTACAAAAAAAAAAAAAAATCGGATCAAGCAGTGAGCTGTCTTTGACTGAGTCGTCTCTTTTTGTTTTGTTAATGGCGTTATATGCTCTATTACGTGACTCCCCGAAGCAGTATCTCTATTATCTCTCAGTGTACTTCCTTGTCCTACACCACAAATCAATTGGCATCATGCATGCATTATTCTTTGAATGCCAGGCATATTCTTTCTAATAAGTTCCTTTGGCCACATCTTGTCATTGGTCATTTACACAGTACTTTCCAATCCCTCTGGTGCCAAGACGAGCGGACGTGAGCCAAAATTGGTGACTCCACCAAATAAATTTCCTTTTGGGCTTGACGATTGTTGCCTAATCGCATTGATTCGAATTTGTGCAATCAGTTAAATGCGTTTGAAGTTTTTCTCATTTTAGTTTACCACACTGCAAATATATTCGGTTCTTTTTTTATGGAAATTCGTTCCTCTAATTTTGTTATACTGTGATGTTCGCCTTTTTTTTTCCCCCGATCCATTACGTGTCTTTCAAGTTAATCACAAATTCACTAGTGGTTAACTGTGTCATAGTAATTACTGCAACACCTAGTGTTCGTTTGTTATTCTTTTGTCACGTGACTTTGTATAATGTAAGGTGAGGGTGACTTGGCATGAGCCCAAGGCTGCTAGGTGTTAATTATTCACTAGTCTACATTGTCTAAGCAACTTGTTGGTCTTACACCTTGTTTATCAATATAATGTATGGGTAGTTCTATGAGCCATGTCACAGTGTATATGGCACTTCTGTTTCTGACTTACCCACGTAAATTGGAACGTAGGCTAACTCAGTGGGATGAACTAGAGATCGGAATCTTATTTTCTAAACCTTATCTCACGTGTCAGTAATGGCATGTGTGACCTTATTCTGAATGGCTCTCCATTGTCTGTCTCTGTAGAAAGATATATTTTGGCATTTGAAATTACGTCTCGTATATGTTCTGCTAAAGTTTTGTACATCCGTAATTTCGTTTTCTCAGACATTTTTGTATTTCTTTTAGTTGGTCCGTTGAGCAACCTTACTGGGCATTCAGCTCACTCCCTTATTATTTTTCCTTTCAAATGATCAATAAAGGGGACTGGATAACGGGGCTAGCTGTGTGACTGAGAGCTAGTAGTTATAATTTCAGAGTTAGTTTAATTATTTTAAGAAATTATAATATGAAAACTTAGTTTGATTTAGATGTTAATTTGAAACTCCGTTTAGGAGTAAATTGTGGACTAAATTACTGTTTTAGGTCTATTTGGCATTTAATTATGTAACTTGGAGACTTATTATCTAGATGCTCTGAATAACTTGTTCGGGAGACTTTTTGAAAATCTGAGGTTTTCTGACTTTATTTAATTGAAATTAACGCTCCGAAAATTTGGGGCTTTACAAGTACTTTCTAAAAAACTTGGCCATGTTTCATGATCGACAACTAATTAACTTAAGAAAATATCATATTCACAAAAGCGAATGTAAAACTTTGTGACAATTGATAATGTTCTTAACATCCACACTACCCAGGTTGAGCATTATAAAATAATCACACTTACTAGTTTATAAAAGCTATGTATATTATGATTTTGAGTTCATCCCTGTCTCAGAATTGCAGATCTTCACATATTAGTACTGTTGTCAAAAATATTTTATCTGATAATAACACGATAAAAATATTTTTCTCGTTGATCTCGTTCAATGCACTAGTACTTAACTTGAAGTTTTCACTTCCATGGTCAAGATAAACCATCTCATTAAGCACTACAACCTACTAGATAATTTCGCTAAGTTCATCTAAGGTAGAAAACATAATAATTATATTATTCTATGTATTACATGATCTATATCTTCCGTGTGTAAATATCTTTATGCGCATAAATCATATCACATACAATATAGAGATACAACAATAACATACATGACCAATTAATGACACGTGCAGTATTATTAAATCCAAAAAGTAACGTTAATCCAATACCAATGTTTCAGGGCAAACCCCAAGAGTCTTAATGCAGTCATCATCAAAAATAGCTTAGCCAACCTTAGCACCATGGCAGTTGCCGTACTTGCCAACCCGAGCCAAACATACCAAGCAAAGCTTGGTACAAAAATTCATGTGATCCAGACTTTTTAGCACAGCTTTCAACCTTTTCAATTTCGTAAGAAGTCTATGCAAGTGATCACCTTGAGCACCTTCCTTCCAGGATTCCTGAAGTAGCAGCTTGAATTTGGGGTGATACATCCAAAAGGCAAAAGGTAAACAATTTAAAAGGTCTTTTCTTTCTATATATCTGGTTAGCATGAACTGTAATTAAAAGGCATTGACTGATCAGAGATGCCAGGAGTGCAGATCTCGACCTCAGAGTTAGGATTTTCACAATCGATGCATCAATTTGTAGCAACTGTCAATTCTTCCTTCACTTCGTTTATTGATCCAAGTGAAAAAGAACCCTCTTGTAGCCATGCCCCTCATTTACAGATCTCACGACATTAAAATCCCCTGTGAAGATTTAAGGTTATCTTGAAAAGTCAAAGCACCCCTTTGAAGTTGATCCCATTTATACTTCCTCTTGTTCCCTTTATTGTCTCCATATACACAGGAAATATACGAGTTTCCAGAAGAATCAGTAGGCTCCACAAGGGCAGTTATAACTTCAGGCATACAAGAGATAGTACTCAGATTCACCATTCGGTTATTCCGACAAGCCAAATCCTAGGGACACCCTTATGGTTCTCATTTGTAAGCAAAAGACCAATTTTTTATCACTTATTCAAAATAGGCTGAAAATTCTCCATTTCATTGTATTTTCCACGAGGCTGACTATCGCAAAGTTGTGCTTTTAATAATTTTCTTTATCTCATATGTTTTGCAAGGTCACTAGAAACCCTCATATTCCAACAACTGAGTGGCATCATTTAAACTTGGAGCCCTTCACCTTCTTTGCAGTGGTGCTGTCCTTGCCTTCATTTTGTTTTTGTCTGTTGCTGCACCCTTGAGGATTTAAAAACCCCCAATGCTGGAAGTGTATTTTAGACTTCCATATACTCCTCATCAGATACACTGGCATCCACTTCAAAGGAGTTGAATTTGTAGGTGGTAACTAGTGGAGATGGCATATCTCTCCAGTCTTGTAGATAATATGTTCACCTAGTTTTTATATGCTATGTGTCCATTGCTTCAGTAGATTCCACAGGTTGCAGGCTTACAGCTGCTTGTGTGTACCTGTTTCAGTTCTAATCCTTCACCCCAGTTTTGGTTTTGGTTTTTAAAGTACTTCTCTCCCTGATGCCCATGCCAAAGAACCTCGCAGTACAAGCACCTTGTAGGATACCATTCATACTTAGTAAACTGACTGTCCTACTCATTATTAACGCAGACTAGAACTGTAATGGCAGATGAGGTAACCTTATCCAAACAGGCAAAAACCTATCCCCTCTTGCTCTAGAGACACATCAGGTGTCCGTGGTTTTGCGAACAGAGGTGTGTCATCATAGTACATGTTCCTAGGTCCAATATTTTATCCTTCACATTTCCAGGTTCAAATTTTGCAATATAAACACCCGACTCCACCTTATATCCGGAAACTCTTTCATGATATCAGATGGTGGTTTTGATCCAAGGTCATAGGTGACAATTCCATGCTCATTGCTTTAATTCAAATTCAACGTCATAGCGTATTCTGTACCTTTGATTCTGTTGACTAAAGAAGGAAGAAGAAACTATACTTCATACCCGCAGCTTTCTTACGATTAAATTTAGAATTAGAATTAAAGGAGTTTCATAAGTTTAGGTAGTAGGTTGTTACTTTTCAACCAAGTGTGGTTAGTGCTTATGTTAGAGGGCAAAGCTCGAAATTCGTCACTGTTACCCGCCATCTTTTGGATGGCAGTTACATGGGGAGATGACGTGGGCCCGTGCGCTGGTTAGTGGACGCGTGTAACTGCCAAGAGATCTCACGCTCGCCAGCCAGCACATGATTCAGACACCGTCAACTATGGTTCAACCTCAACATTTTCTTCCATTTCTAGGTCAGTAGTTATGGTGGCAGATTCATCCCATTCTTGAAGCTCTCCCTTCATCAGCCATAGAGCCAACTTAAGGTGAGAATTTTCCTTCATCGCAGCATCCAATTTCCAATGTATTTTAGGGAGTTCCTTCTGTACTTACTCCCGTTGGAGTCATACCGTGGAGGATTTCCAGTTATAGGGTTTGTGGTGTGGTATTTGGAAGTGCGACAAGACAAAGAGCGTGCTGTTACTAGTTTCGAACGAACTCACAAGCAAAAGCATCCTTACACGGACCGTGAAGCCAATCAGATCAACGAATAGTGGAAGACATGGATTCCGGCAGTGTTGACTAGCATAGACACAGCTTCTCGCTCTAACTTTCTCTAATCGTTGTTCATCTAGTTTCTCTTCCCGTATATAGACTTGTGGTGTACCCAAAAATTTCTTGTTATTAACAAAATAGTTTCCTTGCTTGTCTTTGACTTTTGTAATACGAGGAATAATATGAAGAATCAATTCTGAAATATGAGGAGTCATCTGTGTTTGTACTTGTAAAAATGTCTTCACAAAGAAATCGAAAGTTGTAGCGAGTTTCACATTAAGTATCTCGTCTCCGTTTCAATAGCTGCTAAAAGATAGCAAGCTAAGGTACCGAATTTTATTTACATCGAATTAAAATCTTAGCCCGCCTCACTTGCTTTCTTTACTGAAATCCACATAACAACAACGACAATAACAAATTAGAGGAACATAAAGATACAAACAACCAAACACATTCGTCAAAGGGAAATCATTACTGACCTAACGGCAGAAAATTAGTTTCCACGAAACTCAACAACGGTCTTGCCGAATCGGAGAAGCTCGGAGGTTGGGGCCCACCACCATTTGCCTGTAACATACCAATTTGTTTAAAGCAAAGTGGGCCGGTAAGAAAATAAAGAAATTGAGGGTAGAGAACCTGATAGGGTCGTGCAGTGGCTCTGGTGATGGGTCTTGTGGGAACGGAGCGGGGTTTCCAGATGAGCAACGTGTTGTGGTGGCTAGGGTCATCGAGAATACGAGCTCCCGGAAAGAGGAGCCGGGAGTTAGGCCGACGGGAAGGGAGGATTGCGTTGGCCGGGGGCTTGAGGTTTAGGGTTTGAAGTGTTCCCGCCATTGCCATTCAACGGCAGACTGAAATGTTCGGGCTAAGTTGGCGCAAAGTGGATTAAGCTCAAATGTTGCTGAAGATGAAAGCCTTTGTTAAATCTCTGGGTCTATCCGGTCAGCTTCCCTTGGAGTGGTTGCCATGATTTTGAGCTGGGCAACTGAATTAACTAAGGTTGACAGGAGTTCGGTAAACATATTCCTATCAAATTAATTTTTAGAAACACAAAAAAAAAAAAAAAAAACTGATTAATTAATTATGATTCAAGTAAACAAGAATTATCGACTAATCGCCTTTTTATAATCATATTTAATATTTGACTAACTAGAGTACAAGAATAAGTACAAAGATCTTTAGTACATTTTATTCAAATACCAGATTTTTTTGTCTTTTTTGCTACTTAAATTTGCCTTTAGTACTTTTTTAATAAAATATCATCCTTAACTTAAAACTAATTTTGCTGAAAATAGCTTTAAGTTGATTTTGAAAGTTCATTATAATTAAATCTAAAATTTAATTTTCGGATCAATCTCAAATGAGCTCTTAGTGCCCTCGTCTCCTTTGAAACAAAAAAAAAAAAACGTAAAGTATAACCATCGACATAGCGTAAAAATACTGTAGGTATAGCTACCTTTTGCGAAAATAGGCATATGTGTGTGCCTACGAGCTACCGGACTACTGTCGGCACAACCCTTATGTACCAAAGGCATAGGCCTATCTAATTGGCAATTGCCCTACAGGCTCGAACAATTGCGATAGCCTATTATGCCCACGAGAGTATGTACATGACTCATGAAGGCTTTTTTCATATTGTTTAGTAATTTTATGGGTTAATTACTCACGGCACTCCTGAGGTTTACCCTAAATTACACACGGACCCCACTATCTTTAAAAATTACACTCTGCCCCAAAAATCTAGATTTCTTTGACAGGGTTAACGGCAGGTCATAAAAAGACGTTTTTGCCCTCATATATAACTACACAGTGTCTCTTGGGTTACAGACTTCAAGAGAGGGGAGAGAGGGAAGTTGGTACAGAGGGAAAAACTGAATCAAAATCGATCTCATTTCTTCAAGGTTGCGAAATCAAACCCAACGGCGACGACGATGACAACGACGACGGTGAGAGAGTGTGAGTTTATTTCAGGTGGGTCTTTAGTACACAGGAGTTGGATTGGCCAAAGCAGATCGCGAAAAAGGATGCCAAAGCAGATCGGCCGGATTCGAATCGGCGACGAGCAGTGTGTGGTCTTTGCATGCGGGTGTTGAGCAGTGGGTGGTCGTGCGTTTACTGGTAAGGTTTTGGGTGGTTGTGGGTTTTTCGGTAAAGATCTATGGCGGTTGGTGGTCGTGGGTTTGCTGGGATCTGGATGATTTAGTTCACCGGAATGGTGTTGCCGGTAGTGGCCATTGGTGGTTTGGCATGATTGGCGGTGGTCGGCGGCCGGAAGTGTGCCACTATGGTTGTGGATGGCCTGCGATTACGATGTGGTCGGCGGTGGGTCACAGGGCCACTGCCGGCGGGGTCGCCGGACGTTGTTGGTCGGTGGTGGATTGTGGTGATGAAGGAGCGGTGCCAGGGATAGTTGCCGGTTCGGTAGCCGGACGATTTTCCTTATTTCTCGACATGGGCCTGCAGAGGAGAAAGATAATGAAGAAGAAGAAGAAGAAAAACACTAAAGGGCAATATGGTTTTTTATTCAAGAAATGGAGGGTAGTTTGGGGATGAAAAATCCAAAAAGTAAGGTATCAGAGAATCTTTAGACAGAGTTAGGGTCCCTGTCAATTTTGTGGGGCTCCGTGAAATGCGGGTACAAACCTGGGGGTAGCGGAGTATAATTTTCAAAAGATAGGGGGGTCCGTGTGTATTTTAGGGTAAACCTCAGGGGTGCCGTGAGTAATTAACCCTAATTTTATAGATTACTGCTGCAATAAAGCTACAAAGCTACTATGCTTGGCAGTTATGGTTGTCAGAATTGGACTCAACTTGATATTAAGGCCCCTGCATGAATTCGGCACTAAAACGAGACTATATGATCTGTAGAAAATTTATAAATATGGCATTGCAAAAGTCAAAAAAGTAAAGTTTACCATATTTTAAAGTCCAAATTCATATCTAGAATTACAATGCTAATTAAAAAACTGTAAAGTATGAGGGATTATGTGTACGATAATTAGCAATGGTTGATGATTAGTTTTCGACACTTTGGATAGTCAACATTCAAAATTACACTTACCACGACTGGAGAAGTGTGATAAAATTTGACAATGGACAAATACATCCGTCCTCGAACATGAGTAAATGTCTATTATTGGGGTGATTAATATGGTGTGGCATTATAGTTGAATGAAACTAGCGCAAGAGCATAAATAGCTCTACCCTAAATTTTCTCCTCTACCTTGTGACAACTTAAAAATGTTGTTTTGTTAATTAAATATGCATTTGAGAATATAAGTAGGGCTGTATGTAGATACTATTCGGGATAAGTCAATCGGATATGACATGATAAGCCAGGATAACATATCCTAGCAGATAAGACTGGATAAGATAATTATTATGTCCAGCGTTTGAATCAAACCAGTATTGCATACCGGATAAGTAGTATATCATGTTGATTGTGTTTGGCAGTACAACGGATATAGGCCAGATAACATAAATAATAAAAAAAAACTCAAAGTCCCCTTTTCACCACTTTGTCTTCATAAAAAGTTTGGAAGTCCAAATCCACCATTTTTCATTCATAGAGTCCCGTTTTGGATAACCTGACTTTGCAAATAAAGATGTGTACCCAATCACAAGATAAAGATATATAAATGAACTCACCAACGAAACTAGCTAATAATTAAACAACCATGCACAAGATAAAGATATATAGTAGTGAATTCTTAAACAACCATTCATAAGCTTAAATATAAAACAATTCATCATTACATATCATCCATAAAACTAAAAGTCCAACAACGATGACAACTAAAAACCGGTAGATAAGTGATAATGCAAAATAATAGCCATTGCTACAAGTCCATCGATGACAACTAAAAATCGGTAGACAAGTGGTGGTGGTGGTTCAAAATAATAGCCGTCGCTACAAGTCCATCGATGACAACTAATAACATGTAGAGAAGTGATAGTGAAACAAGCTACGCGTTGGTATTAAGTAACATAAAAGCATATGATGCTTTAGCATCATCAGGAAAGGCAAAGAAACACATCAACAGTCTCTTTCTTAGTAGCAATTTTGTGTGTCATTAGAAGTCAATCAAGATCCGAAGAAAACTCGATCCTACAAAGCTCCTCATAAACTTTCTTCTTGTCATGGGATGCATCTTTAGCGTTACCAAGCCTGTCTGCCAGCATTTCCATTCTCTTGTCAGTACTTTCCACGTATGTGTCCAAACATACATGTTAAGTCTTGCAATCCACTAGCAAAACCTTCCTTCATGCTACCTTGTGTCCTTCTCTTCTTGGTTGGCTTTGTTCCAGTTGATTGAGTCATAGATCCAGTCATAGGTACATACACATCCATGTCATCCAAACCAATAGTACCCTTTTCGCGGTCTTGATATTCTACCGCATCACCTGGAGCTTCAGCTGCTTTTCCAGTAGCTCAATCCTTGCCAAATATAAATCCAATTTGATCATACTTGAATAATGGTTTATGAAGCAGGCCATTGGCTTCTGGATGACTCTGCAAAGACATTTATAGTATCTCGTGCAAAAAGTTAGACTTGGCAAAAAGGAAAAAAACTAAAAGAAATAATCGCCTAGTTACCTTCAAGTAAGCTTCCCATTTTGTACCCTTAACCTCAGCAGAATGTAGTATCTCGTTCCATCCAAAGCCAGATGATCCAAGCATATCCATCACCGTATAGTACATTCTCTTCAACCCCCTTGTACTTGGACTCGATGTGAGGCGTTGCAAGAAGATTGCAACCCAGTAATTTTTCTTCCATCTGTTTCTCAATATGCTAAAAAGCTCTAGCCCTGAATCCTGATTCGTTTTTCCTTCCTTCTTTAACACATTCTTCCATTATATCCATAAAAGTTTGTTCTTCAATGGTGGTCCAAACTCAATGATTTTCTTTATCTTTGGAGGTAGCCTTTCCTTTGTTTTGGAGCTAGCCATTCCTGTGTAAAAAATCATAAGTTAATACATTCAATTACAACAATCAAAAGTCAATTCACAATTCTAAAATACAACCATAAGTCAATACACACTCTTATAATACAATCATAATTTAATCCACGATCTTAAAATACAACCATAAGTCAATCCAATTCTTAAAATACAAGCACAAGGCCATCAACGTTCTTATTATACAACCATAATTTAATCCACGCTCTTAAAATAATATGGGTAAATTACACACGGCTCCCCTGAGGTTTGCCTAAATTACACACGGACCCTCTTATCTTTTTTAATTACACTAAACTACACTTTTTTATTTTTCCGTTCAAAGAATTAACAGAAGTAAGAAAATGACGCTAATACCCCTGAGAAACAAGTTAATTTACCCCTCCCTCTCTCTCTCTCTCACACACACACGAAGCCAAGCAAGCAGCGCCGCAAGCGCGCCCCTGCCATCACGGTCACCGCCCAGGCTGATGCCGCCTCCATCACCGCCGAGCAGACCTGCTCCATCTTCGAGCAGAAGCACGTCTCCCTCTCCTCCGAGTTCACCGCAGATCCAATCACAGCACTCACGGCTTGCCTCCTCGCTTGAACAGCGCCTCGCCGAGCTCGCCGAGCTTGCCCAGCTCCAGGTCGACAAGCACCAAGGCCATCTCCAATCGATAATCCATGACAACGGTGTTTGTGTCAAATCCGGTTCAGATCCTTGCCTTCCAGTTCAGATCCGATTGATCGCCGAAGATGTCTGAGGTGGACGAGGAGTCCAAGCAGGAGTCTTACACCGTGGTTCGCGACGGTCCGGCGAGTGCCCCATCGTCAACCGCAACCTCAACCTCAACCCAGAAACGGTGGCCACGAAATCTGCGGGGAGAGCTTGAAACGTCCGGAGCAGCTGCCGGCGAAGGACGACAACAGTTAAGCCGCCGGAAAGAGCACCGAACAAACGCCGAACATCGCAAACAGGCCTGCCGGTGCCCAAATCCCGGTCAACTTTGCCAAAACGGGAGCTGTAACGCCTCCACGAACAGCCCTCTCAGCCCGAACATAAACACCACGAACCGTTATCCTAGGTGCATTTCTAGTCAAACGCGAACCCTGATATCCGTCTCCTTCCCTCAGATCAAAACCCACCATGATGCTCTGATTATCTCTAGAACAGCAGATCTGAAAAAAGAAAAAAAGTCCAGATTTGGTATTGCTGGGCGTATGAGTAGACACGAAGCGCGTGGTGATGCGTCGTCAGATCTGATCAGGTCCTCTCCAAGGACGCCGAAGGTCGCGCCTCTGGTGAGGCGTCGGCGGCAGTGGCGGAGCATCGGCGGCAGTGGCGGAGCATCGGCGGCAGTCGCTAAGCATTGGGTTGTAAAGAAGAAGAAGAAGAAGAGGGCATTTTGGGGATATCATAATAATTGAAAGGTGCCCTAACTTTTCTTAACGGTTCTTTAACGGAACTGGGCTTTATGTAAGACAGTGACAAACCACAGGGAGCGGAGAGTAATTAAAAAAGATAGGGGGGTCCGTGTGTAATTTAGGCAAACCTCAGGGGGGCCGTGTGTAATTTACCCAAATAATATCATAACGTCCACAATAAACAATAAAAAACTACAATATCATGCTTGGCCTCTCCATTCATAAAACATTTCTTTGGCCAAGTTGTCTATCCATTCCGTCCACTGATAAGATGTTTCAACGGTAGTGATTGCATCACCATCCAAGGCAACAATCCTCTTCAGTCACCATATCTAGCTCGGCCTCCATTGGGTCCACGACCATTTCTGTTCGTATAAGATTATGTAGCAAACAACAAGCTGTAATTATACGTCCTTGTGTTTTAACAGGATAAAAAAATGGACTCCGCAAAATAACACATATTATCTTCAAGAGGCCAAAACATCTATTTATGATGTTCCTAGCAGAAGAATGCTTTAGGTTGAAGAGTTCTTGGTATGTAGTTGGTGGAGGTTCATCTCTCCATAATGATAAATGGTATCTCGTGCCTTTCTATGGTGCAAGGAACCCTTGCCCGTTTGTATAACCAACATCAACAAGGTAATAATAACCTAACATAAAAAATGATGTCTATTAAGAAAGCAGTATATGTAAGTAGAAATATCAAGTGCCCTAACTTTTAACAACAAAATTACCCATATGAATCCTTAATCCATTTCTCTTGCTAATAGCGACTTTAAGCACCCTAGAATCAGCAGCTGAACCCTCCCAACCTGGCAGTACATAGATAAACTTATTATCCCGAGAACAAACTTCTAATACATTGGTTGCAATGTCACCTTTTCTTATACGATATCTTGGTTGATCCTCCTCTGGCACACACATTCAAATTACAGGTCCCATCTAAAGCCCGTAAGCAATTCTATAACAATAAGAATATAAAAGAAGGAATTAGTCTCATGCTGAAAGTAGCATGCTTGAGAAGGAAACACGATGCACAAAAAAATATAACTTATGCGTACCTTAAAGCATTTCCATTTCTCATCGGTACAATTGCTAGTGACAGGATATGGTGCTCTAAGTAAAATGCCTTGTAAACGTAACACTACGCGCAATACTGCATTAAAGTGTCGGTTAACAGTTTCTCCGGACCTTTGGAACTCAAACTTGATTCTACGATTTTTCTCATGATGACCATGTATATCCAACAAAATTGCTACTTGCTCCTCTATACCTACCTCTCCATTAGCTTTTTGCCCACCAGTCGTACGAAGGAGTCCACATAATACGTGAAATGTGTGTCTATCCATCCTTAGTTGTTCTATGCAATTGACATCGCTCACACTAATTAAATGATTCAACATTTTCTAACCGAATCTGCTTTCTATAAGATGAACGTTCCTTCAACACAAATTTTTGGTAGTGCCTCTGAGCAATAATATGTAGCAACACAAGAAACATAAACATGAATTGAATCTGCAAATGTATCTCCTCAAGAATAAGGTAAACTACAATCTCTTCATCTCTTTCATCATACATGTTACGACAATCGAACACCACTAATTCATAAAATATAAAAAAAAAAAAAGGTCAATGAGGACACCAAAATACACCAACATTACTCACTTTGGGGTTAGCAATGTTGAGAATTAATAACTTAAGTATCGAAGGATTAATCTAAAAAGAATAACGGCATCTCATTTTATCGAGTATGATAAAATGAAACCAACTTAAACGCAAGGAAGTGCATTTCTATTTGGCCAGAAAGTGACAATCTTGGTACTACCTACTTAACAACCAATCAATTTTTCCATCAGTATGACCTTACCTCTAAAGATAAGGTAAGCAAGATGTCCTTGTTAGACCTTTATATGCATTATTAATGGGTGCATGCCAATTCTGTCACTAATATATCTTTGAGTTTCTTTTAGTCGACTCCACATCCTATTACTCCTAAAGTCATGACAGACATGTTTCATACTTATATTTGTAGTTTACATGTGAAGTCTCCCATGTTTATAGCATTCTGTTACATTAGAATCCTGGGCATCTTATCTCTCTCAGATTAAGATTGTATTTGATTACTCTTTTCTCCTCTTCAAAATTGTAACAAACTTGTACTCTACACATAAGCTCAACACAATTGTGTATGGAATCTTATCTTAGTTGTCCTTTATACCCATCAACAACGACAAAAATACACTTAAAGTTTCATTCTTTCATACATTTTATCAAACATTTGGTAGATGTAATAAATTTACAAAAAACAGAACTGATTACATAAAAAAATCAAACTAGATACAGAGACTGTTACTATTGTGTGGAATCCATCTAAAAATTACATCATAAATAATGGACTAAAGCTGGAATCCATCTAAGAAACACAAGACACAACAGAAAAAGGAAGAAAATACGGAAATTTTTGTAGAGAAGAGTGAAGAGATTGGAGGAGAAAGAGGACGGAAAGGGACTTACTGGTCGCAGACAGTCGGCGGCGGAGATGGGTCTTGCTGGCGGTAGAGTTTGCTGGGAAGCGAGGGAGACGGTCGGCAGCGCATATGTGTTTTGCTGGAAGTTTAGGGCTCATTTGCCCCTTTGCTCTCCTTTTCTAGGGTAGCCTGACTTTTTCTTATCCCAAGTGCTTGGGATTAAAACAATACCCCACCCCCCGGTACAGAATTATCCCACTTAAGTGGGATAAAACCCATCCTCCGGATTTCTTATCCGTCCGTTGTTAGCGTGTCCAAACGCCGGATAAAATTATTTTTATTTTATCCCGCGCGCCAAACACAACATTGGAGTGGTTGCCATGATTTTGAGCTGGTCAACTGAATTAACTAAGGTTGATAGGAGTTCGGTAAACATATAGCTATCAAATTAATTTTTAAAAAAAAAAAAAAAAAAACTTATTAAGTAATTATAATTCAAGTAAACAAGAATTATTGACCAATCGCTTTTTTATAATCATATTCGACTATCTAAAGTACTAGAATAAGTTACCTTTAGTACATTTTATTCAAATACCAGATTTTTTGTCATTTTGCTACTTAAATTTGCCTTTAGTGCCTTTTTAGTAAAATATCATCCATAACTTAAAACTAATTTTGCTAAAAATAGCTTAAAGTTGATTTTGAAAGTTCATTATAATTAAATCTAAAATTTAATTTTCGGATCAATCTCGAACAAGCTCTTAGTGTACATACTAGCGCAAGAGTCATGCATGGGTGATTAATATGGTGTGGCATTGTAGTTGAATGAAACTAGCGCAAGAGCATAAATAGCTCTCCCATAAATTTTCTCCTCTACCTTGTGACAACTTAAATATGTTGTTTTGTTAATTAAATATGCATTTGAGAATATAAGTAAGGCTATATGTAGATGCTATTCGGGGGAATATTGAGTGCATAATATTATTATCCAAATTTTGGCCACCAGATCCAGATTCAAATATGTTCAGTTATAACCACATCTATATCCACACAAACAGGGTATGGGATCCATGTATTACCATATTCGTGAAGCTAAATTGTTCTTTCCTTAAAAATAATGAATAATCAAGTTAACTTACATGAAAATACTTATATTTCTTTCACACGAATCAAAGAGTTCATAGATTTGACATTTAATTGGTAATCCAAACTAATTTTTTGATTTATATGCAAATACTTATATTTCTTTCAAACAAATCAAAGAGTCCATAGATTTGACAGAAGGTTACAACAAGAAGGAAGACCGGCTCTTCCTTGGAGAAGATTCAAAGAAAGCAAGACCTTGACGTAATGCACTTATCGCTAGCTAGCAAAATTCAAGAGGAGAGGCAAAAGCACCCATATCCGATGCATGTATACATATATGATTATGAGCTTTATCATATTTGTATACACTTAGAAGGAAGCAATATAAACCCAATACATATGTTGAAGGATAAAAAAATACTATATAATAACCACATCAAGTGACCACAATCCAATATTCAAATTTTGAGTTAACTATTTATAGCTCCTAAGCAAGAGAAATTAGTGGCACTAACAACTCTCTTCATTGACCGAATGCACATGACAAGAAAAATTTACCATGTCGATCATGTTTTGTCGTTGCTTATTTCGGGGCCGAAGAATTCTGGTAAGGACATAGATGTGTATTTAAGGCCGTTAGCTATGGGATCGTGGAGTTGAAACTTATGATGTATCTCTTAAACAAAACTTTCAGATGAGGGTTGCTTTGATGTGGACTATACACGATTTTTCGCATTGGGAATGATGTGTGGCTGGAGCACACATGAAAAGTTAGCATGCCTTGCTTGTATGGCGTGAACCCCGGTTATACGTTAAAGCACGGCGGAAATGCCTCATGGCTCGGATGTCACCATAAGTTGTTGCCACCAGACCATCAGTTCTGTATGCAAAATGATATATTTGATGGTACAATAGAGCGTGAGGTTATCACACTGGACTATCCATCTAGTGATAAAGTGCTTTCACACTTGGAGGCACTTGATACTGAAATATTATACGACAAATGTGTGCCGGATCAGAAGATTTCAGGATATGAGAAAGAGCATAATTGGAGGAAACAATGTATTTTCTGGGAGTTAGGTTACTGGAGGACCTCATTATTCGAAACAACATGGATGCGATGCACATTGAGAAGAATGTTTTTGATAATGTGTTCATCACAGTGATGAATGTGAAGGGAAAATCGAAAGATCACCTTAAAGCGAGAAAAGATCTACAACAACTATGTGTACCGCATGAACTGCATCCTGTTCAAGTCAGCGGGAGGACCATACTTCTAAAAGCACCGTACTGTCCAGACAAGAAATAGGTAGAAAACGTATGTCAGTGAGTTAAGAATTTGAAGCTTCTGGATGGGTTTGCGTTCAACATATCTCGTTGTTGCAATGTATCAAAGTGTAAGTTACAAGGGATGAAGAGTCACGACTGCCATGTATTTATGGAAAGATTAATTCCTATTGCCTTCTAGGAATTGTTTCCAAAGGCTGTGTTAGCTCTATGGTTGGATAACCTAGGCTTACATCTTGTTTTGATGATAACTACACATTGATTATGTTCTAATGTGTGCTTTGAGTGTTAGTAGGTATATACATGCACACTCATGAAGACACATTTGAGAAGTTGGATAGATGGATTAAAGCCAAAAAAGCTTAAAGCTATAGTGGACATACTATAAAAGCTTCATCAAGTCCAATGTCAAAGAACAACAAAGAATGCATAGACTAAGTTACTATCGATTATGATTGATCTTTACTATTATGTAACTAGTTTTGGTTTGATGCTTGGATTGATGACTATGGCCTAAAATGACCCTATGACACCTTATACCTTACATGTGAGTTCACAACCTTTCACACAAGTGTGTTTCTTAAAAATGAGTGAAACTTCAGAACTAATCAGATTTTCTCAAAAATGTTTTTGGTGCTAATCTTTTCATATCTTGATAAAAAATTTCATTAGCTTTCTAATGCAAAAAAACGGCAACTCAATCCGATTTTTCTAGAGAAAGTTATGCCCAAAATAAGAAAGGGGGTTTCACGAGACAATCGAGAAATGGGCAGTAAGGGAATGCAGTCGACTTTATTGACCGTTGGGTGAGAAATAACGGCTAGTTTTCCCCAAAATCATGCCAAATCTTTCCATAATGGCTATATTTGATATCTACCCTATAAAAATGATTTGGGGCTTCATCATACACCATGGAAACCATATTCTAAGCCTCCATTAATTAGAGAAACTTCAAGGCTCATAGATTAAACTTTTCTCTCTTCATCTTCATGATTTGACATCATTAAAGAGAGCATCTTTGTGAGCAATTCTTTGATTGAGAGTGAGCATTCTTCAAATTATCAATTCTCTCATCTCTCTATTGTACTAGAGCTTTATTTGTACTCATTTCCTTTTAAGAGGGTTTCTTTGTACACAATTAGACCTGGCAAACGGGTATACCTGCCGGGTACGGATAAAATCCGATCGGGGTACAGGTAAAGTCGGGTTGGGTATAATATACCCGGATTTTTTTGGGTAAGGTTTTTCTGGAACCGTACCCTACCCTTGCGGGTAGGGTATTACCCGCGGGTAAACTATTAAATTTATGATTTTTTTTATTAAACAGATTCACTGGACATTTTTTCTAGAATACTTTTTTCCTTCTTTTTTGTTACCATAACAATTATCTCAACTCCAACACAATTCTCTAACTCCCAATTCTCGATCAATATCTTAACAAAAATACCCAAAAATCACTTAAAATTTTGTTCCTACGACTGAGACAATAACATAATTAATACATACAAAAAAATTAACACAAATATTACGAGTAGATTTGGAAAAAAATTATTTTGTAAACAAAATTTACAAGTCGGCAGATCCAACAGCATGGTGAAGTCGTGAAGGTGTCATAGTTGGCATCCTCGCAGATGGACACTTCAGTCATGGCGTACGAGAATAAGTCGGAGTCGACGAGGTTGACCGGCGTCGGAGCTGATGGGAGACATTGGAGGCGGAGTTGCGACGGATCTGGTAGCGGAGCGTGAGAGGGACGATGAGACACCGTCATCGACAGATCTAACTGGTAGGTGAGAGAGAAAGACATGGGTGTGAGAGAGCGGCGTCGTGGGTGATAGAGCGGAGTCGTGGGTGACACAGCGGTGTCACGGCTGAGAGCCGCGGCATATGTGAGTGCGATGGCGTGACTCCACTGGCTAGTTTCAGTAGTTTGTGAGTTCGAAAGAAAGAGAGTTTAGAGATAGGGAGGGAGGGTGGTGGCCACAGAAAAGAAGATGGAAGAATGAAATGAAACCCTAGCACTTTTTAAAGGGGAAAAACGGTGGCCTGGGTAAACCGCGTCCGACCCGGACTGATCTGAAAATTACGGGTCAGTTCGGGTACGAGTCCATTTTCCACGGGTCTTCAAAACATGTACTCGTACCCTGGTTTTTTGGGCGGGTACAGATCGACCCGCGGGTCCGGGCCTTTTTTTGCCAGGTCTATACACAATTGATCTTTGTAAAAGGATTGTGATCAAGGCTTGGGTTTGTCAAGTCTTGGGTGAGCTTTGTGGATTCAAGGCTGGTGCTTGGTGTGGGGATATCACCAATTATTGTAGGGATTTTGATCTTGACCAGGAAGAAGATTGTTGCTAGTGGATTCTAGTGCTCTTGCAAGGGACTTCCTTGAAGAGGTGGATGTAGGCTTGAGGGTAATTCAAGCCAAACCATTTAAATCTCCTTCTCAAGTATCTCTAACTCAATCTCTTTACTTATTGCTTTATAATTGCTTGAGATTGAATAGTTAACATATTTATTGAAGTATTACTTGGTTTAATTGAGATTTATGATTGTGCTTAGTTTAAATTCCCCATTAATTTTTAAAACCCCTATTCACCCCCTCTAGGGTTGTTTTATTGGTTTCAAGTGGTATCATAGCCTTGGCTCTTGATTTTTAGGTTAACACCTAGAGAGTTAAAAGATCATGGGATTTCTTTGTCTTGAGGAGAGTTCTATTACTAGACCTTCACTTTTTTATGGGTCTTCGTATAGTACATGAAAATTTAAGATGAGTGTATTTTTAGAGTCTTTAGACTTTGAAATGTGAGGAATCGTTGAAGATGGTCCTTATGTTCCCACCGATTTGATTAGGAATAAGCATGTGCCAAGGAGAAATTCGAATTTAGCGACTATGATAAAAAAATGCTTTGCATGAATTCTAGAGCTAAGAATTGTCTTGTTTGTGCTCTAAACACAAATGAACTCGATCGAGTAATCATGTGTGATTCGGCTAAGAATATGTGGGATACACTTCAAGTCACTCATGAAGGGATCTCTCTTCTAAGGGATTCAAAGATTAATTTATGGCATAGAGTATATGAATTGTTTCAAATGTTTTCCGATGAATCCGTTACGAAAATGAATTTTTGTTTTCACTAAAATTGTTAATACTTTGAAACAATTAGGAAAAGATTTTTCTACGGTGATCTTGTAAAAAAGGTAATTATGTCATTACCTAGAGAATGAGATGCAAAAGTCACCGCGTTTCAAGAATCAAATAATCTTAATACCTTCCCGTTGGATGAATTAATTTGCTCATTGATGACGTATGAAATACAACTCGAATCATCCGGGCAAAAAGGTCCAAAGGAGAAAAAGAAGTGCATTGCTCTTAAAGCTTCATCAATGATGGATCAATCTTCAAGTGAAGAGGAAGAAGACTTGAATAACAAAAGATGGACATACTTGCAAAGTCATTCAATGAGTTTCTCAAAATTAAGAAAGTTGGAAACTCGCACAAGAGCAAGAATGATTCAAGTATAGAGACTACCTCATGGGAGAATAAGAGGAAGAAATGGTCAAGAAAGAAGCACTCCATAAAGACATCAATCGAAGCCATCATTTGTAGAGATAATGACTCAAGTGGAGATGAAGGTGGTCATTTCGATGATAGAATTGCAAATCTATGCTTCATGGCTCAAAAAAATGATGAGGTAAATTCTTCATATAATGATAGTGATGGCAATTGCTTTACAACGATGACAATTGTGTTGCTTATGCTCTTTTATATGAAGAATTCATGAAATTAGTCAAGAAAAATTGTGCTTTGAGAAAACAAGTGCATGCGATTTCAAAAGAACTAGATGACTTAAAAAGTGAATATTGTGAGTTGCATGCCAAGAATGAATGCATATCTAGCCGTCTCTATGTGGAACATTTGAATAATGATTTGATTGTGAACATTCCTAGTACAAAACAAATCTCTTATAATACTTTGGTTTTAGAAAAAACAAAATGAAGATTTAAAACTTGAAATTTGTGATTTGAAAATTTGTCTTGAAATTTTTGTTGATGGTCAAAACAACTTGGATGTGATGATTGGACGCCAAAGAATTGGCCTAAACAAAGGTGGTGTTGAATTAGATCCCTTCATTTTGCCCCCTAAAGTTTTCAAACAACAAGCTCGGTTGAATGTTCTTCCAAGACAACCCAAGAACTATTGCATTCCTTTTACACATTGTGGTTAGTGCAACAAGAAAGGGCATACGACTAATTGTTGTCCATATAGAATTGTTTATGTTAGATGTGTAAAGAAAATGTGGGTTGTGAAAGGTCAAGATTTCAAATTTAAGACTAACACCTATGCACCCAAGAAAATGTGGGTACCAAAAGCTAGACCTAAATTATGATTATAGGTTGTTCAAAGCAAAAGCAAAGGCAAATGTCAACAAGAATAAAGCTCCAAGAAAAGTTTGAAAGGGAGGAGTAACAATCTAAATCTTAAGGAGGGGTATGCATTCCAAGATTGGAGATGTTACTTCAAGTGAGGATAGCCTCAAAGCTGGTCAAAGAAAATGGATTCCAAGAATGAACACTTATCAGATCGAATCCTTGGTAGGTCACCGAGACGGTAAAACCTAATGCTCTATTAAACATTGTGGTATGTGCTAAACTTATACATCGTGAAGCATGCTTAAATTGTCATATTTATTCCTCATGATATAAATAACTTGCTTGTTGATAATTGATATGAACCTTGTCATAAATCCCTGATTGTTTACTTATAATCTTGGATACTTGTAGAATTTAGATGACAATGAATGGTCCTCTTGCACTTACATTGGAAATATTGATTGTTGATGACCATTATTGGCTTTATAGAAATTCCATGTTGAAATTATGTCGACTATATGCTTCACGTTGTCATTCCTACACGCACGCACCTTTTGGTAATGCTAAAAGGGGAGCATGACTCGGTTAGACATTTAGTTGTATTTGTTCGATACTGTGGGCATTGATTGAGAGGGAGCATACATTAGGATGAAATATGCACACGGTAATTTGATTAGGGGGGGGCGGGGTGCTTACATGCTTGAATAACACTACCTTGTTACTCTTGAAAAATACATGAAGTATATGAGATTATTGAGCTACATTCCATATATTCCTTTGGATCATAAAGGAACTCTTGATGTCATCGTATGATTTCATGAGTTATATGCACCTCACGCCATTAGCTTACTTATAACTATCATTTCGCACGCACGTACCCTTGTCTTCTTGTTGATGACAAATGGGGATAAATAATCTTGATTTTATATGCTATGTAATTGTCTGTTTGAGAGAACACTAGAGGAAGAGCATATATTGCTTTAGCTAGGAAAGCTAGTTATGAGCTTAATTGTTATATGAGATAAACTGATGTCTTGAGTATACTATATATGATTGAATGTTCTAAGTGAGATTGTTATGCTTAATTGACTACTATATGATACATCTTCCCTAATATAAAATAAATGTTTGTCATCATCAAAAAGGGGGAGATTGTTAGCTCTATGGTTGGATACCTAGGCTTACATCTTATTTTGATGGTAACTACACATTGATTATGTTCTAATGTGTGCTTTGAGTGTATTCTTAGTAGGTATATACATGCACACTCATGAAGACACATTTGAGAAGTTGGATAGATGAATTAAAGCCAAAGAAGCTTAAATCTATAGTGGACATGCTATAAAAACTTCATCAAGTCCAATGTTAAAGAACAACAAAGAATGCATAGACTAAGTTACTATCGATTATGATTGATCTTTACTATTATGTAACTAGTCTTGGTTTGATGCTTTGATTGATGACTATGGCCTAAAATGACCCTAGTACACCTTATACATTACATGTGAGTTTACAACCTTTTACACAAGTGTGTTTCTTGAAAATGAGTGAACTTCGGAACTCACTCAGATTTTCTCAAAAATATTTTTGGTGCTAATATTTTTATCTCTTGATAAAAAAATTCATTAGCTTTCTAATGCATGAAACGGCACCTCAATCCAATTTTTCTAAAGAAAGTTATGCTCAAAATAAGAAATGGGGTTTCACGAGACAGTCGAGAAATAGGTAGTAAGGGAATGCAGTTGACTACATTCCCAATGCAGTCGACTTTGTTGACCGATGAGTGAGAAATAACGGCTAGTTTTGCCCAAAATCATGCCAAATCTTTCAATAATGGCTATAATTGATATCTACCCTATAAAAATGATTTGGGGCTTCATCATACACCATGGAAACCATATTCTAAGCCTCCATTCATTAGAAAAACATCAAGGGTCATAGATTGAACTTTTCTCACTTCATCTTCATGATTTTACATCATTAAAGATAACATCTTTGGGAGCAATTCTTTGATTGAGAGTGAGCATTCTTCAAATTATCAATTCTCTCATCTTTCTATTGTACTAGAGCTTTATTTGTACTCATTTCATTTTAAGAGGGTTTCTTTGTACACAATTGATCTTTGTAAAATGATTGTGATCAAGGCTTGGGTTTGTCAAGTCTTGGGTGA
The DNA here is from genome assembly GCA_033065855.1 of Escallonia rubra. Taxonomy (NCBI): domain Eukaryota; kingdom Viridiplantae; phylum Streptophyta; class Magnoliopsida; order Escalloniales; family Escalloniaceae; genus Escallonia; species Escallonia rubra. The sequence goes on from JAVXUO010002357.1 coordinate 209,921, forward strand.
TCTTTGTGGATTCAAGGCTTGTGCTTAGTGTGTGGATATCACCAAGTGTTGTAAGGGTTTTGATCTTGACCCGGAAGAAGATTATTGCTAATGGATTCTAGTGCTCTTGCAAGAGACTTCCTTAAAGATGTGGATGTAGGCTTGAGGGTAATTCAAGCCGAACCATTTAAATCTCCTTGTCAAGTATCTCCAACTCAACATCTTTACTTATTGCTCTATAATTGTTTGAGATTGAATAGTTAGCAGCTTTATTGAAGTATTACTTGGTTTGATCGAGATTTATGATTGTGCTTAGTTTAAATTCTCCATTAATTTTCAAAAACCCTATTCACCAACCCTTTAGGGTTGTTTTATTGGTTTCAGGTTGTATGCAAGACTTTAACGGAATTATTTCATTTCTTTCTAAATATATGTTCTTCGACACTCCGAGTGTGTATTGTGGAGATGCTTGAGAAGAACATTATGGTGAGAATTTGCAAGCTAGAAATTCTTCTCACGGTATTTCTTTGATTCAATGGAGTATTTGCCTGTTTACTTGGCGTATAAAGCTAAGGTGGGTGGACATGTACAATATTGGTGGATATATCCATTTGAGAGATAATCCTATAACTCTCTGTTGTTCGTTTATCACATAATGCAAACCCTGTTAGCATTGATATTTCACGTAACTCTATTCCTTAAACTTGTAAGTCCATGTTTCATATAAAGAAAAAAGTCCGTAACAAAGCTCGTGTTGAGGGCTCAATTACCGAGGCTTACATAATGGATGAGCTTTCAACTTTTGTACCCAATATTTTGGGCCTAATGTTGATGAAAGTTAAATATACTACGCCGAAATGAGCACGGAGCTATCACGAATTTAGAAGGGCATTTATCAATATCAAACAGTCAGGTAGTCCGTTCAGAAAAATCTATACTTGGTGGCTATTGGATGAAGAATTTAGCACTGCAGCAATATATGCCCTTCCAAATTGTGAAGAAGTTTTAGCTTTTGTTGAGTAAGTTAATTAATGTCTTCAAATAATTATTGTAAACACTTGAAAATGTGTTATCAACGGGTTAACTATACCGATTTATAGTGAGTTTGATGTGAAATCTCAAATCACTGATCCTGCTGGACTTGAATCTCATAAAAAATTGCAATTTTTTGAGTGGTTCAAAAGACGTGTAAGTCTCAAACCAAACGATAATACGTGTTATATATAGTTATGTTTTTATTAGTATACTTATATATTCTTAATTTTCACCGTCTTCCATAATTGGTTCAATCGGTTGACAAACCAGTAGACTCCAGCTTGAAAGTACTAGCTCAAGGCCCTAGTAAACAAGCATCTTGTCATGGAGGCTATATCGCCAACGGATTTAGGTTTAACAGAAAAGATGATGACCAAAATAAATAAACTCAAAATAGTGGAGTCTTGGTCGACAACGACTGTTATGATAAGAATTGCTTGGATTTTTATGGAGAGTTCTTTGAGATCATTGAGCTAACATATATGGGTAGCCAAAACCTCTTGGTAATGTTCAAGTGTACATGTTTGATATTACATGCATCAGAGGAATGTGTGTTAGCTCACAAGGGATTGTACATGTCAATATTAAGTCAAGATTTGCATCAGACGAACCATTTGTGTTTGCTAGTCAAGCTGCACAAGTGTTCTAAGCGAAAGATTTCGCAAATCCTAAATCTTATTGGTTTACTGTTATCGAGTTCAAAACATTGTCAGTCGTATATGACAGTGACGTAGACACCTATCAAGCTGACTAAGCACCTGTCTTGGTACATGTTGAAGTGAACAACGAGGATGACTCTCTTCTTCTTCAACCAACACTTCATCTAGGAGAAGAAGTCGTAAATGATGAAGAGGAAGAATTAGAAAGTGTTGAAGATGATGAGAATGAGTCTACTGACGAAGAATATGAATTACAAGATGAAGAGGACGACGAGTCTCAAGAAGAAGAGGATGATGAGTCTGAAGATGAAGACGATGACAATTCTCAAAATGCAAATGATTGACTTGTAATGTTGTAACGTTTATGACTTGTAATAAGTAACTTGAATATTTCACTTAATTTTACGACATAACAAAGTCATCTTCCTAATGTGACTTGTACTTAACTACTCTGTAGTGATATGTTAACTTACTCGTTCATCTGGTTCATAGTAGAGAATCTAATAACTTGGGGTTGTTTGATAAAACTGAATTTTAAGTGCTGAAAAAGTTAAGCGACTGAATTTTTACTGAAAAATAAGTTAACATGTTTGGTAAACCAAAAGCAAATGTCTGAAAATTGTTCCAAGTTATTTTACCAAAATTATGCATTTATTTAAGTACATTATAACTTTGTTTTTGGCCAAAATCGTGTTGGTGGTGATGGCGGTAGTGGCAATAGAGTAATAATGGTTGTGGTGGTGGCGGTGGTAGAAAGGTGCCATGTGACGCTAGTAGTATGTGAAGATGTGGTGTTGGTAATTGTTGTGGTAGAGAAAGGCAACAACATGGTGGTCATGGCAGTGGTTGTACTGTGATGGATATTTAGATGGTTTTGGCGGATATGAACGTGGTGAGGGCGGTGATGGTGTGATGGAGGTGGCGATATCCTTGTGGTGGTGGTGGTGGTTTTGGTGGCTAGGCCGTGGTAATTGTGGTGGTGGTAGCAACATGGTATAATGGTTGTGGTGGTGGTTGTAGTTTGATGAAGGTGGTGTTGCTAGCAAATTAATTGAGACGACATCATAGTGGTAATTATCCTTTTTATATAGAATTTTGTTAAGAAACTTTTAACCATCCCACTTAGAATTAAGTGATAAGCATTAAATAGAGTGTGTTTGATAAAGCAATTAAGCACTTAAAACTTAAAGTTTTCAATGACTTTTAATTAAGTGCTTTTGATAACTCTAAATCTTGTATCATTTAAAAAATTAATTCCTACAAAAAATAGACTAAAATTTTAAGTCAGGGTTGACTTACTTAATGCTGATCACTTAATTCTAAATGAGATGGTTAAAAGTTATTTAACATATTTTTACATAAAAAATAATTACCACCACGATGCCGCTTCAATTAATTTGCTGGCAACACTGCCTCCACCACAATACATCACCACCACAACCATTATTTCCTTTTGCTACCATCACCACAACTACCACGACCTAGCCACTATCACTATCACCACCACCACCACCGACACCATCATAAGGACAACGCCACCTCCACCATACCGTCGTTGTTGTCACCGCGTCTATTTCCGTCAAAAATATCTAAAATCCACCACACTACAATCACTATCATGACCGCCATGTTGCCGCCTATTGCTATCATCACAATTACCAACACTACGTCTTCACGCACCATTACCGCCACCATTGACACCTTTTTGCGGCTGTCGCCACCACCACTACTCCATCGTCACTACCACCACCACAACTAACACAATTTTAGCCCCCACAAAAAAGTTATAAAGTACATAAACCAATGCATAATTTTGGTAAAATGGATAAATTTGTAAATAAATAATTTTCAAACATTTGCTTTTGGTTTACCAAACAGGTTAACTTATTTTTCAGTAAAAATTCAGTTGTTTAAAGTTTCCAGTTTTACGAATTCAGTGCTTAATTTTTCCAGCACTTAAATTTCAGTTTTATCAAACAGCCCACACTAACTTAAAATTTTAGTCTATATTTGGTAAGAATTAATTTTTTAAGTGATACCACATTAAGTAATCAAACGCACTTAATTAAGAATCACTGAAAACTTTAAGTTTTAAGTGTTTAATTGCATTATCAAACACACTCTAACATAATATTCACTGTAAGTTTTTGTTATCACTTATGGATAGATTACGGGCCCTTCATGGTCGCGTTGGATGTCAAGCTGGTCCATGCAGGTGGCTAAGTCCTCGGCATTGCCTGCTGATGACTAGGCACATATCATGAGCATCCAGTAGACCCGGCCCTAGCCCCAGCCGCAATGAAAGCTCCAGCCGTAGCCCCAGCCCCAGGCCGAGCCCTCCCAGCCGCACGCTGGTTCTCCTTCTTCAGTGGGTTCGACGACATGAGATATATTTAATATTTGCATTTAGTCATCATGTCTACCTTATATTTAAATTATATTTGAACTGCATTAATGTTGGTATTATGTAAGATCTCGTCGAGCCCGTGGACCCACACGCTTGGTGCGCATTGATTCCCGGCGAAAATATCGAGTTACTCTCACCAAGGATGGCCAGTAAGTAAAAAATCACATAATACAGTACTTGACACTTCAATAATTTTGATAGTTATTACTGTTCACTTATTTAATGATGTTAATGCTATTTTTATCAGGATCCTGAAGTGTCCGACAAAAACGAAGATCGACATCCATATGAAGGGCTGCTTCTTTGAGCCATTGCTATACTAGAAGGACAGGGATGCCGGGAAGAGGGAGGCCCTGTAGGAGGAGTGGCTGGTATGGTTTGATAAATTGTCAGCTAATATTTGTTTAATTAGTACCTTATATTTAAATTAATCATACTGATTTGTGTAATTGGATGCATTACAAGAGGGGTTCGAGTTTGAGTTAATTAAGCAGTAGACATTGGGGAGGATGGCTTTTTTTTGCCTACATTGCCAAAAATTATCGGCGATGGCTACATGACATGCGAGAATGGGTGAAGAAGCTGCTGTTGGAGGATACCATGATGAAAGAGTGAAAGGGGTATCCCCGTTATTGGATCTAACCATCTGTATGAAGGCAGATGGTTAATAGGTGGATCACTGATCCATCTTGGGAGGTGAAGAGTAGGAGTGGGAAGGCTAGTAGAAAGGATCAGGATCCTATGTGCCTCACAATGTCATCCGACATAAGAAGAGTAGGTGTGTGCTTTGACATAAACGATGACGCATGTGAGGAAGTGAGAAAAGATGATGCCCATCGGGCATGGGAGTAGATTTCACAGGTTGCTCGGCAAATCGATGTAATATACAAAATAATTTTTTTATAGTTAAAATTTCAATAATGTTTTCAATGTTTATTGTCTTGATGTCTTTAATGTCAAATTACTATTTTGCAGGCCTTGTATGAAGAGATTAGGGGGTCTGGGCAGCAGTCCGATCAGCCATCAGTGTCCACGAGTACGAGTATGAATACCGAAGGATTGAAGCAGTGGCTGGATACACCGAAGGTCGTTAATTGAAGGAAAGGGCGTGTATGCAGCATGCCCAACGCGACTGCACGTGCCGTGATGAGAGCGTCCCCACCCTCTACTACCCCTCCATAGACAAAGATACAGACAGTAGAGCGACAGTTACACCCATAGGATGTTCATCGCATTGCTCGAGAGGTGGTCAAGATGATCACAGAGGATGTGGTACAAAACAATTATTCTATGAAGTCAATATACATGAATAAATACAATATACAATTACTAATGAGAATGTGTGCATGCTTGTAATGTAGAACATTATTGCTGAACAGCCTTAGTCGGATCGGATGACACCCCCATGGACGATGACGAGTAGGGTCCAAATCTCGATCTTGACGAGCCATGAGCCCTCCCCATCTTCCCCTCCTCTACCCTCTTGGAATTGTGCTCCCCTCCCCGATTTTTATCCCCCTCCCGCTCTTGTCCCCGCCCCATGTTATATTTAATTCATACCTGGACAATGTTGTATATATTTTTTGTTCAATTATAATAGAATTTGAATATATACTTTGTGTTTTAGGGTTAAATAATTGCTGATAATGTGGATTGGAAATTATTTATTGATGGATGTGGATTGGTTGGGATTGTATAATGTGATTGGATTTGAATTACACGTTTGGATTTCTTCGACTGATTTTTTTTTCGTCACTAAAAGTCTACAAATAGAGTGTTGTGAAAAACTTTGAGCGACGAATATTTCTGTTGCGTCGCTAAAGGTTTTGCTAACAGAGCTTTCGCAACGGACAACCCATTGCTAAATGTCCATTACTTTTGCCGACAGAATTTTAGCGACGGAATTTATGCTGCTAAAAATCCGTCAGTAAAACCTTTAGCGAATATTTTTTTCAAATTAATAATTTTTTTAAAAATAAATTCAATTAAAATACGAAAATTATCTTTAGCAACAAAATTACCGTTGGTAAAGGAATTTAGTGTCTGTCGCTAAAACTTGGACTTTTGGTGACGGATTTTAAAATTCCATCACCAAACTTTTAGCGACTGGGTGTCCATCGCCAAAAGTATTTGGCGACAGAACAAGGACTCTAGTGACATAACTGTCAGTCATTAAAAGTCTTTTTCCTTGTAATGTGATGACATGAATGGAGTTCGGCTAGTTAGGATGACATGAATGTGGTTGATGACGATTGTGTGGATGTTAGTGGACCTGCGTTAGGTGTTGATGGCCTTAATGTCAATGCAGTGGATACTAGTAGAGAAGTAGTGGTGAGGATGAGGTTGTTGATAATCGAGATAGGTTTTATGAAGTGACTACCCAGTCACTAATGATAAAGACTGTGAACTAGTGCAAGTAGGTACAAACCCAAGTGAGGTTGTTATGAATCCAACCCAAAACAATTGTGTGAATAACCAAAATAGTAATGTACTGAGCAATTCCAAAACCTTGATGAGCGAACCTTTGAAGTACTGAGCCAACCCAAACCACCAATGGGTCAACCCTCAATCAATGAGCCAACTTAGTTTGGCTCAAACCCACATGTGCACGATGCACACCCTGCTGGAATTCCCGTGGATGTTATGCCGGAAATGGTGCAATTATCATATGAACCTAGAAGGCTTGATGGCACATCTAATGACGATGATGGCTCAAGGAAGGAAAAAAAATCCATCGAAGAACCATTGCCCTAATTTTACTGAGGTTGATATGAGAGAACATAACTTTGTGATTGCACAGTGCTTTAGCTCACGTACTAAATTCAAAGGGCTGCTAGAGAGTATGCACTGAATGAAGGGTTCCTGTTTTATGGAAGAGATAATAAGTTTAGGGATATGGAAATTTGTTATGAATGACATTGTCCATGGAGCATATTTGCTTCAAGAATGTATAAGGGTGATACAATGCAAGTAAATCTTATATCCATGAACACCTGTGGAAGAGAATCAACCAACAAGCTAGTTAAAGCAGGACGGTCGGCAAGAAAGTATGTTCAATGGTTTAAATTCAACATTAAATGGTCTATTAGTTCCCTTGTTAGTAGGAAGCTACTTAGGCCTTAGGGTATATTATATTCAGCTCAATAGAAGGCTGTTACAATGCTTTTGGGAAACTTTGATAAGTAATATGGTAAACCATGTGACTGTAACACCCCATATATTTTTTTATCAAGATACTCGTATAAGTACGAATTAGAATGTATTGTGACTTTGAATTAAATGGTGGGCCTAAGAACCAATTTAGATTTTTATTTCCGAAAAGTGGGTTATACTTTTAAGATTAGATGATCCAACTTAAATTTGGACTTTAGTTTGAACCATTTATAAAATTAGATAATTTTGGGACATAATAAGTACTTTGCAATTTTAAATCTTTTAGAAATATAATTTTATTTCTTTTAGGTTTCTGATAGTTTATGTGAGGACAACAAACTTCAGAAAAGCCTCCAAAGAATTCCTAGGAAGACACCTCTTAGGATATTGCACATTGTTTTAAGATAAGAATTTCTTTCGATTATTGAATTGAAGTTTGTAGTAGGAACCCTACAAAATTTTGTTACCGTTGGAACCCTAATTGGAACCTTTGGAAATATTGATATTTAGAACTTTCGATATAATTGGATTGAGAAAATCAAAGCTTTGAGTTAATATTGCAATTTGAGGTAAGAGTTTTCTCACGCGTTTACTTTATTTAAAATCAAAGTATCGATCTTTTCTTCAATTTAATTATTGTTTGGAAGGGATTCATTGGTGCTATAGAACCCTAATTGCATTATTGATCTTTACGCTAAACTGGTTATTTACTTTGATTCATGACCTATTGTTACTAATTTTGCGGTAGTTTCAACAGTCCGTATCTCTTTCGTTCTTCGTCCAACTTCTATGCTCTTATACTTTTTGAAAACCATATACAACTTTGTAGTTTTGAGTTTTTCCAAAATCGAACTATTTAATATTTGAAAATACATCTAAACAATCATATGCTTATGTTTCTAGCAATTCAAGTCAGCCAACTTCGATTTACTTTATCTTCCTTATTACTAATTGGTTTTCGATGATCTTGGACATTCTAAAATTCTTGAAGAGTCTTCTTTAACTTTGTAGTTTAAGGTTTTATCAGAATCAGTTTCTTGGTCAAAATTGAGTTTGAAAGTTGTTCGTCAGTGCAGACTTTTAATACTATAAATCAGCCCATTTCGATTTGCTCTATCTCCTTTATATCTCATTGCTTTTTGATGATTCTAGACATTCTCAAATCTTTAAAGATTCCTCTTTAACTTCTTAGTTTTTTGTTTTATCAGAATCCATCTATTTCCTGATTGAAATTTAGTTTGAATGTTATTAGTCAGTGCAGAAGTTGCTATTTGGCACTGCAAATGAGCTTACATTGACTTGCTCTATCTTAGTTGTTTCTTATCACTTTTTGACGATAGTAGACATTACAAAAATAATAACAAGTCCTTTTTAAGTTTTAGGTTTTGAGTTTTCTTAGAATTTGTACGCTTCATTGTTGAAATTGCCCTTGAATAAAACTATCCTGCGTAGAATCATGTGAACAAGAATGACTTTGTCGGCTTCAAACTCTTGGTGTTTATTGGATTTATGCTTTTGTAATCTGGTGAGTCTTGTCACAGTATATGTGACTCATCTATTTCTAACTTATCCATGTGGATTGAAATGTGGGCTATCTCAGCGAGATGAGCTAGAAGATCATGATCTTAAATTCTGAATCATCTCGCGTGTCAGTGATGGCACGCGTGGCACATTTTTAATGACTCCCCTGGTTTTCGTCTTTGTCTAATTACATATTTGAATTCTGATATCTAATCTATTTGAAGACGTTTTCAAACTTATCTGAAGTATTATTGAATTTACTGGAGTCTTTATACATAATATTATTATCTGACCTAATGAAATTGTTTCAAACTTAGTTTTGTATTATTTTGTACACATCAAAACCTTTTGAACCAAATGCAGTTGTCTATAGGAATTTGTTACTTTCATATTGTATTGTCCGCTGGTACAAGGTATTTTGATCGTGTTTCTAGTCTGATTTTTAAATTTACAGTTAGTGCATTGGTTTTGATATTTGCCATGCAACTTGTGTATTGTATTTTATCGACTCCAAGTGATGTTCTCGATATAGCGTGTTTTGTACTCTATGGGTGGGTGGGTGTGATTAACTGCAATATTTGGTACTTTTTACGCTGTTTAAAATAACTATATGTGAGCCAAAAAATAAACGGGCGATAATTTTGAGCATTGATCAGGTATTAGTAAAGTATGGGAGCTTAAAATGATTTTGGAGTCAAAATGTAATTTTAAATTTTTTTTGAGGTCATTTTGTAATTTTTGAAAAACGTTGAGGTCATTAATGTGTTTTTAGAGAAAATTGTCTTGGGATGCCACCTCCTACTTGTGCATTTGGTGACTAATGTAATTTAATAATAAACAAATGTTTTTCTATTGTTTAGGAAATTAAAGTAAAACGAAAAATAAAACAAAATTAGAAAAGGAAATTCGGAAAGAAAGAAGAAACAAAAATAAGAAACAGAGAGAAAAGAAGAAGCAGAGCATAGAGAGCTCGGGGAAAAAACATGGGAGAATTTGGGAGAAATTCTTCGAGGTAATCCCCATTCTCTGCTAGTATACGAATTTGGTATGTGTTAGTGTGTGCTTTATTGTGTGTTTGTGTGTTCAACATGAGTGGGTGTACTCACTATGTGTGCGTGAGTATGTGGGTGAATAGATGTGTGTTTCCAGTGTGTGTGATTTTTGGTGAGTTGTTAGTGTTTAAGTGTAGGTGCAGTGTGTGGGACTGTTTCAGTCTGAGTGTGTGTGAGAAAAGAAAGTGAAGTGTGTGTATCGAGTGTGCAGTGTATGTGCGTATGCGGTGTGTGTTTCAGTGATCATCAGTGTTTAACCAAAGCGGGAAAGGTCACTGAAGTGTTTTGATCGAAAAGCATTTCAGTTCCTTGTCATTAGATATCATTTAACTTCACAGAAAAAGTTGGTTCTTAACTTCAACACACGAGTTTGAATCCTTAAGACTACCACAAAAAGGTTGGGCCAAAAGATGGATAGTGGAGATATACGTGCATAAGCTGTGAGGCTGATGTGTATACTGTGGGACTGTATACGCTGGGAGGCTGATGAGATCTTAGCTCATGATTAGCCAAAAGATCATTGTATAATGACTGTGCTGAGCAAAAGCACATGACCATCAAATGTGTGTTGGAAAGACACAAAATAGGCATAAGGCCTCTTACATTATCGTTGAACTGGTCACAAATATTCCAAAATGCCGTTCAGAATAGGGTAGGCCAAATAGGTCATGAAAATCAATGGGTCATCATCAGGTCACAAGAAGGTTAACAAATTAGGTTTGGAAGATCAGGAATTGAAAGATCATCCAACAAGCCATAGGGAGGTGAACATGTCATGTCATAATATAGCGAGCTCAGAAAGGTGCTTGGACCATTATCTTCTTTTCTTTTTCACTTTTTTCGAATGTTTTTCATTTCAGTTTTTCTTTCTCAACCTCGTCAAAATGTAAAAGAGCATTTGTCTCTCTTAGATAAGCATAACCTCATGGAGGACTTTATATATAGAATACAATGTAGGCCAGGGTATGGGCGAAGAAACGAATAGTAATTAGGCTAAAAAACCCAAGTATAAAATCAAAGCACCTAGTGTGTGCCCAAGGAGACCGAACCTACAAGATAACTAAGATGGCTAAGTATCTCATTTGGGGAATCAGGGCAGACATAGTTCAAACTAGATCTGTTGAATATCTATTCTTTGAACTCAATCCATGGAAATTCTATGCTGAATTTTAACAATCATTCTCGAACCTTTCTATTTCATTTTTTTTTATTTTTTTAGTTCTTTTACTCCTTTTTATTTTTTTCCTTAATACTTCTTCCTTCTTTGAGATAGAACACATAAATCACCACGATTTCAATCATCATCTATCTTCAAGACCTTGGTTCATATGAAAGTGAACCCTTTCCATGTCGAGTTGACTTTGCCGCATTACTTAGGACATAGGCACACACAAGGAGACTATCCGCCCTAATGTTAGAAATATAGGCTTCCAAACAGAAATGCTACAGTGTTTAGGCACAAAGGGCTAGCAAATGGAAAAATCTAGTACATGGTAATGATGATTTATGGTACTGAATCGATGGCCTCCACTCATCGGGAATGCTCATTTCAAGGAAGACTCATGCAAACCCACATTCTTTCGAGGTATATATATATATATCTCCCCCCCTTTTCGTGCCCTAACTTTTGCCTAGACCGCCCTTTTCAGCGTTTTCAGTCTAGCTGGATTTTTCTTCTTCTTTTTTTCTTTATAGATTAATGGTCCAAGCTAGGAGAGGAAGTAAGTGAGTTTTGAACAGGAAAAAGTCTTAACATTGCTATGACACCTCGTTACCTTTGAGGATTTGTCTTGTTTCTAGTGAATGAGGGGTTGGCTGAGAGAGGAAGTCACAGCCTTTTCTTGATAGTATCTTAGATTCTTACTCGAATGTTTAAATTTCAAACCAAATTCTTCCACTAGGTTTCCTGACATTCAATTTTAGAGAAACTGAAATTATGATTTTTAAGCTTGAAAACACAGGGATCACTACCCCCTAATGCGAAAAAGAAGTGTTAACGAGATAGACCACTGACCTTAAGTTCAAATCATCTTTTGCACAATATCCCAGAGTGATTGATCAATTATGAATTCAACTGGTAAGAAATCGGGGCCATTTTTGCTTTGGAAACTATTATGCTCTCGACTTGCTAAGGATAGACTTCTAGACTTACTGGTAGGATAAACTCTAGTTGACTCAAACTCTAAAAGAGACTTTTAAGAAATAAAAAATCCCTGACTTTTTATATCTTCTATTCCTCCTCAGCTGCATCAGAATAAATTGGCTATCCAAAGGTAAGCAAAAACAATGACACATTAACAATCAAAAGAACAAATCAGAAAAAGGTAATCTAGAAAATGCTATGAAAACTATCCAAGGTTCTGGCTCGACATCGTACTAAGCTAGGTATTGGGAAAGTCTTTGGCCATTAATCTTAGCGATCACAGGCCTTATCTCATGCTAGGGTGATCTGGCTAACAATATCCTCCTCTTAGTCGAGCCTAGAAAGATCCAATACCGCAAGAGACATCTCATTTATGCTCACTTGGTGTGCCGGTAAAGATTCCGTCTTCATATTGGGTGCGGCTGAAGGTTTCACTTCACCTTTATCAATCAAATCTTCGATGGCATGACGAAGGGCAATGCAATTTTCTGTGTGATGCTCGGCTATTTGATGATAAGCACAATGAGGTTGGGCATCATATCATTCGGGTGAAACAACCGATGTAGGAATATGTGGTAACTTGGCAATGAGACCTCCTTATAGAAACTGTTCAAAGACTTTTATAAGCGAGGTGTTTAAATGGGTGAACCGTCATCGCGACTTGGGAATGGCTTCCCACACTACTAGTTGAGACCTTGCACTTTTGACGTTATTTACCTTAGCTAGCATTTCTCCTATCGACTGAGTATCCTCTCGCTTAATTTCTTGGGTTATAGTTCCTTTGTTGATAACATATTTCAATTTGTATTAGGAACCCCGTTAATGTTTTGAAGGAAAAGTTATAATGCCCCAAAAGATACTCATGGTAGACCGATAGCAAGTTGTTTGTTATCATGTTAACCTGTTCTTATTCTGACGGGCAATTAACCATCTGAGCAGCCTTATTCCTCTATCGCAGTATAAAGGTTGAGACTGACTCCTTAGGCTTCTGTTTGGTAGTCTCTCTTGGAGTAATATCCAAATCAGCCTTGTACTGGTACTGATTAAAAAATTCTCACACCACATCTTCTCGTGTTTGCAATCTTGAATCGTTGAGGGTGAGGAACCATCGAGTAGCGGCTTCGGTCAAGGTTCGACAAAAAAGCTGAAGCAATTGATTCTGATTAACTCCATAAGGAGCTAATCCTTGCATATACATCTTCACATGGATTCGTGGATCCGTCGTCCCTTCGAATTTGTCCATATCCGACATCTTAAACTTCGGAGGAAGTCTATCGTCTTAGCCTATAGTAAGGGTATTGAGGTCCATTGGTCATTTGTCTTTCTCATCTTAGTTTACGACTCAAGCATAGCCAATTTTTCCTCATATTTCGGAGCAATAGTCTCTCATTTGTTATTAAGTTCAGACTGTCCATCAAATTCGAGTCTTGGCTTTCCCCTTTCCCTTCAATCTTTGATTTTTCTCCTGATTCGTTGTTTTGATCTTTTTCCATGAATAATCCTACACTCAAGGCGATTTTGGTATGTTGAGCTACTAGAGTAGCGAGGTTAGCTTGAAAATCATTTTGTAGATCATCAAGGATTTGGATGAGATTATTTGGCTGAGGAAATCCTTCGGCTATTAGAATCCAGTTAAGACTTCGGACATATCTTAATACCAGAGCTTCGTACTGATGTCAGAGCTCGTTACCTTGCAGAAGAAAATATTTTGAGCTTTTTCAAAACTTATTTTTGACTTATATTTATTTATTTATTATTATTGTTATTATTATTATTATTATTATTTTATTTTTATCAAGTGCATCAGACTAAGCAAGAACATTGACTATATTTTTAGTCAAAACAAACCTGAAAAAATAATCTAGGAAGTATTAGGAAAACCAAATGAGATAAAACTAAAACTAAGGTGTTGACTTATTGATTTTGATGATTCTAAAATTATTATTTCTAACTTTAATCTGACAACATTATTAAGATAAATATTTCTGGATTTATCTGAATCAAACAAAGACGAAGATCATGCCTTGGACAAAGCTTGAACTTGGATTTGGATTTGGGATTGAACAAAGACTCGTCTACCTTGAAGATGCAAGAGCCTGAAGTATAGTTTTATTCTTTCTCCATTGTTTCTAAGTCCTTTTTAAAAGATCTCCCAGAAATTCAAGTAAAGAAAAATTTTCGGTCGAAGCCAAAGTTTTCGGTCGAAGCCAAGAACTTTCTGTCGAAGCCAAAGTTTTCGGTCGAAGCCAAGAACTTTCGGCCGAAGCCAAACTTTTCGGTAGAAGCCAATCTTTTAAGTCAAAGCTAAAGTTTTCAGTCAAAGCAAAGTTTTCGGTCGAACGAAATGCAGTTTTCATTCGACTCAATTCTTCAGTGACTTCAATATCTCTCTACACTGTCTTTTCATTCGAATGAATTTGAGTTTTCATTCGACCGAATTCCTCAAAGATGTACTTTCATTCGAATTAACTTATGTTTCATTCGAATCAAACTTTAAGCTTTCCCTTCTTAACGGTTCATTTTCTCCTCCAGTATAAAAAGGGTCCTTGAGAGCATTTATTGTAACTTTTACAATTCCTTGCGAAATCTCTCTCTAACTCTTCTCAAAATACTCTCTCATCTGATTCTCACATTTTCATCTATTCTATATCGAATGAGTTTATTTTTGAGAAAGTTTGTTGAAAGTTTCTTAGTTTGGTTCTTGAAAGAATATAGATCTTCCCACCTAAGAAGGCTTAGTTGTAGATTATTCATTGTAACATCTACTCAAGAAGGAGTTCCTTTGTTGTATCTCAATTGTAAATCTCTTTTCATTTGTAAACTATTGGAAACCTTGGAAGGGTTTCAGAAATTGTACTGCGGTTTGAGCTAGCACCCAAAGCTAGCTGGTTAGTGAAAGGCTCGAGTAGGTCTCCCTTGTGTGGAGTGCTTGGGGACTAGATGTAGGCTGGTGGGGCCAAACTATTATAAATCTCTGTGTTGAATTATTATTGTTATTTCTATTAGTCTTTTTTAATTTCAGTTTAAATTTCAACTCAAGTTGTAAACATCTATTCACTCCCCATCTAGGTGTGTTTAGGGACCTACAAGTGGTATCAGAGCCGTGTGCTCTCGTAATTTTAGTTGACTTAATCGTCTAGAGCTAAAGATCGCTTATGGAAGAAGGCTCAGCAACCACCAGGCCACCCTTGTTGAAGAACGACAACTACAGCTACCGGAAAAATCAGATGAGAAACTTCCTGAGGCAGGATATACATGTGTGGTATGTTGTAGAGAATGGTTCTATAATTCCCATGAAGGATGGACCAGACGGAACCAAGATTCCAAAAGGAATTCTTGACATGGACGCTCATGAGGCACAACTTTTTTCTATGGATGATAAAGAAAAGAACATCATCAGATGTGGCCTTGACATGAATAAATACAATCGTGTCTCAGCATGTGAAACAACCAAAGAAATGTAGAGGTTCTTGGAGGTCAGTCACGAAGGTACTAATCAGGTGAAAGAGACCAAGATCAACATGTTGGTCCAGTAGTATGAGGCCTTCAAGATGAAGGAGCACGAGTCCATAAATGAGATGTACTCCAGGTTTACACTCATTATAAATGGACTAAAGCTTTTGGGTAAAACCTACCCAGAAAAAGAAGTTGTTAGAAAAGTTCTCAGATCTCTTCCAAAGAGATGAGAAGCGAAACTCAGAGCCATTCAAGAAGCCAAAGACCTGAATGTGTTGAAGTTGGAAGAATTGGTGGGTTCCTTAATGACTCATGAAATCACAATGAAGATTCATGACGAAGAAGAAACCACCTCCAAGAAGAAGAACTTAACTCTCAAAGCTGAGACTTCTCATGAACCTGTAGAGAGTCGTGATGATTCTGATCCTGAAATGGCTCTCATTACTCGAAGGTATAAGAAGTTTCTTACAAGCAAGCGAGATGGGAAGATCATGATAAATCAGACAAACCAATCACAGCAGCAAAATAATAGTAATTGGAATGTAAAAGAAAATTCTGATGCTTGCTATGAATGCGACAGAACTGAGCATATCAAAAAGTACTGCCCGCAACTCAAGAACAAGTCTGCAAGCAGTAATGGCTGAGATTTCAAAGAAAAGAAATTCAAACCTAGAAAAGCCTTGCTGACTTGGGATGACTCTGACGAGAGTGATAAAGAAACAAGCGAAGACGATGACGTAGCTTAGCTGTGTTTCATGGCCAAGGATGATCACTCTGATAAGGTAATCTCTGAAAATTTTGATTATAATAAGCTTAAGTCAGCTTTTCTCGAACTCAGTGAAAACCATGAAAAGTTAAAAGTTAAAAATACTGATCTTAAAAGTAAGGCTCTTTCCTTGATAAACACTGTTGAAGAGCTATAAGGTGAAAATGAAGAGTTAGAAGAAAAACTTGAGCTTTGTATTTCTGAAAATGCTTCCTTAAAAAATGATCTGATTGATTCTAAGAAGGAAAATTCTTATTTGTCTTCTGAAATCCAATCTCTCAGAGGTGTAAAAATTCATGTAGAAAACGAATTCTTGAAATCCCAACTGAATGAAAAGTTCACAAAAAAAAAGGAATTTAGAAAAGGAAATTGAAGATCTAAATTTCACTCTTTCAAAATTTATCCAAGGAAGAGAGAATTTGGATATTCTTCTGGGAAGACAAAGTTGTGTTTTTGAGAAAAGTGGAATTGGTTACGATCCTTCAAAGAACCAAAAGAATTATAAAAACTTCTTTAACAAAAATTTAGCTTCCTGCTCACTATTCACACTCTGTACAGTGTCTAACAAGAAAGGGCACTTAGTTAAAAGTTGTCCTCTTAATGCTGTCAGAAATAAATTATCCTCTTCTGTTACTAAAAATAAAATAAAGCAAATTTGGATGCCAAAATCTTATTAATCTAATCTTCCAGGACCCAAGAAAGTGTGGGTAGTTAAAGGAACGAAACCAGAATCTGTTGTATGTATGCTTGAAGGCAAAGGTGGATTCAAACAAATGGATCCTCTACAATGGATGCTTAAGGCATATGACCGGCGATCGTTCACTTTTTTCTCATATCACTCAAAAGAATGGAGAACTTGTTACTTTCGGAGACAACTCAAATGGGAAGATCATCGGTAAAGGTAAAATTGGTATTGGTTCAATCTCTATTGATAATGTATCTTTGGTTGACGGGTTAAAGTTCAATTTGATAAGCATCAGTCAACTAATCGATAGTGGACACAAAGTTCAGTTTGAAGGTGATCACTGCCTGATCAGTCATGCCTCAGATGGAGGCACCTTAGTAGGTAAGAGATATGGTAATATTTACACCTTATCTTTTGATGCATCTGACTCTTCTTATGAAGTTTGTCTTTCTGCTCAACAAAATGATATTTGGTTTTGGCATCGTAGATTAGGTCATGTTCGTATGAATCTAATCAAGAAACTTCTCTCAAAAGAGCTTGTCAGAGGCTTACCGAAGTTAAAGTTTGTCAAGGATAAGGTTTGCAATGCTTGTCAATTCGGTAAACAGTCAAAAACATCTTTTCAAGCCAAAAATGTTGTTTCCACCTCTTGCCCTCTTCAACTTCTTCATTTAGATCTCTTTGGGCCTGCAAGAAATGCCAGCCTAGGTGGAAAATTTTATGCCTTAGTCATTGTCGATGACTTTTCAAGATACACATGGGTTCTTTTTCTAACTCGTAAGGATGAAGCTTTTGAAAAATTCTTTAGCCTTGGAAAGCTTTTACAAAATGAGAAAGAGTTGAAGCTTGTAAAAATCTGAAGTGATCATGGTGGTGAATTTGAAAAAGATTTCATACCTTTTTGTGATCAAAACAGAATCTCTCATGAGTGTTCTACTTCTCGAACACCCCATCAAAATGGGGTTGTAGAGAGAAAGAATTGAACTCTTCAAGAGATGGCCAGAACCATGCTTCATGAAAACTCCTTGCCAAAATATTTTTGGGCCTTAGTTGTCAGCACTTCCTGTTACGTGTTGAATATTCATCTAGTCATCCATTAGACAAGTCATCGGTAATGTTGAGCGCGGAGTTACGACACGGTCTACGGTAAATCTTTTCTGTGCGGATTTTGCTTTTCTTTCTCAAATAGAGCCTAAAAATATTTCAGAGACTCTAAAAGATGCTGAGTGGATCCTTGCCATGCAAGATGAATTAAATCAATTTGAGAGAAGCGATGTTTGGTCACTAGTCCCGCCTCCTGTTCAACGAAAGGTCATTGGCACCAAATGGGTTTTTCGAGACAAACTTGATGAAAATGGCCATATTGTTCGAAACAAGGCTAGACTAATTGTTCAAGGATACAATCAAGTTGAAGGGGTTGATTTTGATGAAACCTTTGCCCCAGTCGCTCGACTTGAAGCTATCCGGATGCTTTTGGCATTTTCATGTCACATGAACTTCAAACTTTTTCAAATGGATGTGAAAAGTGCTTTCTTGAATGGGGTGGGGTAATTAAGGAGGAATTGTTTGTTAAACAACCTCCTGGTTTTGAAAGTGTAAAATACTCTAATCATGTTTTTAAACTGAAAACGGCTTTGTACGGTCTTAAAAAAGCTCATCGAGCTTGGTACGATCGTCCTAGCAGCTTCCTCATTGATCATTGATTCTCTCGTGGCAAAGTCAATACCATTCTGTTTACGAAAAATCGTAACTCGCATATTTTGATAGTTCAAATTTATGTTGACGACATTATTTTTGGTGCCACTAACAATGATCTATGTCAAGAGTTTGCTGAGAGTATGCGCAGAGAGTTCAAGATGAGTATGATGAGAGAACTCACCTTTTCCTCGGACTTCAAATCAAACATTCAAAGGAAGGAATCTTCATAAGTCAGTCCAAGTACGCACAGGAGCTTTTGAAAAGGTTTGGCATGGATAATGCTAAACCTAGAGGTACTCTTATTTCTCCTAGCGTTAATCTTGTCAAAGATGAAAATGGTAAAGATGTTGATAACAAAATTTACAATGGTATGATTGGTAGTTTACTTTATCTTACCGCTTATAGACCTGATATAATGTTTAGTGTGTGTATTTGTGCCCGCTTTCTAGCTTGTCCCAAAGAATCTCATCTTACTGCTGTTAAACGTATTTTCAAATATCTATCTTTAAATCTAGGACTTTGGTATCCACGTAATTCCTCTCTCGATCTAGTAGGCTTTTCCGATTCTGATTATGCCGGTTGTATTGTCGATTGTAAGAGTACTAATGGCACTTGCCAATTTCTTGGTCATGCATTAGTGTCCTGGCACAGTAAGAAACAGACATCTGTGGCACTCTCCACAGTAGAGGCGGAATATGTTGCGGCTGGAAGCTGTTGTGCTCAAGTTCTGTGGATGCGTCAAACTTTACGGGATTTTGGTGTTTCCATAGATAATATTCCAATTATGTCCGATAGTAGTAGTGCTATTGATATTAGTAAAAATCATGTTCAACATTCGCGCACTAAGCATATCGACATTCGTCACCACTTTCTTCGAGACAATGTTCAGAAAGGTTTAATCGAACTCAAGAAAGTTGGCTCGGGAGATCAGCTCGCATATATTTTTACTAAACCTCTAGCTGAATCTTGTTTTTGTTCTCTTCATCGTCGCTTAGGAATGTGTGATCTTAGCTAAAATTCCAATCATCCATCCCTTTAAACTCGTTTCTGATCGTTTCAGTCGAAGGAAAAACTTTTAATTCGAATGAAAAGTTTTCATTCGACTTTCATTCGAACTTAACATTTCTTGGTCACTGCTCTTTTCAACTTTCATTCGACTCAAATTTTTTTCATTCCACTTAAAAGTTTTCAGTCGACCGAAAACCTTTAATTCGAATGTAAAGTTTTTCATTCGAATGAAAACATGAAAGTTTTGTTCCCTCATAGAGACTGCTCGATTCGGTCGAATAAAGGTGGACTTTCATTCGAATCAAAACTTTTCATTCGAATGAAAATATGTTTTCATTCGAATGAAAACTCGTCGTCTATATATACCCCCCTGTCTTTCTCTTTCACTTTTTACTGTTTTCCTTTTTCACTGTTCCCTGTCTCGTTTTCACCGTCTCTCACTTTCTTCTCTCTCTTGTACACCTATCACTCATGGACTCCAATCCTCGTCCTCATAGTCGATGTCGGTTTATGATGCATGTCTCCGACAATGAAGACGAGCCTGTTATGACGCCTCCACCTCTTGCCGTTGCTCCACCTCCACCTGCGGTTGCTACCAACCAGTCTGAAGCTGTTCCCACACGTCGCCGCTCCCGCCAGTCATCAGCTGCTCCTGCTCGCCAGTCGTTCCCTGTTCCTGCTCACCAGACATATGCTGCTCCTCCAGCCTCATCAGGTACCGCTGTCTCTCCTCCTGCTGCTTCATCTTCCTCTGCTCCTCCACCTACCTGCCCGCCACCCACCTGTCCCTACCTTACCCTTACCGAAATTCGGCACATTCCTCATTTTCGAGTCCGCTGAGGACCAAATCAATTTTTATGCAAACTTTGTCAGTAGGGAGGTTGTACCGGGTCGCCCAAGTGACGTCCACCTCATGACTCAACTTGGCCTCACCGGTATTTTTGATCGAATGGGATGTCCATCCATTCTTTCTCATCCATCTGTCTTCTATCCTTGTCTTGTTCACATGTTCTATTCAAATATGACTTTTAACGCTTTAACCTCTGCCTATCTGACCACATATGTCAATGGGGTCCACATCCGTTTAGATGTAACCACCTTAGCCCAAATCCTAGGTTTCACCAACCAATCCTCCACGATAGAATTCCCGGAAACACTTGGTGCACTAGTAGCACCCGAACCCCCCTTCAACAGACCCGAACCCTTTTTAATGACTCGTCCTTCTCTCGACCCCAAAAACCCAGCTTAGGTGACCTTTCTCCCCTTCACCGTGTCCTCCACCTTGTTTTATGTTATAACCTTTCGGCCCGTCTGGCTCATTTGCCACTTTTACCTACCTAGATATTATTCTCCTTACCCATTTTATTCGGGGATCACCTCTAAACATTACGGGTATTATCTTACTTGTGATGGATGCCCGAAAGAATAAATCTTCCGCTCATCTTCCCTTTGGTCTTCTTCTGACTAAGGTTTTTGAGCACTTTCATGTACCTCTTCCTACTGCTGTCTCGGAATGTGTGTCTATTCCTAGCACGCACATTCTTGACGAGACTTCTCTTCGTCGTACGGGTTTCACTATACGCACTGACCTTACTACGAACTCTATTTTTCTTGAACGTGTAGCAGCTACTGACTCGACTCATACTGCGTCCATTCCCACTCCTGCTCCCATCCCCGCTCCCGCTCCTACATTTCACCCGCCACCACCATCTGACCCTTCCCCGTTTGTACCACCACCACCTACTGATCCTTCTCCCTCTATACCACCTCCACCCTCCGACCCTTCCTCTTCTGCTCCACCTCTGCCCACCCCTCCTCACCCTTCTGATCCCTTCTTCAGCCCATTTAACGATTCTTCCAACCTAAATTTTGATGATTTTTTATCTACTAACAACTCCTATCTCTCCGAGCACCTTTCTTGTATTTCCACCTCTATTCAGTTAATTATTAAATCCTAAACCACTTTAGCCGCTTCTGTCGCCGCCAATCATACCGCTCTTCTTCACGAGCTCGTTTCCCTTCAGCAGTCCCTTCAACTATCCTCAGCTCAGCTCCTCTCTAACCAAATTGACTTTCATACCCTTTTTAACGAACTCACTTCCAACCTTTCCTTCCTTCTTCTTAACCATACCCCTATCATGGAGAGCTTAACTCGGATGCAGCATGATCTCCACCGTCAGCAGGACACCGCTCTTCAAGCTCATCGTTGCCAAGCCTATCTCACTACGAGTATATTGACTGAGCAGAATCGTTACCTGGCACATCAGATTTTTGATTAGGTGTATGGTTTTCGGGTCACTCGTCCAGATATTTTTCCTTCTCGCCACACCGGCACCGAAGGCGAAGAATGGTTCTTTAACCCGCATCTACCGTACAACCCTCTGATGTTGCGCTCTCCTCGTGTCGTCGAAGTTATTGAAGTACCCACATCTACTCCGCCGCCTACCAATCCTTCTTCTTCCGCATAGGGTGCTCGACGTCGTCAGCCTTAGATTTTTACTCTCTTTGGATTGTTTAGGTTGTTTATCCCTCTTTTTGATTTGACAAAGGGGGAGAACAAAGCTCTTCAGTGTAAACATTTTAAACTATTTTTTGGTGTTTAGTAAAGAAGTTCTTTTATTCTCTGCTTTTCTTTGAATGTTATCTTATCTAGGAGGAATATGTTAATATAATGTTATAAAGTAATGTTGTCATAAAAAAAAAGGGGAGATTGTTGACTTATTGATTTTGATGATTCTAAAATTATTATTTCTAACTTTAATCTGACAACATTATTAAGATAAATATTTCAGGATTTATTTGAATCAAACAAAGACAAAGATCATGCCTTTGACAAAGCTTGAACTTGGATTTAGATTTGGGATTGAACAAAGACTCGTCTACCGTGAAGATGCAAGAGCCTGAAGTATAGTTTTATTCTTTCTCCATTGTTTCTAAGTCCTTCTTAAAAGATCTCCCAGAAATTCAAGTAAAGAACCAATTCTGAATCCTTCATTCGAAGGCAAACTATTTTCTTTCGACTTAATCGTACAGTGTTTTTCATCTTGCCGTAAAAAGAAGTTTTCAGTCGAAGCCAAACTTTTCGGTCGAAGCCAAGAACTTTCGGTCGAAGCCAAACCTCAAGAAATATTTATGACTTAGTTAGCAAAGAAAACACACTATACTAAATCATTGCACTCAAATTCAATTCATCACGCTTTCATTGCACTATACCCAGATAATATATCAAACCCCTTTGACTAAACAATTATCACATGCCTTGTATTCTACAGGATCAAAACCTTGAGCTCTAACTTTCATTCTTATCACCTCCTCAGCCTTATACTAGCATCTGGGTGATCAAAATCTACGTCTATAGAAAGCCAAAAATGGAGTCATATCAATACTCGCTTAACGGCACTGCGCCGATAACTGAGGCTAACTAGTAACTAAAATTGGTAAGCTTTTTCGTACACTTTCTACCCAAGGCATCAGTCACACCATCAGCCTTTCAAGTTTGATATACTTACTCAACTCATCAACATGAAATTATAGAGTCGTATATATTCTTTGCCCACAAACATCTTTGTATCATAAACACATAATTATTAAAAAAAACATGAAATTCATTCTTCCTATCCATATCCAATTACTACTAAGACCACAAAAACTCAATGTCTAAGGCCTAAGTAAAACTGCAATGATACAATGTCTATGAAGCTCACCAAATCAAAACCATGAGATCATCTAAAAATATAGATTTCTCCTATCAATTTTCACTAGCCCAACACAAAACAAATACTTTTAAACAACCGTTGAAGCATACCACTTTGACTCAGTAGTATATATAACCAATTTCTATAAGTACTCTAACATCACACCAAAGATTGAAATTCGTAATCAGCATACTTTCATTGCGCACTTGATTTCTCGAATCAAACCAGTTCAAACTACTACCAAGTCCATCACGAAGATATGTATTACCTTAAAAGGATCCAAAATCTGATGCCACACTCACATGTATTGCACATCCATTAACGTTTCAAGTCTCTAAGTTCTCACATCCATTACCGCTTATAGCTACTGGTTCCTGGAGCTACTTAAAGACACCAGAATATCAAAATCTTATCCTTTGACCACCCTCTGTGGTTAACGCTTAAGTTGTTCAAATTTTAAAGCAACTAACATGGGGCTACTACTGCGTGCTCAACTCAAATCTCAATCTTATGCTGAAACATCAAATAATTTCAAAACCTAATCCAACTTCTCTAAATCTAATCTCAATTACAGATCATCTAAGGCATAAGAGTCTACATAATCTCATACCTAAGCTCTGATACCAACTATAACGCCCTAATTTTTTTAAGAACGTTAATTTCAAATAAACAAAGGTAGAAAATCACAAAATATTCAAAAGTCTCCCAATTGGGTATTGAGATCATCTAAGAATAAGTCTCCAAGAAACATCAATAAATGTAACTCTTGCTTAAAATAGTTACATTGACCTCAATTACTCCTACACGAGCTCCAAAATAAAATCCAAAGCAAAAATCTATTTACCAATAAATATAAAATGAAAATCCTTCCCGCCATGCCTTATAATCTTTTGCACAATTCTGAACACTGGCTGATAACCTGAAAGTAAAGGGAATTGGGGGGGGGGGGGGGCACAAAGCCCAGTGAAGATAATCGCACACACACACACCCACAGAGTACAAAGCATGCTATATCGATAATAGTACTTGGAGTTGATAAAATACGATACCAAGGTGCATGGCGAATATCAAAACCAATGCACTAACTTTCAATTCAAAAATTAGATTAGCAACAAGAACAAATAGCTCGTAACAACGGACAATACAATCTCAAAGTAAGGAATCACCATATATAACTAAATTTGCAGCGGGTCAAAATGTTTCGATATGTTTAAAACAATACAAATTTAAGTTCAAAACGTTTCCAAGAGTTTTGATAAGGACATCTTATATTTAAAAAAGACTCCAGTGAATTCAATAATACTTCAGATAAGTTCAAAAACTTATTCAAATAGATCAGATATCAAAATCAAAATGTTCAATCAGTACAAAGACGAAGACCGCGGGAGCCATTTAGAAATGCGTTACGTGTGCTATCACTGACACATGAGACAAGGTTCAGAAATTAAGATCGCAATCTCTAGCTCATCCCGCTGAGCTAGCCCACGTTTCAATCCATATGGGTAAGTCAGAAATAAATAAGTCACATACACCGTGACATGGCTCGCCAGATTATAAGACCATAACCAAATCAACTTAATAAACACCAAGAATTTGAAGCCGACAAAGTCATTCTCGTTCACACGATTCTACGCAGAATAGTTTTATTCAAGGGCTAACTTCAACAATGAAATCAACGAACTCTAAGAAAACTCAAAGTCTAAAAGTTGAAGAGGAGTTGTACTATTTTCGTAATGTCTAAGATCACCAAAAACTGATAAGAAACGAATAGGATAGAACAAGTCAAAGTAAGCTAATTTGCAGTGTCAAACAACAACTTTTGCACCAATGAATAACTTTCAAACTGAATTTCGATCAGAAAATAGATAGATTCTGATAAAACAAAAAACTAAGAAGTTTGAGAGGACTCTTTAAGGTTTCCATATTTTCTAGAGTCATCAAAAACTAATGAGAAATAAATGAGATAGTACAAATCGAAGTGGGCTGATTTACAGTGTCAAAAACAGAAAAGTCTGCAATGACAAATAACCTTTGAACTCAATTTTGACCAAGAACCAAATGGATTCTGATAAAACCTTAACCTACAAAGTTGAAGAAGAATCATCAAGAATTTCATAGAAAACTTTGGAATGCTTTGAGACGGACCCTTGATGCCGTGACTCAAGACTATTTAGAAATGAATATGAAGTGCTAAATTACCCTTAGAGATGATCTACTACTTCGAAGGAAGAAATGGTATAAAAGCTCTAGGGAGAAATTTTTTTCCTAAAAATATAGCCAAAGACCGTATTTACAGAGGTCTGCGCCTTGAAAATGATGAGGATGACTATCTGAATTTGTGATTTGAAAATATAGCAAAATATTTGATGAAAATCCTAAACTTGAAAAAAAGTCAACTTGCCGGCCGGTTGGTCAAAAAACGGGCACGGTTAAGTCGACGAACCAGCCAGTTTTTGATAAACCGACCGGTTCACCCCAAAAGTATTTTTCAGAATTTTTGGACATTATCTGCCCCTAATTCGGTAATTATGTCTGAAAGGATGAACCAGATTCGGGAATTATCTCCAGATTTCATATAAATCAAGGATTAATCACATATATCAAGGATAAATCACATGACATTTCCAAGTCATCTAATCAATCATAATCTCTTGACCTTAGCTTGGGTTAAACCTAACTAACTGGATTTCTTTAACCAACTTGACTGGACTCTGGTTGGATTGGTCTCTAACTAGATTGGACTGGACTGAACTCAAACTGGATTGGACAGTCCCCCTTATTGGACTTAATTAAATAGATTAGGCTCATTATATTATCGGTTTAAGCCTATAATAATAACAAACTTAATTAACGAAAAAATACAATGATCATTTAATAAAAAGACTATAAAAATGGGGTGTCTACGCATGGTTAGGTATATTATCTGGGTATAGTGCAATGGAAGCGTGATGGGTTGAATTTGAGTGGCATGATTTAGTTTAGTGTGTTTCCTTTACTAACTATGTCATAAATATTTCGAGGTTGAAATTTTATTTAAGGTGGGAGGAATGTAATGACTTGTGTTGCAAGGCAAGCAACTATTCTAACTACATGCATAACCTTTGAGATATTATAAAGGTTGGGAGTTATAAAATTTTTGATGATTACAGTACGTTCAACTCCAAGGACGGAATTATTTGAAGTGGGGGAGAATGTAACACCCCATATTTTTTTAATCAGGATACTTGTATAAGCACGAAATAAAATGCAATGTGACTTTGAATTAAATGTTGGGTCTACGAACCAATTTAGATTTTTCTTTTTGAAAAGTAGGTTATACTTTTAAGATTAGATGTCATAACTTAAATTACGACTTTACTTTGACCCATTTGTAAAATTATAGAATTTTGGGACATAATGAGTATTTTACAATTTTAAATGTTTCAAAAATATAATAATATTTGTTTTAGGTTTCTGATAATTTACGTGCAATATACATTCCTTAGGAGGACAACAAACTCCAGAAGTGCCTCAAAAGAATTCCTAAGAAGACACATCTTGGGATTTTGCACATAGCTTTAAGGTAAGAATTTATTTCGATTATTGAATTGAGTTTTATAGTAGGAACCCTACAAATTTTTGTTATTGTTGGACTTTAATTGAAATTTTTGGCTATATTTATTTTTAGGGCTTTCAATATAATTGGATTGAGAAGATCAAAGCTTCGAGTTAACTGTGAAATTAGAGGTAAGGGTTGTCTCATGCATTTACTCCTTCTAAAATAAAAGTATAGATCCTTTTTTCAATTTATTTATTGTTTGGAAGGATTTGTTGGTGCTCTAGAACCCTAATTGTATTCTTGATCTTTATGCTAAATTGGTTATTTACTTTGATTAGCGATCTGTTATTCCTAATTTTATGGTAACTCTAAGAGTCCGTATCTTTTTCGTTCTTCATCCTGCTTCTATGCTCTTAGACTTTTTAAAAACCATAAATAGTCTATTACAACTTCGTAATTTTACATTTTCCCGAAATCGAACTAATTAATATTCAAAAATACATCTGAACAATTTTATGCTTATGTTTCTGGCAGTTCAAGTTAGCCAACTTCGATTTACTCTATCTTCCTTGTTACTAATTGGTTTTTGATGATCTTGGATTTTCTGAAATTATTGAAGAGTCTTTTTCAACTTTGTAGATAAGGTTTTATCAGAATCATTTTGTTACTTGGTAAAAATTGAGCTTGAAAGTTATTCATCAGTGCAGATTTTCTGTTTTTGACACTGTAAATCAGCCCACTTCGATTTTCTCTATCTCTTTTATTTCTCATTGATTTTGATGATTCTAGACATTATGGAATCCTTAAAAAGTCCTCTTTTTAACTTCTTTGTTTTGTGTTTTATCAGAATCCATCTATTTCCTAATTGAAATTTAGTTTGAAAGTTATTTGTCGATGCAGAAGTTGCTGTTTGACACTGCAAATGAGCTTATATTTACTTTCTCTATCTTAGTCATTTTTTTATCAGTTTTTGATGATCTTAGACATTACAAAAATATTAAAGAGTCCTCTTCAACTTTTAGGTTTTGAGTTTTCTCATAATTCTTATGCTTCATTGTTGAAGTTTCCCATGAATAAAACTCCCGCGTAAAATCATGTGAATGAGAATGACTCTGTCGGCTTCAAACTCTTAGTGTTTATTGGATTTATACTTTTGTAATTTGGTGAGCCATGTCACAATGTATGTGACTTATCCGTTTCTGACTTACCCACTTGATTGGAACGTAGGCTAGCTCAGTGGGATGAGCTAGATATTATGATCTTAAATTCAGAACATCGTCTAGCGTGTCAGTGATGGCTAGGGCTGTAAATGAACCGAGCTGTTCACGAACGGCTCGTGGTTCGTTCTCTATAAAACTCGTTCGCGTTCGTTCATATAATAAACGAACTGAACATGAACAAGTTTATAGGGCTCGTTTATTAAACGAGCTGAGCATGAACACACAAAAATGTTCACAAACATGTTCGCGAACAACTTATTTAAATAATAAATTAATTAAAATATATTTTAAAAAATTAACATTCACATAAAAACATATAAATTAATGCATAAAAATGAAAGTCCTAATGTCAATTAGCCCAAACCCCAAGCCCGTGGAATCAACCCAATTTGTAAAGCCCAATATGTGAAGCCTACCTAAACCCTAACTATATAAATAAAAGCCTAAATCTAAACACACAAATCACACACAACACAACAGCCGTCTGCTCCGTGCCTCAGTCTGCTATCCCCTTCTCTCCCTCATCTCTCTCTCACAACACACACAAACAAGAACACACATGCCTCACTGATCACACAACAGAGCCATTCTCTCCCTCTCTCTCTCTCTCTCTCCCCCTCCACACAAGCTCAGAGGGACGTCGTTTACGTTGCCATCAACGACGCCATCATCGCCGACATCGACGTTCGTAATCTCACCGTCGCCGGCGCATGCATCTGCCGGTTTCTATGTTTCCATCGTCAACCATCAAGATCTCTTTTGTAATTTTTTTGATTCTGCCAGTTCTATGTTTTTTGATTCAAGATTTCATCTGCCGACTTCTACGTTTTCATCTTGTACCTTCTGTAATATAGTTTCTGATTCAATTTAATTGAAAGGGTTGAGAATTTTTTGCGGATTTAGGGATTCGTTGGCAATTGACACGAACACGAGCCGAGCTTTGGAACTCGAGTTCGACTCGTTTTGTTAAACGAGTTGAGCGAGTTGAGCCCGAGTTTTACAGTCACGAACTCGAGCCGAGTTCGAACATGAAATTTTTTGCCTTTGACGAACACGAGCCGAGCTCGAACATAACAAAACTTAAACGAACCGAGTTCGAACACACCCATGTTCGGCTCGAACTCGGTTCGTATACAGCCCTAGTGATGGCACGTGTGACACATTTCTGAATGGCTCCCCTGATTTTTGTCTTTGTCTAATTGAATATTTGAATTCTGATATCTGATATCTGATCTATTTAGAGATGCTTTCGAACTTATATGAAGTATTATTGAATGTACTGGAGTCTTAATACAGAATATTGTTGTCTGAACTAGTGATATCGTTTCAAACTTAATATTGTATTATTTTGAACACATCAAAACCTTTTGAACCACTGCAAATAAAGTTGTCTATGTGAATTCGTTACTTTGATATTGTATTGTATCTTGGTACAAGCTATTTGGTCGTGTTTCTATTATGATTTCTGAATTGATAGTTAGTGCATTGGTTTTGGTATTCGTCATGTACCTTGGTATCATATTTTATCAACTCCAAGTGTTATTTTCGATATAGCAAGCTTTCTAGCCTATGGGTGGGTGTGTGCGATTATCTTTACTGGGCTTTGTGCTCACTCCTTACTTTCAGGTTATCTGCCAGTGTTCAAAATTGTGCAAAGGATGATAAGACATGGCTAAGTAAGAAGCTTTTTAGGGAAGGATATTTATTGTTGGATAGATTGTAAGAGGCAACTAAGTAGTCTTTGTTATATTTTTCTTTGCATTTTATTTTGGAGCTCCTTATATGAGTAATTGACGTCAATGTAAATGTTTTTAGCCGATGTGGCATTTCTTGATAATTCCTGGAGACTTATTTTTAGATACTCTAAATACCCAATTGGGAGACTTTTGGATGTTATAAGATTTTTTCTGACTTTGTTTAATTGTAATTTACGTTCCGAAAAATCGGGACGTTATAGTGACTACATTGGATTAAGCAAAAGAAGCAATCCTGGTTCCACATGTGAGTTGCAAGTTAAACCTCTTACTGGGAGAGATGGCATGCCTTCCTTTGTTAGGGTGTATAAGTTTTATTGTGGTTGCAAGAAGTGTTTTCTACAGCATACCACTGATTTATTGAAATGGATGCCATTTAAGGTACCATACAAGGGCTTAGTACTTGTTGCCATTGGTATTGATGCTGATAATATAATGTGATCCTTGGCCTTTGCTGTAGTTTTGAGTAAGAATAAAGACACCTAGAATGGTTTTCAGAGTTTTTAAGCAATGGTCTCAGTACCATGAACCAATCAGCTTGGACCTTTATCTCAGATAAAGAAAAAATGGTTGGTTAGGTTTTGTGTGCAACACTTGCTAAATAAATTGAAAGAAAACTTGAATATCAAGGCATTAATAGACAATTGTGGGCCTGTGCAACAGCAACATACCCAAGGAGGTTTAAATATGAAATAAAGGAGATGAGGAATTCACACTTTATCACATTTCCCAAGTGTGACATGCATTTAAATAACCACTCTCCCAAGTTTGACATGCATTTAAATAACCACTCTGAGTCATTTAATGTTAAAATTGGTAAAGCTAGGTACCTCCCTTATCACTAGTCTATTGGAGTGGATAAGACTATATATAAAGAAGAAAATGGGCAAGTAGAAAACTTCATTTCAACCAAGGTTGGGACTTTGTGTCCAAAAATAGACTAGATACTAGAGAAAGCTAAAAAGAAGTCAAATATGTGTGGATGAGTATTGTAGCGTACATAAATTTCAAGGGGACATCGTGACGATGATATGAGAAATCATACGTTTGTGTGTAGCAAGGTTTTATTAAATCGATGTTAGTGTAGCAATCAACAAAGTAAGGGAGAGCCCTGGGGTGTATGTACATCAATATTATTGGAACATGACTTGTTGAAAAAGCTTATGCACACGTTATTTATCTAATAAAAAGTGAAGACAAGTGGATACAGTCAGAAATCCTCCATCATGGATACCCATTGTTAGACCTGAGGCTGGTAGACCAACAAAGAGTGAAAAAAGAAGGGCATCGGAGGATGATCTTAAGAAGAATCCTAACAAGCTCAGGAAGTTTAAAGAAACTCTAAGGTTCAGTAACTGTTGAGAGAAGCAGCAGGATATAAGAACATGCCATAAATCAATAACAGTAAAGAGGATGAAGAAGCCTATGAAAGATGAAACTAATGTTGATGCAAGTGGAGAGAATGCAGCTAATTTGATGCATGTGGAGAGAATGCAGCTAATTTGATGCGAGTGGAGAGAATACAACTATCATTGTTGAAGTGGGAGATAATGCAATTATAGCTGATGCAAGTAGGTCCGATGCACAAGCAAGTAACCAAGCTGTGATGGATGCAATTGAGACCATTGTGAGCACCGAGATAACTCAAAATTGGCATTTTTGTAGTTGATCAAAGGAGAAGAGAGTAGCTACCTGTAATGTAAACTTCTTTAACACTTCTTTGTAGGTTGTAAGCGGTCTTTGTTTGTATAACAATTGAAGTCTAAGAATATCGTTATAGTTTCGTAAGTTATGGGGCAGGGGCAGAGGACTAGGCACAATAAGATAGGGCCAAGGCGAAATGTACCTCCAAGGCATGGCTCAAGTCCAAATTCACCTCAACCTTCACCTATAAGTCCAAGAGGGAAACCTTTGAGGGAAACCTTTGCACCTCCTAAGCAAGACCAAAACCTCAAACAACTTTTAATCAAATGCCAAATGTATGACAAGGAAATTTAGAGTGTATGTTTTATGCTTTTTCCAATACCCAACAATCTCTTACACGGTTTATTAGGTTCTTTGTTGTTTTGTCTTTAAGGTACATGACTCTAAATCACGACCAACTCCAATACCTGTGTGAAGGCCTATTGGTTCAAGTTCCAATTATGCCGTGAGTCTTCTTTTTGAATTTTTACATATACGTACTGTGATGATTTAGAGGTCACATTGATGATTTCGAACCGTTAATGTTAGGGTTATAGTTCACAGCCACCTCCAAGTACGCATGATAGCCACAGAGATGGGCACCGTGCATTTAGGCCACCACCTCCAGTCAAGCAAAAACTAGGTAGCACATCAGTTAAGGAAGTTTCCTTCGACAGAGGGGACAACAAGTGTGTTACTTTATTATGATTGCAAGCAGCTGCTAGTAAATGAAAAATACATTGGTGAATGAACACAGTGGGGAATAACCTAGTACTAAATGAATAAGAGGTTACAACCTTGCTTCGCTTTCCATAATGACACACCATTTTGCTCAATTTCTTTTTCCTCTCCTCAATTCACTCTTTTCTTTAGGGTTCATTGCTTAAAATTACCTCAACATATGACATGTTGGAAAATTAATACCCTAAGAAACCAATAGCATTGTCCTACATCAACATGTGGCAAAAGTTTAGGGGGTAATAGTGGTGAGTCTTTTTGATCAAGTGGAAGTATATTTAGGTCAGATCACTTGATTCCATTGTATAAAAAGGCAACCAAAAAGTACGAGGACACTTTTGCAACATACACATATATACCCTAAAAAGGGAAAAATGAATCTGCTTACCTAATTTAGCACGCGCGCGCGCGCACACACATACACACAATCATACAGAGAAAATTAAACGCGCGCGCGCGAATTGACAATGGAATACACGAATGGCAATTGAAATCCCAGATTTGCTATGAAGTTTCGATCTAGATTCAGGCGTGAAAGCAGGGATTTACAGTAGAGGGTTTGCATGGTTGTTTAAGAGACATAAATTTCAATATGTTGACGATTTTCTCATGGTGGCAGTCTGCTAGTCGTGGCTGCGGTCTTCTGATGGTGTTGGCGTCCTCAATGATGGTGTTGTATCCACAAAACTAAAGCTAGACATGTACCATTGGGGCAAAAATTGTTATTGTTGGTTGGGGTGTCAATCAGCAATCACATGTTGAGGTAAGTTTAGTCAATTAACATTTGAATAAAAATCATATGACCAAAATACCCTCATAAAGTGAAGGAGTATTTTTTAAAGTCGTATCTTTTTTTCGATAAGTCTAACATAAACGTAAACTTTTGCCTAACGTTCCCCATGTCGATGTCAAAAAAGAAAAAAAAAAATACTTCCTCTGCCCTTAAAAAAACTGAACCATTTTGACTTACGCACATCTTGAAGAGCTTGGTCATATTACTTGATTTTCCCTTGTCTTTAAAACAATTAAAGGGACCCCACCACCCTTATTTCTTTTCTATAACTTTTTCTTCATCTTCATCATAATCTAATGTTGTTATTTGCAGAAATGATTTTTTCTCTCTCTCTTCTGCTTCCTCCGGTTTTGTATTTCTCATTCATGAGCACAAAACATGCTTCAAAAATAATCAAGCTTACGCATATCCTGGTGCCATTGCCATTTCCCTATGCTGCTCAGTTTATTTCCAAGTAGAAAAAGAGATGGGAAACCGATTGACCCAAAACTTGAAGACTTTTTGAAAAAGACTTTTCATGTCATTCCCATTTAGGTGCAACGCAGCATAGCCATTCCTTTGACTCCTTTTATGCACAGATGAGAGATTTTCTTCCAACTCTGAGGAATTGGTCGACCGCCTTAACGCCTAGGCGACTGCCTTAACATGCTTAGGCAACGCCTAATCGGATGCGTATGATCAAACACCTAGCTATGCCTAGTCGTTATGGCCATGCTGACACCACCAAAATCACCATTGAGACTCAAGACTAGCATCCCCTTCATTGGTTACCAGAGAACCTCCCCAACACCACTAGCACCACAGAAAGAAGCTCACAACCTTCGTGTGCTCCTAAAAAATCTGGGTGGCATGGGTCGTTGGAAATGATTTTGGAGAGATGAGTTCTTGTACTATTTAGCCAGATCCCTAATATATTGGAGGCGACGAGGGGGCAGGCGGCGGCCAAAAGGGGTTCGTGGTGGTGGTGGTGGTGATTGAAGGGGACAAAAAAGAGAGAGAAGAAAGATAGAACTGAACGAGAAAGAAATATGAGAGAACCCAAAGACAAAAAGATATGAGTTGTTGGGTTATTATGATAGATATCTGATTTACTGGAGGAGGTGGTGAAGGGGAGCAGGCAGTGGAGGAAGGGGGCAGGCGACACGAGCGATGTGTGTGTGTGTGTGTGGGGGGGGGGGAGATGTGTAAGACAAAAGGAGAAATAAATAAAGAAAATCCAAGGACAAATGTGTAAGTTTGTATTATAACCCAAAATAGAGAATGAGCAATATTTTTGGGACAGCCAAATGACAAGTTGAGCAATATTTTTGGGATAGAGGGAGTAATGTTTTGGATTGCAATCTGCAAACTTGTCATATGTTGGCTAAGTTTTGTCAATTAACCCTCTCCCTCATTTGCTAAGTTGATAGCATACTAGGAGCTCAATTCTCGCCCAAAACATTACTCCCAAAACGAGCAAACCTATTCGAGGGACAAAAATGGTGATGTGAGCATAGTTCAAGGGCTTTATAGAGAGAACAGTAGTTCAGAGACAATTTTACAAAAACTGACATAACTCAGGGGACAAAAATGGAAATGGAAACACCCTTCTTAGGAAATACAAAAGGGCCGGGTATCATAAAAGCCTCCTTTTCTTCACTTACAAGCAAAGTTGCATCTTATAATTTTAAAAAAAAACAAAAACCCCTAGAATTGTGGTGTAATTCTAGCATATCCGCTATCTATTCAAAATATTGAATACATCTTTTGACTAGATAAAGTAAAGACATAAGTGACCGTTTGAAAGGACTCATTTACCCATTTTCATTCCTTGTTTTAATTCTTATCCCCGTTCTTAAGAATTTAAATACATACTTCACTGCAGCAAATCGCCTAAAATGAACACAGTCGAATGAACACAGTTGAATAATTGAACTAATAATCAAATACGATACAATCACGTAATACGTAATTGTAAAACACGTTAATTTAAGCACGCGAAGGTTTTAAGTTCAAAATTGCATACCGGTAGCGATTCACATACCATGTCATGGTATCACGTTAACCTAAGTACTTGAAGGTTCTAACATTAGTTCAATTCAAAGGGGTCCAATGGACTTCAAAATATCTCAAACGCATAAGAACTGCAAAACATCAAAATTTTGTATTTCAAGTAGGGTAGCTTAATGATTTAAAAAAATACTCGATATTAGATTTAAATCAAAGAGGACGAATAGACGAGTTCAACGAAAGAGAAATCGCTTAAATCTGAGTTCGCATGAGCACTGAATTATTATAAAATAACGAAACTTAGAGTAAAAGGAAAACAAAAGTAATATACCTCCTAAAAGGTGA
Organism: Escallonia rubra; assembly: GCA_033065855.1. NCBI lineage: Eukaryota > Viridiplantae > Streptophyta > Magnoliopsida > Escalloniales > Escalloniaceae > Escallonia > Escallonia rubra. The sequence continues at coordinate 245,238 of JAVXUO010002357.1, forward strand.
CACATGTCAAAGTACTTTTGCAATTACACGGGCAATTCTCCTATAAAGAGTCTGAAAAGTACTTAGAGGAATTAGATGGCAATCATGGATAGTTTGCACAGGTGAGAGTTACAGTAACTGTGCAGGAAAATAATAAGAAGAGAAGAAAGGCACCAATCTAACGAAAAACGGCAGAAGCAAACAAGTCCATGCCCAAGGACACAGTAAACGGTACTACATAGATCCACAATAATTGTGCGAATATGATACACATACGACGGTAAAAACGAATAACGACGATTTTGCCAAAATATAAATTTATTGTTAACCCAAAGTCGGAGAAACAAAATCAATTAATGGTATAATGATAATGAGGCAGACATGTACATGAAACCCTTACCTCAATCCACGTAATTAGATTTATACAGTTGCGTAATCGTCCGAAGTTCCAAAACCTAAATATTTTAATTAGCCCACTTACGTTAAAATCTTCACAAATACAATCTTAATGTGATCTAATTCATCCTCATAAACAAAGTGGGTTAAAGATCACTTACCAATTATGAGTAGAAATTGCAAATCCTCAAAAACCCTAGTTTTCTCTTTCTTCTCTCTCTCTCAAGAGCAAATTCAATTTACGAAAAATATAACTGACTAGTCTTTATATCTCTAAACTTAGTAAATAACCCAAAAGACCCTTAGGGTGTGTTTGGATATGTGATTTTGAAATACTGGGTATTTCTAAATACCCTCATTTCGAAATTCCTTACAAATTCTATCATTTTGAAATATCTTGTGTGGAAGAAAGGAAGCAAAAGGTTGTTAAAAAAGGTGGGAGGCAAGATTCCTAAAAAATAGGGAACTAGTTATTGTGGGTTTGTAACTTATTGGTGTGGATTTGACAAATAACTAGTTCAAATCACTTCGAAATTTCAAAAATTCCCTTTTGAACTATCCAAACAAGATATTTTGTCCAAAGGATTTACAAATACCCTACCAAAGTCAAATCCCCATTTCAAATCCTATATCCAAACACACCCTTCAAGTTATGTTACTTATTCAAAAGTATTCCAAATATTATTTAAACTACAAAAGTAGCCCAAAAATTAAAATAATTAGCTACAGATTATTTGGGGTATTACATTCTCCCCTCCTTATAAAAATTTCGTCCTCGAAATTTAGGCACCACAGTCACTGAATAGGAATACACAACACAGCTACAGACTCCCAGAGTTTCCACTATCTAAGCGCTCTAACTCACCACCAAAGCTCACGAGCAAATATATAAAGACATACAAAAATGTGGGGGAAAATACACTTTGGCCCCATGTACTATTTGCCAGAAGCGATTTGGTCCCCTCCATTATAAAACATTGTACTAATCCTACCTATACTATTCGAAAGAGCGAGCAATAGATGGAACATAACAGATCTCGTGAAAATGTCATGATTACCCTTTTTATACATCAAATTTTCAAACCGAAAACCATTTTCTAACTTTTTTCATCCCCCACACCCCCCCACCCCACCCAATCACCCATCACCCCACCCCACCCCACCCCACCCCACACACACACGTCCACCACACCCTCCACCCCTACCCCCACACACCTCTGCACAAACACGCACTCACCTACCCCATCCCATAGACAACCACCCACTAAACGCAATACTCTCTCTCTCTCACACACACACACACAGACAAAGAGATAGAGAAGACATAGAAACAGTCAGTCACACCCAACACATTTCGACCCTTTTCCCCGCCTCTCCATCCCACTGCCCAAACCCTCTTCCCTTGCCACCGCGACACACACACACACACACACACACACACAAGCACATACCCACAAACTCACACTACACGAACTTACAGACACACACTAGGGTTCCCTCCACCACTCCCCCTCCCCATCACCTACCACGACACACACACACCCACACATCATGCACAATAAAACACACGTACCTACACGCACACACTCTGCATGCACACACCCACTCCCATTCAAACAAAACAGACCCACACGCATACTCACACTTCACGCATAGAAAATGAGACGCCCAAACCCACTCCTACACACACTGTACAGACGAGAGGGGGGGAGGGCAGGGGCAAGGTTGGGGGAGTTGTAAGAGGGCATGGCAATGGGAGTTAAGGAGAGGGGGTTGGGTTAAGCGAAAAGGTAGAGATAGGGGGCGGGGGGAGATGCAAAGGGGTGGGGCAGGGGGAGATGCAAAGGGGTGGGGCAGGGGAGTTAAGAAGGGCGACGCGTTGTGAGTCTGTGCGAATTTCTGTGTGTTGGTGGGTGATGGAGGATGAGGGCCGGTGTAGTGGTGGGTGAGTATGGGTGATTGTGTGTTTAATGTGTGGAGATGGATGATGGGGGGCTGGGGGTGGCAGTTGTATAGGGAGGATGACTATGTCCCACGGTGAGTGTGTGTTTTTGTGTTTGTGGGTGGCGAGAGGGGAGAAGCACGGCGGTTGTGTGCTTATGTGTTTGTGTAGTGTGTGTTTGTGTGACCTTTAAAGACCAAAAGGGCATTTTGGTCTTTAAAGAGTGCCAAACATTTCCTGCTCAAAAAGTGTGTTAAGTTGGACGGAAACTGTCAATTGCGCGCACTTTCCAGTTGTACAGGTAGGTTTAGTAGAATGTTTTATAATAGAGGGGACCAAATCGCTTACGGCGAATAGTACAAGGGGCCAATGTGCATTTACCCCAAAAATGTGTAACAAACATCAATTAAAGCATAAGCTCTAAATAAGCCTATGTAAAATTTACCTGTCACTACATCATGGAGATGCAGTGGCATCCTTCTCTGTGAAGGCATAAGCTCGAGCCCGAGTAGTTACGACTTAATTAGTTCTTGGCATCTGGTTCTGTATCCCTCTACCCTGAGTAAATTAGGGCCTAAGAGGCTGAGGGCAATCCCGAATCCTATGTCCCTGCTGCTGGCAGTTAAAACATGCGCCACTCTGCCAATAACACATACCTCTATGGTTCTTCCCACAAGTTTTGCAAGCGTCGACAGGCTCCAGGGTATTTTCAAATGTTTCCTTAATAGCCAAGCTGTTGTGTCTTACTCTTGGGCTGAACCACGTCATTACCCTTTGAGCTAGTCTCTTCTTTTCCTCTTTTCTGTCTCTGCTCCTTGTATTACATACGCCTAGCCTCGACATCTCTCTCCACTCTCTGAGCCTTGTCTAAGACTTGACCATACGTATCTAAAGTCACAACGATTAAGAACTTCATGATTCCATACCTTAGTCCATTCTTAAAACGTGTTGCACGTCTCTCCTCAGTATCTATCACATGTGTCGCAAACCTCGACAATCTAGCAAATCTAGCCTCGTAGTCTTCCCCAGTTTCATCATCTCCTTGCTCTAACTTTAAGAACTCTTCCACCATATCATCCTTCACAATTCTAGGAAAGTATTTGGCAAGAAATATCTCATGGAAACGTGCCCAAGTCAAAGCATGTTCCTCCTCAACATTCAAAGTTCTCTCGACCATTTTTCACCACTGGTCAGCCTTGTTTTCCAACTGGTACACCGCGAGGTCCACTTTCTGACGATCGGTGATGTTCAGAAGCTTAAACCTCTTCTCTAACTTACTCAATCAAGCCTCTGCATCCTCTGGCTTGTCTGCACCAACAAATGTTGGACAATTTAGGTGGTTAAACGCCTTGATGGTATCTGCAGTCAAAAGAGTATGAGGGACATCTGCTTCCACATTGACCCCAGATACATCATCACCCATATGACTGCATCTAGTACCACATCTAGCTGAACGCGGCGGCTTAGTTCCTGAGATACCGAAGAACTTATAAGATCACAACTTATTGATAAATGCTACAATCAGAAGTACTAAAAAAGCAAAATATTCCTGCTTACGTGAAATATATACTCCAAATATTTTACAAAAATGTAACCTCAACAGAGCTAATCAGGGCTCTAAATCACATCCCAAATGAAAAGAAATTGGATTCACAAACAAAAGTCTAATAATTGCAGCGAAATTCTAATAACAATAATCACCTCCCAAGCTTTGTGGTTCTCAGAAGTCACTTATCAAAACTATTACAACTACCATATTTTCAAGTCACTAAAAAGAGTCAATGATTAAAGAATAGCTCGAACTCATGCTTATAGATAGCTCCTCTACTAATGTGTCAGCTTAATTACCTGAAATGGGAGGAGAAATGGGCGTGAGTACAAAGCCCAGTAAAGATTATGCGTGCACACCCACGGAGTACAACGCATGTATCCAATAATATATAGATGAGTCCAAACAAAGCATATGAAAACAAAAGTGCAAAGACGATTGAAAATCTTAGCACGACAATTAATTTCATTTCGGGATATCCAGCCCATCAAAGATCAAATCAAAGTCAAAGTCAAATGAACACAGTCGAATAATTGAACTAATAATCAAATACGATACAATCACGTAATACGTAATAGTAAAACACGTTAACCTAAGCACGCGAAGGTTCTAAGTTCAAAGTTTCATACCAGTAGCAATTGTCATATCATGTCATGGCATCACGTTAACCTAAATACGTGAGGATTCTAACATTAGTTCAATTCAAAGGGGTCCAATGGACTTCAAATTATCTCAAACGCATAAGAACAGCAAAATATCAAAATTTTGTATTTCAAGTAGGGTAGCTTAACAATTTCAGAAAATACTCGATATTAGACTTAAATCGAAGAGGACGAATAGACGAGTTCAACGAAAGAGAAATCGCTTAAATCTGACTTCGCATGAGCACTGAATTATTATAAAATAACGAAACTTAGAGTAAAAGGAAAACAAAAGTAATATACATGTGACACATGTCAAAGTACTTTTGCAATTACACGGGCAATTCTCCTCTAAAGGAGTCTGAAAAGTACTTAAAAGAATTAGATGGCAATCATGGGTCGTCTGCACAGGTGAGAGTTACAGTAACTGTGCAGGAAAATAATAAGAAGAGAAGAAAGGCACCAATCTAACGAAAAACGGCAGAAACAAACAAGTCCATGCCCAAGGACACAGTAAACGGTACTACACAGATCCACAATAATTGTGCGAATATGATACACAGATACGACGGTAAAATGAATAACGACGATTTTGCCAAAATATAAATTTATTGTTAACCCAAAGTCGGAGAAACAAAATCAATTAATGGTATAATGATAACGAGGCAGACATGTACATGAAACCCTTACCTCAATCCACGCAATTAGATTTATACAGTTGCGTAATCTTCCGGAGCTCCAAAACCTAAATATTTTAATCAGCCCACTTACGTTAAAATCTTCACAAATACAATCTTAATGTGATCTAATTCATCCTCATAAACAAAGTGGGTTCAAGATCACTTATCAATTATGAGTTGAAATTGCAAATCCTCAAAAACCCTAGTTTTCTCTTTCTTCTCTCTCTCTGAAGAGGAAATTATATTTACGACAAATATAACTGACTATTCTTTATATCTCTAAACTTGGTAAATAACCCAAAAGACCCCTAAAGTTATGTTACTTATTCAAAAGTATTCCAAATATTATTAAAACTATAAAAGTAGCCCAAAAATTAAAATAATTAGCTACATATTATATGGGGTATTACATTATCCCCTCCTTAAAAAATTTCGTCCTCGGAATTTATACACCTCAGTCACCGAATAGGAATACACAATCATAGCTAATGACTCCCAGAATTTCCACTATCTAAGCGCTCTAACTCACCACCAAAGGTCACAAGCAATTATATGAAGACATATGAAAATGTGTAACAAACATCAATTAAAGCATAAGCTCTAGCTAAACCTATGTAAAATTTACCTGTCACTACATCATGGAGATGCAGTGGCATCCTTCTCTGTCAACGCATAAGCTCGAGCCCGAGTAGTTACGACTTGATTAGTTCCTGGCATCTGGTTCTGCATCCCTCTACCCTGAGTAAATTAGGGCCTAAAAGGCTGAGGGCAATCCCGAATCCTATGTCCCTGCTGCTGGCAGTTAAAACATGCGCCACTCTGCCAATAACACACACCTCTATGGTTCTTCCAACAAGTTTTGCAAGCTTCGACAGGCTCCTGGGTATTTTCAAATATTTCCTTAATAGCCAAGCTGTTGTTCTTACTCTTGGGCTGAACCACGTCATTGCCATTTGAGCTAGTCTCTTCTCTTCCTCTCTTTTTTCTCTGCTCCTTGTAGTACTTACGCCCAGCCTCGACATCTCTCTCCACTATCTGAGCCTTGTCCAAAACATGACCATACATATCTAAAGTCACAGCGGTTAAGAACTTCATGGTCCCCTACCTTAGTCCATTCTTGAAACGTGTTGCACGCCTCTCCTCGGTATCTATCACATGTGTCGCAAACCTCGACAATCTATCAAATCTAGCCTCGTAGTCTTTCCCAGTTTCATCCTCTCCTTGCTCTAACTTTAAGAACTCTTCCACCATATCATCCTTCACAATTCTAGGGAAGTATTTGGCAAGAAATATCTCCTGGAAACGTGCCCAAGTCAAAGCATGTTCCTCCTCAACACTCAAAGTTCTCTCCATTTGCCATCACTGGTCAGCCTCGTTTTCCAACTGGTACACCGCGAGGTCCACTTTCTGACGATCGGTGATGTTAAGAAGCTTAAACCTCTTCTCTAACTTACTCAACCAAGCCTCTGCATCCTATGGCTTGTCTGCACCAACAAATGTTGGACAATTTAGACGGTTAAATACCTTGATGGTATCTGCAGTCAAAGGAGTAAGAGGGACATATGCTTCCACGTTGACCCAGAGACATCATCACCCCTATGACAGCATCTAGTACCACCTCTAGCTGAACGCGGCGGCATAGTTCCTGAGATAGCGAAGAACTTATAAGATCACAACTTACTATCTAAATGCTACAATCAGAAGTACTAATAAAGCTAGACTCTTCTGAACTATATCCCAAACATCATAAAATTCATCTCAAATCATTGAAAGCTTAAGTCTAAGAGTCAACAGAATCTTAAACCTATGCTTGATACCAAATATGTCACGCCCCCGACGCGGAAGCAGATCTGCGCATGCCATTTCAAAATATTCCTGCTTACGTGAAATATATACTCAAATATTTTACAAAAATGTAACCTCAACAGAGCTAATCAGGGCTCTAAATCACATCCCAAATGAAAAGAAATTGGATTCACAAACAAAAGTCTAATAATTGCAGCGGAATTCTAATAACAATAATCACCTCCCAAGCTTTGTGGTTCTCAGAAGTCACTTATCAAAACTATTACAACTATCATATTTTCAAGTCACTAAAAAGAGTCAATGATTAAAGAATAGCTCGAACTCATGCTTATAGATAGCTCCTCTACTAATGTGTCAGCTTAATTACCTGAAATGGGAGGAGAAATGGGCGTGAGTACAAAGCCCAGTAAAGATTATGCGTGCACACCCACGGAGTACAACGCATGTATCCAATAATATATAGATGAGTCCAAACAAAGCATATGAAAACAAAAGTGCAAAGACGATTGAAAATCTTAGCACGACAATTAATTTCATTTCGGGATATCCAGCCCATCAAAGATCAAATCAAAGTCAAAGTCAAATGAACACAGTCGAATAATTGAACTAATAATCAAATACGATACAATCACGTAATACGTAATAGTAAAACACGTTAACCTAAGCACGCGAAGGTTCTAAGTTCAAAGTTTCATACCAGTAACAATTGTCATATCATGTCATGGCATCACGTTAACCTAAATACGTGAGGATTCTAACATTAGTTCAATTCAAAGGGGTCCAATGGACTTCAAATTATCTCAAACGCATAAGAACAGCAAAATATCAAAATTTTGTATTTCAAGTAGGGTAGCTTAACAATTTCAGAAAATACTCGATATTAGACTTAAATCGAAGAGGACGAATAGAGGAGTTCAACGAAAGAGAAATCGCTTAAATCTGACTTCGCATGAGCACTGAATTATTATAAAATAACGAAACTTAGAGTAAAAGGAAAACAAAAGTAATATACCTCCTAAAAGGTGACACGTGTCAAAGTACTTTTGCAATTACATGGGCAATTCTCCTCTAAAGGAGTCTGAAAAGTACTTAAAGGAATTAGATGGTAATCATGGTAGTATGCACAGGTGAGAGTTACAGTAACTGTGTAGGAAAATAAAAAGAAAAGAAGAAAGGCACCAATCTAACGAAAAGTGGCAGAAGCAAACAAGTCCATGCCCAAGGACACAGTAAACGGTACTACACAGATCCACAATAATTGTGCGAATATGATACACAGGTACGACGGTAAAACCAATAACGACGATTTTGCCAAAATATAAATTTATTGTGAACCCAAAGTCGGAGAAACAAAATCAATTAATGGTATAATGATAACGAGGCAGACATGTACATGAAACCCTTACCTCAATCCTCACAATTAGATTTATAAAGTTGCATAATCTTCCGAAGTTCCAAAACCTAAATATTTTAATCAGCCCACTTACGTTAAAATCTTAAAAAATACAATCTTAGTATGATGTAATTCATCCTTATAAACAAAGTGGTTCAAGATCACTTATCAATTGTGAGTTGAAATTGCAATCCTCAAAAATCCTAGTTTTCTCTTTCTTCTCTATCTCTGAATAGCAAACTCAATTTACGACAAAAATAACTGACTAGTCTTTATATCTCTAAACTTGGTAAATAACCCAAAAGACCCCTAAAGTTATGTTACTTATTCAAAAGTATTCCAAATATTATTAAAACTATAAAAGTAACCCAAAAATTAAACTAATTAGCTACATATTATTTGGGGTTTTACAGAAGGGACGATTGTCCCCCTCACCCTCGATGGGGCGTTGGTGCCCTTTTGGCCCATGTTGACCCCATCGATGCTCGTGTTCTGATTCCTTAGAAGATACGCTCGAAATCTATCAATCCTCATATCTTGGGTCTGTCAATTAATGACTCAGAAAGGTTGCTACTCAGTTCGCCCTCTTTGAATTAGAAAGGTTGGCATGAATCTAGTTTGCCGATTAGATCTTGGCCAACCCTAATTCATGCTGATTGGGCTCAATGGATTAATCGTTTGTCAAATTCTTTTGCCGATCAATGGAGGCGGCAAGGTATTTATGAATTAATCCATATGTCCAAATATCCTCCTAAGGTAGATCGACGGCTTTTGTCTTCCTCCTTTTGTTTCTGGTCGATTACTACCAATGTCTTTATGTTGAGGACTAAAATGATGGCCCCCACCATGTTTGACGTATGTGCCCTAACGGGCCTCTTGCCGATTGTAATCATGCCAATGCTTTGAATTATCATAACCCTACTAGTTTGTCCCTTGATCTCTCTTCTTCGAAGTATTCTGAAACGTTTGAGAAATATTTCCTCAAATCGCGATAAAAAATTGCTAACACTTCGCCCAATTTTGGATATGGCTTTCCCGACATGTTTTTTTGTGTATTGAGCCTTTCTTTAACTAAATAATACATGAACTTAGCTATTAGCTTAGCTCACGGTAGGGAATATGCACTCACACCTTTGTTGTTGGGCAGTTTGTACAGATCAATGTGTACCATGGTAGGTAAGAAGATTCACTGGAGTATCGGTGGTCCTTTCTTGCTAGTCCAATTGTGGTTGCAAGCTTATTTCCTGGAATTTGCTCCTTCTATCCCTATTTAAGCAGATATTCCTTTCTTGACCTATGGACATTGTCTTTCTTTGGGTGAAATCAAACTTCACTCCTTCATAACTTGCTTTCGTTTCTTCTTTGACTTTGCCTACCTCAAGCGTGCACATCCGTTCCTTTCTCGAGAACTTGGGCCTACTTGGTTTAAAACCTCTCTACTCATATAGATGAAGGAATGTCTATGGAGGTTCAGGATTTTATTCGGAGGGTATGGGCCAATTTTCTCTGTGGACGCTTTCTTCACGTGGGTGGTCAAATTAGGAGCTCGCCATCGGGGTCTGCGGTTATGAGCGATAGACCCCTTCTTAGTTTGGTCAACAATTTGGGTTGGTGTAAGGGATTCCAGCTCCTTTCTTTATTGAAAATGGTTTTTTGGAGACCAAAGAAAGAATAAAGAGAGTCTAAAAAAACCACGTTAAAGCGATAGATCTCTGTGGACCGATCGATGGACAGTTTCACCATGTCCAACTTTATAATTCGTACTGCTGTATCGGTTCTCCCTTTTGATTTGTGGTATCAAGATTGCATTTCCCAACTGTATGATAGTATTAGATATGTTGACTTCCTGATACATCTCCCTCCGGACAATCTACATCGATCAGGTACTTCCTCCTATTTTTAATACCATTTAGATTGATGGTATCAACTTGTTTACCATGTTGTGTTTCTATTGGTATAGGAGACATCAGTCACCCTACCATTCCTCAAAGGAAAGGCCAGTCCCTTTCTGAAGGGCCTTCTCAACAAACGCAGAGCAAGAAAGGGAAAGAGCCTGTTGTTGAATCTTCTTCAGAAGAAGCCGATATTACAGAAGAGTCAGATGATTCTTCCGAAGATGTGTCGACAGAGGAAACAAAAGAGGTTGAAGAAATGGAAGAGGATGACAAGGAAGATGATGTTCTTCTTATTCACAGGAGAGAAGAAATTCGAGATAGTAAAAGGCGGTCAGAAAAAATCTTTGATGACTCTTCCCCTACTTTTCAATTAAACAAGCCGATATTGGTCCCACCTTTGAACATCGTTCCTCCTACTCAAACCACTTCAGCCCTCATTAGCCTTCCGCCATCCTTGGACTCAGGTAATAGCCTTTTGTTATTACACATCATGCTAATAATGGCCTTTTGAGAGTTCTGATTATGAATTTGTTTCATCCAGCTGATGAAAGTGTTAGGCCGACCAAAAGGTTGGCTACTGAAGTAAGAGCCTCTGTTGCCCGGAGTGGATTATCTAAGAGGGATAAGGAAACCTTTATTGTGCTGGTTGATCAGCATGAGGCTTCTTTAACTACTCAAGTTGGCACAGCTACGACTAAGTCTAAAGCCACTCGGAGGAAAAGTATAGCGTGCAAAACTCGTTTTAGCGTAAGGACCATGTCACTGAAGGTAAACTCGTTTTAGCGTAAGGACCATGTCACTGAAGGTAAACTTCTTTTTCCATCAATTTTCTGTGCTATTTGTCTTATTTCATTTTCTTACCCCCTTATTAGGATTTGGGTGGTATCACCATCGATTTAACTCAGGAAAGTGCCAGTAAAGAGGACAGCCCTTCCAACGATAATGTTTCTACTGGCAATCCTGTGGACGAAGCAACTGATATAGAGGCTGTCAGTGGTGAGGGTCCTCAAATTGCCGTCATCCTTCAATTGATCCTTTCACCTCAGCAGGTTTGTGGTTTTTATGTCTTTATTTTGTATTATTATAGACAGCTCATACCTGGTTTTGTTTATACAGCAAGGCAGTGGATCGTGGGACATCCAAGGTGATGACGACTCTAGTGAAGATTCCAGCAACCATCATTCTAATCGATCATGCAATATTTCACCGATTGTTTCTCCTATCACTGAAACTTGTCTTCCAACTGAAATTCATTCTCTTGCTGTTGCAGATCCAGTTAAAGGTTCAGAAGCCAGTCCTATCCCATCTGTTCAGACCACTTTATTTCTTCAATGCCCGAATCATCAATTGTTCCAATTGTCTATAGTTCCCTGTCGACCACTCAGACATGAGTTACAGGCGTTCCAATTGCTCAGAAAGCAAGTTCTTCCATGCCTATTTTTTATGATATCAATCAGAAGTTTCAACAACTCCAAAAAGCGATCAATGCCTCGTCTTGGCCTTCAGTGGGGACATCGACTTCAACCTCAAATGTTGATGTGGCTGCAATCCTTGATGTCTTCAAAAGTTTACTTAGCCATCGTCTTTCTAATGTCTTGGCCAATGAGGATGCTTTGTCGTAAATAAACGACTTGGTTGATACACTTGCCGATAATGCACCCGCTCTGAATGATGTCCAATCGAAATTAATTTCTACTCTGAAATTCTAGATTTCTCTTATATCTGCTTCTTGGAGGCAAGGTATGGGCATCAAATCGAATGCTCAAGTGGTGGACAAGGACATTGATGATCTAAATGCAAGAATTCAAGAAAGGCATCAGGTCAGCCTACAAATTTCTAAGGAAATTGAAGAAATTGCAGCCGAGAGGAAAGAATTGGAGATGTGAATGGCTGCCCTGAAGCAGAAGGAGCAAGGTTTGATTGAACGACAAGGTGTAGTTTATCAAGAGGCTGTTGATTTAGCTACAGCTATGGAAGAACCGCTGAAAAAGCGAGCTAGGACTCACTCCCAACTTGTTTTTGCAGACCAGACTAACTCTAAAGCGGAAAACCAGTGGAAAGACATTCAAATTGCTTTAGGTGTTTGATCCTTTATTGTGTAGACAATTCTTTCTTTTAATCAGACTACTTCTTTTAGGCTGTCATTTGCAGTTTTGTTTATTTCGGAATTTTTTTTTAGCCTTTAGCAAGCTAATGCAAACTATCTCTGTCGATTGGTTTAACTTCTTCCCACATGAAAGGAACATATTTCTTTAGATATCGACCATTGATAGGCTTGACATGCACTTGTCCTTCTAAAGACTTTAACCAATATGCCACACCTCTTAAAACTTTGTGTCTTAGAAAAGGGAACCATTTTCCAAATTTTGGATCTTTTGATCCTATTGGCATGATGGTTTTCCAAACCAATTCTTTTTCTTGAAATATTTTTGGTAAGAATGTTCTATTGTAAGATCTGCTTACCTTTAATTTATGGGCATGCAGCCTATCCAAAGCATCCAATCAATGGTCGTCTAAATCTTCTAATTCGATTGCCATGGCCTCATTATATTCTGTCACAGGAACATTATTTTGTGTAGCTACTCGGAAGGATTTTACTGTTATTTCCATAGGTAGCACGTGATCATGTCCGTATGTCAAAGCATAAGGAGTTACTCCTGTGCTAGACTTTGGGAGGTTCAAAATGCCCAAAGAACTTTGGACAATAATCGGTGTCATTCATTAGAAGTATCCTCAATAGCTCTTTCCATGATGTGCTTGATGGACTTATTCATTGCTTCAGCTTGGCCATTTGCTTACGCATAATAAGGGGTAGAGCTTATTATATCAAACTTATACTCTTTAGCAAACTCATGTATTTGCCCCCCAAGTGAAAACAGTACCCCTATCAGCCGTGATTGTCAGAGGTAATCCAAATCGATGGATTATATTCTCTTTAATGAATGTAATGACATTTTTTTGAGTAACTGTTTTCATCGGCCTGGCTTCTGTCCATTTTGTAAAGTAATCAGTCGCCACAATTATAAATCCATGTTTCTTGGATGAATAAGGATGTATTTGGCCTATTAAATCCATGGCCCATCCTTAGAAAGGCCATGGTTTCACTATTGATTGCAACTCTATGCATGGTGTGCAATGAACGACACCATGCTTTTGGCAAGCTTGACATCCCTTTGCTTATCGGACGCAACCTTCCATTATGGTAGGCCAGTAATGGCCATGTCGTCTAATCAACCATCTCATTTTGATACCTACTTGATGGGCACCACAAACACCTTCATGCAATTCAGTCATTACTTGCATAGCTTCTTGCTGTCGTAGACACCTTAATGCCAGTCCTTCCAGCGTTCGTTGGAAAAAATCAACATCTAAAAGGAAATATTTAACTGCTTGTAATTTTATTTTCGTGTCTACCCTTAGTTAAGGGTTTTGTAAATATTGAATAATGGGTGTTCTCCAGTCGTCTTGAATTGTATCGACTGGGTTAACCATTTTTAATTGCCTATACCTATCCCCGATCAGTGGCAACTGTTTGGTCACACATGGCTGGCCCAATGAACTTTGCCTTGATTAGTCACTCGATTTCCTCTTTAACTAGCAGTGTCACCTCACTTGACATCTTCCTAGGAGCCTGTATAAATGGCTTGAAACCTTGCTTGATTGGCAACCTATGTTCCACCAATTTTCTGTCTAAACCAGGCATTTCCTCATAATTCTAAGCAAAGCAGTCTTTGTAATTCTTGACCAACTCGATAATTTGTTCTCTAATCCCGTTTGATAACTGAGCGTTAACGTAAATAGGCCGTGGATCAGCCTTTGTTCCCAAGTTCACTTCTATTAACGGATCATGTGTTTCTATCTTCAAATCGTCTAATTTGGTCGGCGCCAATTTGAGATCCTGCAATCGGACTCCATCCCATCGATCTCTTTCATCGTCCTCCACAAATTATGCCCAATCGATAGGAGATAATTTTGCCAGTCGCTTTTCCATGGCGTAAATCATCAACCTTTTGAGAGTCTTTTTTACTTCCTTTTGTCCATCTTTTGCCTTATCTGAGTCTTTGGCCGTTATCAGCTCTGTTTCAAATTTCATTTTCATGCGTGCTCGTCCATCAACAACTGTTTTCACATTTATTTGGTAAGGACCTCGTGTTTCCAGGTCCAACCATGCAATCGATCCCTCAACCACATACCAGTACTTCGTCTTCATCCAAAACTATCGGCTCTATTTCTTTATGATAGAACTTCGCTTCAATACTATTTGAATCTGCTAAAAATGGCTTATCATCAGCCCATACTAGCTCAGCCACTTTCTTACCATCCTTTTCTTCTCTCCAGAATATCAAAACATGATGAAGGGAAAATAAAATGTAGCCATTGACATGTATCCAATCTCTTCCAAGCAAAGTATTAAAGCTCGATGAAGAATCAATCACAAAGAATGGAGACATCTTTGTCTTTTTTTCGACTGTAAGTTCTATTGGTACTACACCCTTTGGTTTTGAAACACCTCCAGCAAAATTGCATACCATAACTTCATACGGGATCAAATCCCTTTCGTCTTTACATAACTTCTTTAACATTCTAGTAGGTAGAATGTTTACTGCAGCACCATTATCGACCAAGACTCTAGTCACTGGCTGGCCATCCATTAATGTGGAAATAAACAAAGGTTTCAAATGCTTTGTTCTTTGAGGGTCTGGTTTAGTCAGTATAACCGGATTTCCATGATCGATTATGATACCTCTTTTAGAATGATTCTGGCTTACCTCACCTAGTGTATCATCTGCCTCATTGAATGCAAAACTATTTGGCGCTGGTGTTTTATCATCTTCTACATCTTCTTCCTTGTTCAGAAATGATTGTTCTTCCTTTGCCTCGAACGTGAGAGGGAGAATGAACACCATTTTGCAATCAATATTTACCTCATATTCTCTGAAGAATAACGTCCTTTTTGCTTCCATATTTTTGTCTTCGAAAACCATTATGATTTCCCTTTTGTCTTTTTCTTTGTCGGGGATATTTGTATGTGCTTCTTTACCGACTGACAATTTCTCAAGCTGTTGGAATTTCCCATTCGCAATCATTTCCTGGAGAATGGCTTCTTCTGCTTGTTTTTTCTGCGCGATTTCAGCTGCATTTTGGCTCTCTGACTCCCTATTCCAGGTCAATTTTTCCTCTCAAGTTGGGCTTGTTTGATTTACAACTCCTTTCGCATAATGGCTGTAAATTTCCTTTGCACCCTTCTTTTTTGTGTCCTGCTTAAATCCTCATAAGTCTTTGGAAATGAAACTTTCTCCTGATCGACTTTGTGCCAATGGTCATCAGGCGGTGTCTTTGGCTTTAACATTCTTTTCTCCCCTCAATACTATTTCCTCATTCTGAATTCACCCCTTTGCCCAGCTGTTATGGGATTTTTTGCCTTTGTAGTTTTTCGACACATATGCTGGATCAAACAGTCCAAACCTTGGTTTTACCATTTTCGAGCCAAAATGTCCTGGCCCTACATTATTTTAGTAAATGACTTGGTTGGCCATATTTGGCTGCCTAAAGCTCATTCGGTTGATTATGATTATTCCGACCTCGGTGTCTCATTTTTTGGTACCCTTCTTGTATCATTTTCTTACGAGTTTCATTTTCTATCGCTCGTTCATTCTGCGACATCCTCTTTGACCATTCTTTAGAAGAACCACAACTTTGACATACTGGTTCTCCAATCGGCCCAATCTTGGACACAGATTTACCTAACTTTAATAGTAGATTCCCTTTATTTGAACTGTTCTCATCAGCCAATATGAAACTTTCTTTCTTCCTGTTACTGCAACCAAAACTATCATCCATCGATTTCGATCTCTCTTCAATGGCTTCCTTGCCTTGAAATTGTCACCTTCGAACTTTCTTCCTAACTCGAACAGTCGATTGGATCATAATCTACCAACACCATGTTGATGTTGAGCGCCGTTTCCGGGAAAGGATCACTATCCACTTCCATCACTTCTTTATCTTTATCAACAAACTTAAGAAGTCCAGCTTCAATTTGATCCTGCACAGTATTGTGAAAAATAACACAATTGTTAGTATTGTGAGTTATAGTATTATGCCATTTGCAGAATTTAGCTTTCTTATCCTTTGCAGCCCTGAGGGGACCCTGAAGCTGGATAAAATATATCTTCAATAGATGATCAAAAATTTGATCTGCTTGGTTGATATCAAATGAATATTTCCTCATCGGGGGCGAGGGATTCAGCTTATTAGGTTGTTTTGCATGTAGGCTGATAAGACTTCTAACTTTGACCAAGGGCTCGCAAATGATTGGTTTCTTTCCAATGATTTTCGCATCGTCTATTTCCACATCGACAGGACCTTGATAATAAGTTTCCATTGATGAATTCTTTCTGATCTGCTCTTCCCTTATTAGAGTCTCATATCGGGTCACCCTAGAACATAATTCGAACACGTTTCTGAAATCCCCCCCCCCCCCTCGAACTTTTTCCTAATTTCCAAAGCTAAGCCATTGAGAGCCAAATTTGCCAACTCAGATTCTGGCATTTGAAAATGGCATTTATTTTTTGAGGCTTTAAATCTTTCTAAAAATTGTTCTGTGATTTCTCCTGAAAACTGTTTCAATCTGCCCAAATTGGCCAGAGAAATTTCTGATTCCATCTTGAAATCATAGCAGACTATCTTTCTAATAGCAGACTATCTTTCTAATATCTAATTTTCTTTGTGGATTGACGACCCGTTTTCCTGTCGTTATGTCTCCCTTTTTATACTTGCATCATTCGTAACCGTCTCTTCTGTAACTGCCCATCTTTATCTTTATCAGAGATAACTGATTAGGCACCACCATGAGCCGTTTTAAAGATAACCACTTAGGCTCCACGATCGTCTGTTTCAAGGACAACTGCTTAGGCTCCACGATCGGCTATTTCGATCTGAAGTCTTTTCAGTAGTGCTAAAAACTGTTCATTCCAGAAACCGTCTATCAACCGCTGCTATCGATTTTTTTGTCTCGTTTACATGTTGTCCGGTGTTGCCGATTTAGTTGCACCTTTCGGCGGTTTTCTTATTTGTATGGGTTGTTCATATTTTTGCTTCCCGCGTATTCTCTTTTACTCATTTATCCTTAATTTCACATTCTATAACTGATAATAACCGTGACCGACGTGCCTCCTTCACTTCCTTCATCAAGGCACTTTATGCGGTTATTATCATACCACATGTCTGTGTATTATTTGCTAGGAAATATTTGTGCCAACAACCCGCCTCACCCTTCTTTGCCCCAACCATCCTCTTGATGTGGGATATATCGGGCTTGCCTTCGTTTCCCCCAACCATCGGCAACCCGACTAGATAACCAAGCCCGAGCTTTTGAGAGTCGGCTCTGATAACATCTGTAACGACCCGGTGCACGGCTCCATCACAAGGTGATGCCTTTCTCAAAAGGGCTAGCCAAGTAGGTACTTATGAGTTCATGGGTAAAGTTTTATAAGGCCAATTATAAATCATCCCACATCCGGTGTGGGATATCACACCTGGAAAAAAGGCAATCTGGGAAATACTAGGAAAAAATCAGAGTCTGAACTAGACTAAGACTCCAGCTCAGCATCGTAGTCGACTTGGCACCGGAGAGTCTTTGACCATCAATCCAACAGCAAATAGACCTTGCTTCAAACTAGGGTGATCTGGCTAGCAGGATCCATGATTTCCTCTTCTTGGTTGAGCCAAGAGGGATCTAACGCCTGAACAGATGTCTCGATTATGTTCACTTGATGCGCTAGTAGAGACTTTTTTTTTACATTGAGCCCAGGAGTATTGCTGATCTTACCCTTGTCGATGAGATCTTGAACATCATTTATCAAGGTGATACACCTCTCCATATGGTGTCTGGATCATTGTTGATATTCGTATCGAGCTTGCATGTCCAGCCCTTTTGGTGTAGCAGTGGGGGAAAACTTGGCAATCATACCTTTACAAAGCAGTGCTCGAACAGTTTGGTCATAGAAGCATGGAGATTGGAGAACTTTCCTTTACTGACAACTGGCTCTCATGATACTACCTCTTGAGATTGGACCGTTTTGACATTACTGTTTGTGAAAACCTTCACCTAAATTTTCTTAGACCTATTCTCCTAGTATCTTATCCTTAGCTATCATTCCTTCGTTGGTGCCCTCCTCAATTTGAGCGAGAGAATCTATCAATGCCTCAAACATGGTTTGGTAGTTGCTAACAATATACTCGCGATAGACTATCAGAAGATTGTTTCTTACTTTATTCACTTGCTCCTCCTCCGAGGGGTGGTTAACCATCTGAGCCGCTTTGTGTTTCCATCGGATAATGAAACAGACATTAACTCATTTAGCTCTTGCTTGGTGGTTTCTAAGTCCCGTCTGGTAATATCGAGATCGGTGTTATACTGATATTGGTTAATGAAATCATATGCCACGTCTCCCCATGTACAAACTCATAATTCCTCGAGAATAAGAAATTATTGAGGGCAGCCCCTGTTAAAATCCTATGGAACAGTTGGACTAATTGATTATGGTTAACTCCATGAGGAGCTCGTGCATGCATGTTCATCTTCACATGTATCCTTGGATCTGACACCCCATTTATATCAGGCATCTTGAATTTTGAGGAGCTTTTTGGTCCAAGGTAAGGGCATTGAGATCCATTAGGTTGTCCGTTTTTCTCATCTAAGCAATATGTGACTCTAATGCGGCCATATTTTCCTTCCATTATGGAATTCATATCTTTCCTTCATCATCATACTCATATTGCCAATTAACTTCATTCTTGCCATCTCCCTTTTTTCTCTCCTCTTTTTCAATTTTTTGGTCATTCCCTGGCTCATTCTCTTAGATATTCATATTCTCCTTTAGCAATTCCAAGTCCATGACTGTCTTCGCATGCTGAGCAGTGAACCTGGCTTGAAAGTCCTGTCGTAAATCTGTGAGGACTCGGACAAAGTCATGGATCTAAGGGTATTGTTCGGGCATCAAAATGTGCGAGAGTTCTCCAGATTGGTGTCGTGCCAAAGTTGGTTACCTTTTGAGAGAGAAAACAAAAGAAAATATTTTGGACTTTTACAAATTTTTTGAATATCCTACTTCTCTTGAATTTTTTTTTATATTGTTTAATCCTACGAGGGTTTTGTGGGATTTGTGGGAAAGGGCTTGGAATATGCCACACTGACTAACCTCCCGGTTAACCCTACTTTAGTCGTCCAGTTACTCGGTGGGGTGTTTTTTAGGTTAAAATATGGGGTATAAACAAACCAGTTTAGATCTGTAAGAGAAGCACTTACTAACTAACCATCTGATTCACATGTCGATAGACCGGCCAGTTGGTTAAAATCTTTTTTTACAATCTACCCTTAGCGAGAGTATCGATCGATTTATAGAATATCGGCCGCTTTCCCAGCCAATACGCCATAAAACTAGTAGATATTCTCCCTAAAAAAGGCACATAAATGGTCAAGATGGGTGGTTTTCTTCTCAACTCTGGGCGTAAGGTCACTCCATCGCTTGACTTGTATACCTCCAACCCGTAACTCATGTAGTTAATAATGGATGATCACCGGTACGTCTAATATACCGAGATACGAGGAGGCTCTCGGTAATAGGCCTTGAAGGTAAAAGTACAGTCGAATTCACCTCGATAACTAGGAAGTTCGAGGTTTTCAACCGTTGCCGTCAACTCGTGGGATTTGGGACAATCATGCGCGTATATGCGTCACAAAAATAAAAAAACACAATTAGTACAATCAAAGCACATTATACACATTACATAAAGCAAAAGAAAACACAAAGGCCAAAAAAAGCAACGAAACGTTTCAAGTCTACTCCTCTTATCTTAGTTCCCAGTGGAGTAACCACTATAGCGAATCGCCTCGAAAATTGCCTTGGACATGCGAAGGTCTGAAACTCGAGTCGCCATCTCATTTTATCGTTCTAGAAGAAATCAAAGGAAAAGAAAAAAAAATCCCTAAAAGATTCCAAAATGCCTAACTAGGCTTCTAATCTACCGGGATCAGAGATGATGAGTTCGGAAACTAAGTTATTCAATAAGAAGGTGTTAGGCACCCGTTATACCCTAACTGTCTCTGCTTTGTTTTTATGACTTTTTGGCCTTTTAACACATAACAGGTAAACATGCACATAAACATATATAAATTTACCCTAACATTATTCTATGACTTCAGTTTGAATTCGACAATCAGAGTCAAATGCCATACGTATCCGGTCAGACAAACCAGAACCAAAACTATTGTAGTTTGATCGGACCCTACGGGAGGCAACGAGATTTCAGTACTTGACTTTTATGATGAACACGACTCTTCAAGTCAAAGGGACTTATAACTCTAATTGATTAGTCTTTTAGTTGTCTAGTTTGAAATATAATGAAATAGAAAACTTGGATTTCAACTTTTATATTTTTAACCGAGATGCGATTGTTGGGGTGGGAAAACAAGCAAGACTCTTCTGACCAAGAAATAGAAATACTCAAAAGAAGGATAGAGAATCATACCTTAGTCTGAATCGCCCAATGGCTTGATCAGAGAATCGATTTGACGTCGAAAACCAAGAACAACAATTTACCCGATTAAAAAATTGCTATTTTTGGGGCTGAAGACGACCTTTGACGGACTCAAAAGTTGTAGCTCACGAAAATATACACGATTTAGGATTTTTGAATCACTTAAATCGAGTATCGTACGAGCAAGTTATGGCCAGTCAAAGTTCGAGTGTGTGCTTGATGTGAGAAGTCGGGATTTTTAGGGTTTTCTCTGTCTCTAGGGTTTTTAGGCACGATTTTATCTTAGAGAAAGGTCCTAAACTTCTAGGAAAGAAGAACAGGAAGTGTTCCTCTAATTCTCTAGCCCAAGGAATCAATTTATCGAGGTAGAGGGGCTAACATAAATGGTAAAGATGATTGATTCGAGTCTAACATCTCTTATAGAGCTAAATATTTGATCATGATCGCGGACCGAAAAAAATCAACTAATTGACCGGTTTGTCAAGAGCCGACCGGTTTATCACTTAATATCTTGGTATTTTTTCTAAATGTTAGGACATTATATTTCCTTAATTTGGTAATTATAACTGATAAACGGAAGGGATGTACCAGATTTTGGGAGAATTATATCCAATTTTTATCTAAATCAAGGAGATGTCATGCATTATGAATCAATCCCAATATATTTCCAAGTCATAATAATCAAACTCAATCTCTTATCCTTAACTTGAGTTAAAAGTAACTATCTGGACTGATTTAACCAAATGGCCGGACTCAAACTGGACTACACTGGACCACTTATTGAACTTAATTAAATAGATTAGGCTCATTATATTGTTAGGCGTAAACCCATAATAATAATAATAAACTTAGCCCAATAAAAAAAATTAAGAAAGACAAAAATAGAGTGTCTACAACTACCATAAGCATGAGATCTGATATGAAATCTCAAAGATAAACCTTCCATTACCGTCAAATTCCGTGTTAGGATCTTGTGCATCCCTAACAGTTGGGGATAGTCTACAACAAAATGTCAAATTCTGGAGTGGCATGTAACCTTTTGAAAGTCATTAGGGTTGACTAATATCAATACATTATCTCAAGGGGTTTACACATGTTATTCCTCATATTGAATAAAAAAACACAATGCAAGTTCACATTTCTTTTTCAAACTATTAGCAACACGATGTTATGGAGAAACACTGCTCTTAATTTTAAACATGACTCGACAAAGAAGCACAATATTCTTTTCGTTTTTCTTGGTCATCAATTAGAACATTCAATGACCCTAGATTTTGTAACATGAAAACAGGACACGTCTGTTCAGCACATGCCCTCCTCGCATACAAAAATGCTGTATTTGGTGTTTGCATAGCTCGCCGCCCAGGTGGCAAATGCAAAGTACACAAGAAAAAAGAAATAAATGTATATCGTCATGGTGATTAAGAAAATAACACTAGTAAGAAGGTTTCTTGGCTCAAGACTTCCACTCAATTTCATATTTTGAAGCTAAGAAGGGTTTCAGTTGCATCATTCCAAGCATGTGGCCTAACAAAGTTTTTGAATGATTGGTCTTCTTTCTCATGTCTCAGACGGCCTTTGGGTTGCCGGACAATCGTCCTTTTGAAGCCAGGAGCTTACAAGAAACGAATCGATGATAGTCTACACCAAAAACTAAACAGGTTAACTATAATAAGCGACAAAGAAGAGAAAGTTGAGAACAGAGGCAACTAACCTGGTTAAAATGTGCTGCAACACATGGAAGAACTAGCAAACCAGGTTCACCAAAAGCACCACCAAGCTGCTCCACAACTGCTACCATCACAGGCAAGGTTTTCTACAAAAATCATGCAATAGATTAAGACTCAACTGCTCAGATGAAAATCCAAGTTACCTGGACAAGTTTTCATCAAGTATTCTCAAATGGTATAACCATGCCTAAAAAGCATCATGTCAAACATTATGGTTCATCATTGCTTCATCACAGTAAATTTAATCCACGTTTCACAAAGCAACTCATGCATATCCATACTAATACATAAAAATGTCAATTGCAAATAACCAGACAATCTTGGTTGTAATAGTAGTTCTAGCTCTCTTACTTTCCCTAACCACCCACCCCCTCTCCCTCTCCTTCCTCAGAAATGACTAGCATCCTAGAGGCAGATGCAAGGGGGCCTGTTACCTACACCGGAAGGCAATGGAATACCACCTTGGTTTAATTTTGATTCAATTGCATTTTCTACCCAAGGTATTGGCAAATGCAAAATGATGCACAAAGCAAACATGTCACCTGGCTTGCAACAAGTAGAAGAGCACGGGCATTCTGTTTCTGAGCAAATATTGAATTGCCACCTCCAGATACAGCCGAGAGGCTCTGTATCAAGAGAGCATTGAAGGCTAAAAGGATAAGGTGTAGCAATCTGCAAACAATGTAAACACCTGTGTTAGTAAATGCTACTCCATCAGAGCAGTACAAGTGTGCTCGTAGCCATATGTGAATGTACGGTGATGTCTTCCACCCACACTGAACAAATGCATCCTAGTAATGTTCTTCTCAGAAGCAAAATACTGGAAAATCGGAAACTGATCTGAAGTTGGTATGCAAGGGAACAAAAGATAGTTATGGTCTGGCGTAGTCGGTCGTATTAGATGCTTTATGATCCATAAACATGATCACTGTCCAATTAGTTGTGTTATGTGTTACAAGCTCATTTCTATATCTATAATCGGAGCTGATCCACAGCAAGCATGGATGCCCGCATCAGTTTTTTAATTTTATTTTTTTGATTTTTAAAACAATCTGCTTAATTGTCAAGCAGACAACCAATTGGCATTTCTGCCCCACTCTATTAATACCGTGTCTCTTTTTCCTTTATCAATTTCAGATCGCGATTTATCCTCCCAAGCTTCACTAAAATGCCATTGGACAAAATAAGTGATTTATGTAATCAATGGAGGAGCTGAGTACAAGAAAATCGAATCAATCTCCTCCTTTTTCTTTCCCTTTTTCCATTCAAATCACGTTTCCATAATGATCTGGTCTACGCCCCCACCACAGGGCAATGCCTCTATCAAAAGGTTCAGTCAAAGTCAGTACTTATGAGGTCATGGGCAAGGTATTATAAGGCTATTCACAAGTTATCCCACATCCGATTTGGAATATCATAATCTCCCATCCTTATGCCTTAGCGTCCTAGCTAAGGCTTGCTCACACAAAACCAAGAATCTTTCTCTCTAACCAATGTTAGATATACCCGATTCAGCTTTCGTTGCCCCAACCATCCTCTCGATGTGAGATATACCCGGGCTTGCATTCGTTTCCTCCAACCACCGGTAACCCAACTAGATAACCCAGCCCGAGCTTTTAAGAGTCTGCTATGATACCATCTGTAATGTCCAGAACTCGAGGGTCCGTACACGTCCTTAAACCAAAATCCAATCACATCCATAATGTAACTATTATAATGGTAGAACAGAGCATCCAAAATACTGGAAACATAATCATCTAAATCTCAAATACTTAACCCCAAAACATAATTGCAATCTTATCAAAATAACCATCTGAATCAAAATAATTAAAAATAAAATAAACTAATAATTTGTCTAAAGAAAACTCATAACCGCGATTGATATAATTATCTTGTAACAATAAACTCTTGACTATACTTGTACAGCCCCCATCCCCAGTTTTGGAATTGTGTCCACAATTTGGTGTCATAGAATTCCCTTTCTAAACACACCGATTTTCCTAAATCATTTTCGATAGCTCAAACGCTATCTTCAATTACTTTCACCAAAGACATAATTTTCTAAACAAACACTCGAAGGAGTTCTTTGAGATCAAATCCTGATAAAAATCTCGAACCACCACCATAATACTCAATTGAACTACGTTGGATCTGATTCTGATAATCATGCGGATACGTAATGCCCCGTTCTCGGATTCTAATCCAATTTTATGTGTGTTTTCATGTGTTTTCTCTTATTCGTCAAGTAATCTTAAATTATGATATGGTGCTTGTGTTTTTTCACAATTTCTTGTGTTTTTTCACAATTTCTTTCATAAGCATGATAATAACTAAAGAAAAGTCAAGAGAAAACATCCAAACGACGAGAAATTCAACTAGTTGGGGTGTGATGAGGTGCCTAATACCTTCATGTCATATAACTTAATCCCTGAGTCCAAATCTAGGCTTTCGCATCCCAAGTTAATTATTTGAGTTTGAGTTCACAGAGTCCAACTCAGGCTTTTTCTAGGTCTGCAATACTTGATAAAAATTATATGGCGACGCTTTTATAGGTGAAAGCTGCTGATTGTCACCCCTTTGACACACGTCGTCACACTCAGGTTTGCATCAATTAGGTGTAAACTTATACTTTGTTTTGTGATCAGTAATAAGCTAGGGTTCTTTCCCATTTTCTTCAAAGTACCCAGGCATGCATGCTTTACGTCTTAGGCATGGTGAGACATGCAGATTGCGGAGTGCCTGAAATCTTTCCTCATAATTAAGTCACTAAATTCTTACTTTGATTCGTAATCATATTCTTAGGAAAAGTAAAATGCCGACTCTTGCACTTACTGCCAAATTATGAGAACTATTCTACTTGGTCACCATTATAATAAAAATATGAGCAAGCTTTAAAGCACTAGAAAAATAAAGACCTTGAGCCTCTAAAGTACAAATTAAACCAAAGGGAATTCATAAAGACCATACATGCCCGAAACAACAGCTACGAGAAAAACTGCAGGCCGAACCATTAAAAGCAGTGATCTTGATCTGCTCACTTGTATCAATGGAACCTGAAAAAGAAAAGCAAGAATATTATAGCAGAACGGCTATACAAAAACGGAGGGCTCAAAAGCCTCAACCTCTTTTTAGTACGAGACACTCAACAGATTCTGTGCCCATGACAAGCTTATAACCAGCTACACCCCACCCCACCCATTTAGCAGGATGATCCCGAGATATATACGCCAACAGTCCCTCTGACACGACTCCAATAGTGACTATCATAAGCCTTGTTAAATAATTATGCTTCAGGGACAGTTGTATGTCATAGGTTTAGAAGGCATAACAGAATAATAA
The DNA here is from genome assembly GCA_033065855.1 of Escallonia rubra. NCBI lineage: Eukaryota > Viridiplantae > Streptophyta > Magnoliopsida > Escalloniales > Escalloniaceae > Escallonia > Escallonia rubra. Next base: position 271,127 of record JAVXUO010002357.1, read on the forward strand.
TCGGCAACCCTTAATTGCAGTAAGTCGAGGGAGAAGAAACCATACAATACATTTCAACATGACACTGAGCACAACACTAACACATATAATAGGTCTAGCCATGTACGTATTGTCCTTATTTTTTCCTATTGTCCATGTTGTTTGGGCAATCTGACAAGTTTGAAGGTACATTTCTATCAAATTACAAGAGAAAAGGCCAAGGTTTGAGTCATACCAAAGCAAGTAAAAGGGCACTCGTCAACGACAAACGCTTACGATTTCGATCGGCAAAGTCTGCCAAGCCTGTGACAAAAAAGTTAGGTTAATAAGAGAATTGGCAACTGTAAGGTCCCTTTTCAACAGATTGCATTTTGCATAATACGACGCATGTACATTGTGTAAAAGGCAATCTAAATCATATTATATGCTGGTGTCAAGGTAAAATGGTGTTCGACGCCGAGAAATGACGGAAAAAAGGACATAAGTTAAGGGTAAATCATATCTATTTTGTTAGATGGACTAGGCTGTGCTGCCTTGCTAGACGAATACGATACAGATGGAGGAGGCTGTGCTCCCTTGCTAAATGAGGGATGAACCTATGTAGATGCATATATGTCATATCTCCATTTACAGATGAAAGATGGGAGTTAAGAAAGATTCAAATGCTACTCCATGTCACACGAACACGGTGAATAACCAGTGTGGGCATGCCTAATTTAGGTATATATGCGTCGTACGATAAAGTAATACTGCACGCAATATATAAGTTGGCATCCTATGTTACATATTACGAGTATATTGCATTTCATTGGTCTCCCTTTTTGTTTTGGTCTTAAAGCATGCTATACATGAATAAAAACTAGGCTTGTAATGACCCGTATGTTTAAAAAGTGATCTTCCAGCTTCTAGGTACACCATGATTGAATAAAACTCTATATATCACATGCTATGCAATTGTGACTACTTAGTCATCACATCATTTGCATTATACCCCCGTGTAACCCTATTATAAGTCTTGCTTTGAGTCGATGAATACCCTATGAAGCTCTTTCTTCTTCTCACTATGCTCTTATAGTTAAATCTAACATAAGAAGATGGCCTTCAATGCCTACCCAGGGTATTACTAAATAGTGCCTCCCTTCTACTAAAGAAATTCTTACCCTACACTTCATTAGCTTTAAACAATGAAATAGGCACATGGATGATAAAGTACTCTATCAACATCAATCAGCTAACTTATTCATAAATTGATGTTTTTTGTTATGAAAGCTTTAAATCATATAATCACTGTTTTTCTGTGTTTATTTGTATTTGCTGGTGGGAATGGTTGTAATAAAGTGTTGATATTAATAACTTTTGGTGTTAGAAGGTTGTTTTTAGTTCCAGGAAACAATTCCATAGATAACTGTTTTGTCCTTCGCTGTATAAGTCAATGTAATGTATCCTGTAATGTATGATATAGTGACGTTGAATTCATAAACATTGTGCATGCTTTCTGTGAATTAAACAAGTTGGCTTGGACCGATTAACATATACCTAGTTTATTGCAGTGATTCCCTCCACCTCAGCCAACTGATATTTCTCCAAGTCACTAATGTATCATTTGGGTATCAGAGCAAAATACTACTCATTGTCTGTAACGACCCTGAACCATAGACCCACCAGAGAGCCTTGTTATGATATTTTCCAGCGAGTCTTGATGTGCAATAGAGGCGACAGGTGTCTAATGATATTGCTTAGACACCAAGTTTATGGCAGTGATTCTCTCCACCTCAGCCAAACGATAATTTTCCAAAACACTGATGTTTCAGTTTGGTATCAGAGGAAAACACAACTTGTTGTCTTTCACGATTCTGAACCATAAACCGACAGAACGTTGTTATGACATTTTCCAGCCGGTCTTGATGTGCATTAAAGGCGACAGGGTCTGATGACATATACAAAGTGTCACACTATTCAAGAGTAAGGCCTACCGTCTCGCTGAAATGGACAAAAAGAAAGAAATATTATTCAAACTGTTGATTTGTTGGATGAGGATGGGCTTCTTACATTATCTTCAAATTCTTCCTATTATGTTATAAAGTTATTATACACTAAAGTGTAGCTGAATGTACATTCCTTTTGCATATTGTTTTCCATCCTTCTGCTGGCAGTCTTTTTGTGAACAATATTTACTTCTCAAAAGTAAAAAGAAATGATACTCCTACAGTCCAACATTTTTTTTTATACTAATAATCAAAACATTTAGCCTTTCACTGCCATATCATTTACACAAACCCATGCTACAAATTCAAACTGACTTAAACATGTTTTTGGCAGAGATTGCTTAGATCCTATACTTGCAAAGGTCCATCAGTTTACTTTCTTTGCAACAGAAGGGGCCCAAAAGTTTCAAAGAGTACACGTTTATGAAACACTCACCTTTAAATGATTCTCGAAGGACCTGTAATTTGAAATCATAAATTACTCCTTGAACGTTTATAAAGCCAGCAAAGTACAATATATGATAATTTGTTCCATGCAAGTTCCAATTTAGGCAATATATCAAAACCACTTCTTTCTAATCTTGCGGCTTTCACACAAAGAATTCTTTGCCTTAAACAATTTCCTTCTTCTTTTGGTGCTTCTGTTCTCGAATATCAAAGGAATTTAGCATATATACAAATCAAATTGTAGTCTACTAACAGCAGGGAAGAGTTAGAGCCATGTCCCTTATGTATTTAAATGACTCTAAATCCCCTGGTATAAGATACTCAAATCAGCCATCTTGATAACCTTCTCTGGACAAGGAAGCAGCTAACAAATAATGACTCTCAGTAGGCCAAGTAGCAAAGATCAGATTAGTTTGGGTTGGGGGGGTGTCATTGCTGGAACAATTGTTAATTGGTCATAGTAGCCAGTTCTATCAATGATTATCTTCACAACTGTTATATGCTGAATGCTTAGAGAGCAATCCTAAGCGATACCTAAGAGAACGTGTTATCCTCTATCAATGCTACCTCAGTTACGAGCATTGCCTCAGAACAGAGCTTCCATGGAAGCAATCAAGTCTAGGTAATGGCCTGATGATTAATGTAAGTAGTCACGGTAGTTATCTGCATTTATGTACATTACCATAGTCAATTCTAGGATTTTGTAGATATTTAATATATGTTAACTGCTGACTACCTAGGGGGTACCATGAACATAAATCCACAAGCTTATCTCAGATTGCAACAGCTTAACCATGATGGCCTCCGCCCCCCACCTGATGCTAGCAGAGATATACATAAGAACGAGGGTCTCACAATAATACTTAAACCAATACATTCCTAGTCCTTCGTACATAGCTTAATCATCATCTCAAACCTGTGAGGCTTTTTTACTATTCGTGACGGAGATCTGGTTGTCTCTTCAAAAATAATTTGGGACAAAAAATACCCCCAATTTTCATGTTCGCCACCTTTGATGATTTTTCCCTCATTTGTTTTAATGGTAAGAACAAAAGATCTATTATATTTCAGTCATGGTCATTTTTCCACGGCCAAGAAAACTGGAAATATATCGATAAATAACCTAAATAAATAGACTCGTCGATCAAAACTGAGATAAAAGAACAGAAGAAATAAACGTTGAAGTCGTGACCGAACTGTAAATTCCGTCGAACCTCCAATTGGCTGGCAAGTTTTTTTATTTTGTCTTTCTTTTTATGTAATTGGCTTGAATGTTTGAACCTGCCAAACATTGACTGAGATGTGGAATCAAGGTCTCTCATGACGATAGCGAGGGCAGAAGTCAGATCAATTACAAAATTCAAGAGTTTTTTTAAAGTGAATTTATCTAGAAAAAAACCACTTAAAAGGGGAAGGGGGGGGGCGCAAATACAAATCTACAGGCTCAGCTCATCTAACACAGTAAGAATCTTCCACAAAATCTAAAGAAGCGTCCTGGGAATCAAAAGAACCGTCCTCAGCACTGCAAAAAGGAGAGGAAAAAAGAACCCTTGAACTTTGATAGAGGCTGCTTATCACCCTTGAAAGCGTGCCTATTTCTTTCTCTATGAAAGCAAGTTCCGTCTTCCTTGCTTCCATCTTTTCTTGTAGAGAGACCAACTCCTAAGCATCTCAACCACCTACTGTGGTAGAACATTTCTCAACGAAGATCAACCCATATGCCCTTAGCAATGCAGTAGTAAATGATCCACCGACTCCCCATCTTCTTTACACATGAAACACCAATAAATGTGCACTTTCCTTCTCTTCCTTAAATTGCCCCCCGTTTCAGGCAGCTTCCCATGCAAAAAAGCAAACCCTAAGGAGGCGCAGGAAAAGAGCCGCCACCCTCCACCAACCGAAGATATAATAATAAATGCTATGTCCTTATGAATTCTCTGGGTGATAAAATTTTCAGGAGAACTATAAAGGCATTACCAATTTATCAATTTAATACAGAGATATACACTCGCTGTTCTTGAAGTGGTTACAAAACTATACTAGAAGAAAATGCTAATCAATTCCTCATGAAACTAAAAAGAAAATGGAATGTTTAAGGGCCAAATTGAAAAGCCATGCTCGTTGTCCATTCTTGATATTTGCTTTCGGGGGGTAATGCGTTAACTCATGCTATCCTTGAGCAGAAAAATATAGTAGCATCCTCTACGCACTTGGCATTATTTGCCCTATGAAATTCCAAAGGTCAAGATTCTAGATTACTCAAGTGCTATTCCTGCCATGTGATGCGCGTCAAAGGAATTCTATGTAACTAGGTGGTTACTATGTAGTGCAAGATCCTTTTTCAAGTCCTATAAACCAACAAGGCAAGAGAAAGCAACCAAAAGAACTTCATCCGGTGCTTTGACTAATAATCGAAGCAAGAGTTATTTCTAGTGGATACACAGACATGAAAAAAAGCTTTTGTTCTTTAAAAACAAGATTATTAGTCAACAGAGGCAATAAACAAAGTACCTTCCCCAAAATCAGAGGGACTAGAAGTGTGAGAACAAGGCTTTTGAATAACTGCTTGGCAGGAACAGATACACCAACTCCAGCAGCTATGAATTTTGATATGGATAAGGGGACCTAATGCACGAAATGGCATAAGGACTTTTATTATTGATTAAGTTCAAGCACTTATCTCTCTCTCTCTCTTGTGGATGGAGACGATATAGATATCATCTGCATCCACGAGAGAGAGAGAGAGAGAGAGTAATGAAAAAATTAAACCAAAGGAAAACCTAAGACATGGTAGGTTATTAGGTTCATATAAGAGCAGAGATCCTGTGCAGCATTTAATTATATAAGAGCAGGTTATTAGGTTCATATAAGACATGGTAAGTTATTAGGTTCATCCGCTTTTTTTCTTTTGTCTGCACATATGATCAGTGTGCTATGTAATAAAAGCCCTATCCATGACATATGCACACGGGACAAAATGGTGACCAAGAGAGATATTGGGGTCATTTATTTATTTTAAGTATTATCTTATAGTGATAGAGTTGCAGTATGCATTACAGATACCACTACATGTAGCATTGTATCATACATTTGTTGGTAGCCACCACCACCAACCCGCCAGTCGCCACCATCAGCAGTCACCACCGGCGTCAACCACAGCCCATCCCCTGCCATCACCGCCCGCTAACAACCCCCACAGGCTCAGGCCACCAGCTATCACCACCGCCGACAACCATCCACCACCACTTTATTTTTTGTATAAAATAAATAACAAATTCCACTTATTCTATTCTCATCAACCCATTCAAACCCAACTTACCCAACCCAACCTAACCTAACCCAACCTAATTTATTCGACATTTTCTAGAGTTGGATTGGGTTTGGTTTTAATATCATAACTCGGGTTGAGTTGAAACCCAACCCAACCAAGTTGCACAGCTAACCGGACTGCTGCATAGATGTCGGCAACAGTATCTCCATTGATTTGTGTAGAGGAAGATGTGTTGTCGAGATGTGAATCGCAAAAGATGGTGCTAATACTATAGGGCAAGACGGTTCCTATGGAGGACGTAAGTGAGGAAAAATGCCAACACTGGTGGTTCTTAATAGGTAGGGCAAACACACACACACACACATAAATAAGTAAACTATGCAACCAAAAACCTTGCCTAACTCGGATGTCAGGGATACAGCTTTTGCAACTTACGACAAAAATTCCTAACATATTTGACATCACTGTCATTGCAAGAGCAAGGGCAGCATTTCCTCCAGCAATCTGCATGTCAGCAATTTAAACAAGCCATCAAACTCATAACCAAAGTTTCTCTGGTTTAATAACTTATCGGGAACATGATGCGGGGTGAATTCCATGCATTTGTCGTACCCGAGTTAGTGTCACTCCACTTAGTAGTGTCGTTGGCATACAGCTGAATATAGCCAGTCCTGGAGAAGCCACAAAAAATTTGTAAAACCAGCAAAGCAATAACAATAATCACCAAGTATCAATAATTAACCTCTTCAACTCCATTTGCATCTCTATATATATGAATTTGCTATTTTTCTTTTCGGGGTTGGGTGATGTACCTCCTGCTATGCTTGCCATCGTTATGGCATTCCGCATCATGAAAATAAACAAGTTTTGCTTAATTTACAAGAAACAAAGATGCTGATTTTCCACTGTAAGCAAAAATATTATGACATTCTCAAATTGCAAATTTTTAAATTCTTGAGTGAAAACATTATGACATTCTCAAATTACAAATTTTTAAAGTCTTGAATTTGACTCTAAATTTACTCTTTTCATGCTTTTTAGATCAGCTAGCTAAAAAACTTATGAACTTGGTTGTTACGGGACTTGCTAAATAAAGGTGGTCAGCACTCAGTTATAGAGAGACACAGGCGAAACAAATACATTACTTCCAGCACAAAAAAAAAAAATGGAACTGCTTAGGATGAGAAAAGATGCACCAGCATGTCACCTGTTACAAATTCTTGAGGTCGGAGCTGAAGTTGCAAAATAATCCTGGAAAAGAAGGGAGTAAGGAATAAAATAGAACCCTGCAGTGACAACAAAAGGAATTGTTAGTTCCTTACAGCTTATCACGGAAAAGAAATGAAGAATGTGTTCTTAACAATATTAGATGCAAAGGCACGGGGGGATGTAGGGGGTGGTGGCAAGTGGGGGCCAAAGCCACCCCTAAAAATCTTTGGATTCATGTGATTGGCCTAATTACTCCTATTTCTTGTGCAATTTGCCCTCGAAAATCGACTATATGTATGAACAAGGAGTTGTATATCCAAAAACTACAACCACATTTATCCTAAAAAAATTTAGTGTAGCTCCCCTATCTAATTAATGTGAAATTTGGACACAAATGCCTCTGTTAGTTTTTATGCAATGTTGACGAATTTAAGTTTGTTTTTATTCCATAACAACTATGTTCATTTTTTTCACACACACATACTGGTCAATTTAACCCATAGTTTATATGCAACCGACTTAAATTATGCTTTTATACCATAACAACTTGGTTCATTTTTGTCAAACATTCATATATTTGTTACTTTGATGCATTAATACAGTACAACTCGTGAGAACAACTTTGCGGAATTTTCATGATCTTTGAAAGTCTCTAGCGATAATGTCATATATGCACTTTGGCCACCCTAAAGAAGAAATCCTAGATCCGCTCCTGTGCATAGGTGTGGTATACCATAACAACCTACATGGGGAAGAAACCCAACCATTACCGAACCACAACATAGTTGCTGAGAGTCGTAGCGTTCAACGATGGTGAGAGAGAGAGAGAGAGAGAGGCAGAGGAAAGGGGGAGGAAGGGAGGAGAAATCCGACAACGAAACAATACTCGAACTACTAGTAACGAATAAAAGAATTCAAGGGATAAATCAAGTGGACAGGAAGCCTGCTGCAATTTCATGACATACCAAAAACAAGACACAAAAGGTGCATAAGAAGCAGATCATTAGATGCAACGTTAGATACGCGGAGGAGGAATGCTTAAGAAAGAAAGATATTCGTAGATTATGGGTACGCTCCTCTTTGATAATCACTTGCTCATTTATGATGTGGATGTAAAAACAATCGTCACAGAATTAGGAAAGTTAGTTTACTCCCAACCTATATCTGGCTTCACGGTGTTGATTCCTCGGTTACTGTTAAGTTACCATCTGCTCTAAAAGCTTAAGTTATTAGAGAATGGGCTCAACAATGTTATCATGCTTAATACTCCCCCTCACGTGCAAGCCCCCGATTGCACGTGAAGAGACAAATCAAGATGCACCACCACCAAGTGCACAAATAATCAGAATGCAAATTTCATTATTATAAAGGGGAACAAATATGCAAGCGGGAAGAATTGAACCCAAGTCCTTGCCAAACCAGAGCTCTGATACCATGTTAAGTTACCATCTGCTCTTAAAGCTTAAGCTATTAGAGAATGGGCTCAACAATGTTATCATGCTTAATAATGAAATGATTCAGAGAGCAAATATGCTCTTTTTCTATATCTCATTGATCTGAATAGAAGACAATTTATACAGGTTACATGACCTATACTAGGAAACAGAAAAGAATCCCTAGAAATTAGTTGCCTACAAATTAGCATTCTATACATGGTAAGTCAACTATACAGGCTGTTTATTAACTCTCCCCCTCAAGCTGGAGCATAGATATTGATCATGCCCAGCTTGTTACAAAGATACTCAACCCAAGAACTTTGTGAGAATATCCCCCAACTGCTCGCCTGTCTTCACGTAACTGGTTGAGATCAAATTCTCCTGAATCTTCTCTCGAATGAAGTGACAATCTACCTCAATATGTTTAGTCCTCTCATGGTAAACAGGATTTGAGGCTATGTGACGAGCAGCTTGGTTATCACACCAAAGTTTTGCTGGTAAGGGAGGCTTCAAACTGATTTCTTCTAATAGGTGACAAATCCACATAACCTCACAAGTGGATTAAGCCATAGCTCTATACTCTGATTCTGCACTAGACCGCGAGACAACACTTTGTTTCTTACTTTTCCAAGAGACTAGATTCCCACCAACAAAAACACAGTAGCCTGTAGTGGACTTTCTATCAAGTTTTGATCCAGCCCAATCAGCGTCTGAAAAGCACTCAATGTAAGAGTGTCCATGGTTGCTATATAGCAAACCCAAGCCTGGAGCTCCCTTTAAGTAGCACAAAATCTGTTCCAAAGCTGCCCAATGTTTAACAGTGGGCTCAGACATAAATTGACTAACAGTGCTAACTGCATAGGCAATGTCTGGACGAGTCACTGTGAGATAATTTAACTTCCCAACCTGGATCATCAAGGCGATCACCGTCATCCTTTGTAAGATGAACACTAGGATTCATTGGTGTGTTGCACGGCTTGGCTCATGCCTTTCCAAACTCTACAAGCAGGTCAAGAACATACTTCCTTTGAGATAGAAAGATTCCCTTCTTGCTTCTAGTCACTTCTATTCCCAAGAAGTATTTTAACTGACCCAAGTCTTTGGTATGAAACTTGGTCTGTAGAAATTTCTTGAGAGAAGTGATTCATGTACAATCATCTCCTGTAATGACAATATCATCAACATAAACAACAAGTAGGATAACCCCAGCATTGGACTTTCTGTAGAAGACTGAATGGTCACACTTGCTCTTCTGTAACCCAAACTCCTGAGCTACCTCACTGAATTTTCCAAACCAAGCATGAGGACTTTGCTTCAGGCCATACAAAGATTTCTTCAAATGACATACCTTGCCATACTCCCCCTGAGCAACAAAACCTGGTGGTTGCTCCATATACACCTCTTCCACAAGGTCACCATGCAGAAAGGCATTCTTGATATCTAGCTGATGTAAAGACCAATTCTGGGAAGCCGCTAAAGAGATGAACAAATGAACAGAGGTGAGTTTGGCCACAGGAGAGAAAGTGTCAGAGTAGTCAACTCCATACGTCTGAGCAAACCCTTTGGCCACCAATCTGGCTTTAAGTCGAGCCACTGAGCCATCTGCATTAAATTTAACAGCATAAACCCACTTGCACCCCACTGCCTTCTTGCCTTCAGGTAAATTGACAAGATCCCATGAATGATTATCATCCAGAGCCTGTATCACTTCAAGCATGGCATTGTGCCAACCCAGATGGGATAGAGCTTCTTTAACTATCTTTGATATGGAAACAGAGTCCAGAGAAACAATTATAGAGCTAGAAGCTGAAGATAAGTGATCATAGGAAATGAAATTAGCAATGGGATATTTAGGAAGGGTGCACTGGCGTTTACCTTTACGAAGACCAATGGGTAAGTCAAGATCATTGGGTGGCGGATCAGATGATGAAGGAGCCGGTGCAGGGCATGTATCATGGTGTTCTCGCATCCGTGAATAGACTTGAACAATAGGTGGCTTCACAGGAGCTGAAGGAATAATAGCCTGCTCGCCCAAACCATTCACATCCTCTGATTGTGCAACACCAGAATTAGCACCATCAATAGCATTAGATGGTTCGACTGGAACAGAAACAGGAACAGACAGACCATCCTCACGGGTTCTATCCTCCGAAATTGCTGGCTCAATCGGTACTGAAGGGAAGATCTCATACATCAACCGGTCATCATCCTCCCCCTTACTGCTAGAATGAAATTTTGAGGAAAAGAATGGACTGTGCTCAGAAAAGACAACATCTGTTGACACCAAATATCTGTGGAGGTCAGGAGAGTAGCATCGGTATCCCTTCTGAAGACGTGAATAGCCCAAAAAGACACATTTAAGGGCTTTAGGATCCAATTTGGTAAGATGAGGCCTCACATCACGAACAAAGCAAGTACTCCCAAATATCCGTGGTTCTACTGGAAACAGAGGCTTGGTGGGAAAAAGGACACTGTAAGGAACATCTCCGTTGAGAACTGTGGAGGGCATACGATTGATCAGAAAACAAGCTGTGGAGATAGCATCTGCCCAAAATGGCTTAGGAACCTTCATTTGAAATAGCAATGCCCGACCAGTCTCAAGGAAATGTCTATTTTTCCTTTCAGCAACTCCATTCTGAGCAGGAGTATCAGTCCAAGATGATTGATGAAGGATGCCATGTTGGTTCATATAATTCTGAAAAGATCCTGACATATATTCTTTAGCATTATCACTCCTTAGTATATGCACATGCACATTAAATTGTGTATTGATTTCAGCACAAAAAGCAGAAAAATGAGCAAACACCTCAGAACGATTTTTCATAAAATAGATCCCAATCATTCTAGAGAAATCATCCACAAATGTAACAAAATATATGAACCCAGATTTAGACAAAACAGGACACGACCCCCAAACATCAGAATGGACCAACTCAAAAGCAGACTCAACTCGCTTATTAACTCTAGGACTCAGCGAGCTTCGATGATGTTTTGCAAAATGACACGACTCGCAATCCACTGAAGATATATCATGAAATTGAGGACACAACTTCTTCAACACTGGCAAAGAAGGATGACCCAGCCGACAATGAGCTTCAAATGGAGACACAACTCCAGAACATGCAACTGAACGAGGCACCCATGCATCTAGAATATAAAGACCATCAGATACATGCCCTTTATCAATAGTCTGCTTCGTCATAAGATCCTGAAAAAGATAGTGATCAGGAAAAAATGAGATGCAACAATTAAGGTCTTCTGTGAGGCGGCTTACAGACATCAGATTGAAAGCAAGACTGGGTAAACTGAGTACAAAAGATAAGGTAATAGAAGAAGTGGGTTTTACAGTCCCGGATCCCTCGATAGTATAATTGGACCCATCAGCTATTGTTACAGGAGATGGAGTTGTGTGAGACCGAAAACTGGAAAAGATTTTGGGATTACCTGTCATATGATATGTGGCACCAGAATCAATGACCCATTTGTTTGAGGAGGATATGAGACACTTTTTACCTGACTCAACAAAAGCAGCAACTGATTCTTGATGCTGAGACAATTTGGCACACTCATCAACCGAGATTGTGACGGTTTTCTCAGGAGATGAATTGGAAGTCGCAGCAACAGTAGCAGTGGTAGTCTGAGCTCTCTGGTTGCAATTCTGTAATTTCTTACAGTAACGCTTTGTGTGTCCGGGCTCTTTGCAATAATAACACACAATCTCACTTGTTCCTCCATTATGACCCCCTCGGTCTCCACCTCCTCTGTCTCCTCTGTTATTATTCATCTGCCAGCTTCACTCCCCCTTCCTCTGTTAGCAACAAGGACACTGCTTTGCTAATTAGATGAAGTGGACTATGTGCGGAGCACTCAACTAAACACCTCTTGAAGAGAGGTAATATCAGTACCGGAAAGAATCTGAGATTTAGCAGTGTCAAACTCAGGTGGAAGTGCACCCAAAAAGCTCATCGCCGCCATTTGTTCCCTTTGAGCCTGCTATACTTTGATATCTTTACTAAAAGGCAGCAGCATGTTCAATTCCTCATAAGTTTTCTTGAAATCCATGAAAAAGGCTGTGAGAGTTTTAGTCTCCTTCTCAGGACGATAGAAAGCCCTACAGACGTCATAGATCCGGGATATATTGCCTTTCCCAGAGTATAAGAATACAAGATAATCCATAAGTTCTTTCACAAATTCACAATGATTAATCAAGCCAAGAATTTCACTGTCAATGGAATTACGAATTTGTAAAATGAGATGCGCATCTTCCCTTAACCACAATTGCTTGGTGTCATCAGTAGGGGGATCACTACTCAAATGATCATCCTTATCGATATTTCGCATATATATTCTAACAGTTTTGCTCCAATCTAAGTAATTAGTGCCATTTAGCTTATTTTCAGCAATTTTAGACAATACTGGAACTACCTCACCTACTTGAACCTTATTATCGGCCATTGTTCAATACACAGTGCCGAAAAACAACCCAAAAGACAAGCAGATAAAACTGGAGTAAAGCACAAGTCGTGTACCGAAGGGCGCAAGATAAAGACTGCCTTCAAAAGATATCAGAACAGGAAAGTACCACCGGAGACAGGCCGGAAACGTCGGAGGAAGAAACTGATGCTGATTGGAACAGCCACGCACCTCCACTCGCCGGCGCGTGAGAGAAGGACAGATTCCTTCAGCTGGCGTGTGAGACTCACTCACCGGGAACCCAGTCACCGGACTTTGGGGAATGGCCGGAAACCACTGTGCGCACCTCCCTGGGGTGGTGGTGAGACTAAACTGTCACCAGAACTGGTGATGGCACCAAATCAGTCCCGTGTGAGAGAAGGACAGATTCCTTCGGCTGGCGCGTGAGACCCACTCGCCGGGAACCCAGCCACCGGACTTTGAGGACTGGCCGAAAACCACCGTACGCACCTCCTTGGGGTGGCTGTGAGACTAAACTGTCGCCGGAGTTGGGGACGACACCAAGTCAGTTCCGGGATTGAAAAACAAAACCCTTGAACCCAAAAGAAAAACCCCAGAAAAATCGAGCCAATTGCTCTGATACCATGAAATGATTCAAAGAGCAAATATGCTCTTTTTCTATATCTCATTGATCTGAATAGAAGACAATTTATACAGGTTACATGACCTATACTAGGAAATAGACAAGAATCCCTAGAAATTAGTTGCTTACAAATTAGCATTCTATACATGGTAAGTCAACTATACAGGCTATTTATTAACAGTTACATTACTACAAGGGATAATCAGCGTGAACCAAGTTTTACCCCCTCAAATGAGCTCCCATAGTAAAAGATCCTCACTGCAAATCAAGACCAAAAGATGACCAACAACAGTCAAGGTTCACAAACCAGTGAGCTTAATATGAATAATGTTATCCATATTTCATAGTACTAAAATTCATGACTGGATCTTTGAGATGCCTGGTACCCTCTTGGTACTAGTTGAATGATATGCAGATCCAAAACATCCTCTCATCCATTGAGACAACAAAAAAAAGGAAAAAAAATGGTTATGGAGAATTAAACTAGAACAAACAATTGAACTCAAATGGTAAGAGTTCATACTAGTCCAAAAAGTCCAACTGGCCATGCTCCAGCGGCTGCAACAATTTCTTCAGTATTCAACGTCAACCCTGTGAAATAGAATAGATGAGCAGCTAATTAATGAATAAATAGCAAGTTAATTATGCAGAAATGGGGGGATCATACCTGATATAACGAAAACCCCAAAGGTACTAAACTTTGATAGATAAAACCGATCAGCAAGACAACCAAGACTAGGATTTGCAAGTCCTAATGCTACTCCACCAACAAGAGCTGCATAAAAAATAAAAATGGACTTTCAGTTTACCTAATATACCGAACTACAAATGAATCAAAATTAGTTGAAGAGATATTCCTTGGAACGATAGAGTGCAAGGAGCAAACAGGAGTAACACTTAAGCTAGGAAAAAGACTGGCTTAGATGAATCTTAATAAACAAGAGTATCTCACCAAAAGGGTGTAACAGGCACCATTTTCACGAATCAAATATAGGTCATAATTCATAAGGAGGTCACATTAACACAGCTAGACATCATGCTACAATGTACAAATAAACCTTGACCAACATGAACAGCAAGTCCAATCTAGAGCTTAACCCAAGCTTTTTGCACTAACTATAGGTTTTTTGAACTCCATCACCTTCTTATATGGTTTGATATTACCCGTGATGAAGGTATAAGCACGGGAAATCGTACACCCAAGTTCAAATGATCACGTGTTACTTTTAACTACATATATGTATATATAAATATATATATATATATATACACACACACATACATACATACATACACACATTCCGACTTTCCATTATAGCCCAATTAAGCCATGTAAGTCCATGGTTCAGTGCTCCAAAATATGTCAATAAAAGAAATGAGCAAGAAAGGAGAATGCCAAGGTCAGTTATCATCTATAAACTCCTTTTAGAGGCCCTCCAGTGGATTAGGTATCCTGTACCTTGGTTACCTTGGTTGAGCTGATGAACTTAACACTGAAAGCAGATGAGTGTAGTTTCTTTCAAAGATCGATGTAGAAGCCTCGCCTCAAGAGTGACATTAAGGAAAGAGGAAAAGTAACAAACGCATAAAGCAATCGCCGAAGCACAAGATAAGTTAAAGTTTTTAATTCTCCACATGTGGATTACGGCTCCACCCAAAGTTATGTACATAACAACCTTCCTTAGTGAGTTCCTGCATAGCATAGCAGATGATTTCTTAAACAAAAAACTCGCATTTTCCATTTCAATTCAAAATTTTCGCTAAGAAATGTTTTTTGACTAGTCCGTCTGTACGCATTTAAAACGTAGTAATGTCTTCTACAAAGTAAAAGTGTGCAATGTTCCCTAA
Source organism: Escallonia rubra (assembly GCA_033065855.1). Lineage (NCBI taxonomy): Eukaryota > Viridiplantae > Streptophyta > Magnoliopsida > Escalloniales > Escalloniaceae > Escallonia > Escallonia rubra. The sequence continues at coordinate 286,358 of JAVXUO010002357.1, forward strand.
CTGACTTTTTCTTCCTATCACGTATCAGATCTCTATCTTACTTTTTGTCACGCCCCCTACCCGAAGATGGACCTTCACATGCTAATTTCAAAATATTCTTGTTTATGACAAATGGAATAACAAAGTAGCTACAAACATGGCATACTCTCATAATGGTATCCAGACTCTAAAACATAACCAAAATCCAACTAAACTCATAGACCATTACATATTTTTTTATTCAGCCAAAATAAAAGCCTTTAAGCAAAGTAAAAAAACACCAAGCTCTTCCATAGCTATTAACCTCTTTCTAAACCATATCAGCTTAATTACCTGAAATGGGAGGAGAAGCGGGAAATGAGCACAAAGCTCAGCAATGATAACACACATACACACCCACGCAACACAACGTAGTTATTAGCTGAGTCCAAAAAATGCTACACGTAGAATCAAAATTAATTTGCGAAGACGATAAATCATCTTAGCTGGACAAATATTCTCATTTGAAGATATTGATCCAACAAAGATCAAATCAGAGGCAAAGGAACATGTTTGAATATTGAACTAATAATAAGATACGATACAATCACGTAATACGTGAGTGTAAAGCACATTAAATTAAGCACGTGAAGGTTCTAAAGTGCACAGCGGTAGCAATTGTCGTATCATTTCATGGCATCACATTAACCAATGCACGAGAAGGTTTTAAATATCAGTTCAAGTCAAAGAGGGTCCAATGGACATCAAAGTATCTCAAACACATAATTGATACACAACGAAGTATCAAACCTTTACAAGCGATTCAGATGGAGTAAGATAAGTATTTCTAACGAATTCAAAGTATACTGAATATTAGATTAAAAACGAAGAGGAGAAAAATACAAATCCAGCGCAAGTTAAATCATTAAAAACAGAACTCGTATGAAGTCGTTATGTTGGAAAGAGCTGTAAGAATTTAAGAGACAAAAAGGACGAAAACTGAGAATAAGGAACAATTGTGATAGGTTACATGTAGAGCACCTGTGTTGAACTTAACATCAGCTTTTAAATGTATCCTTGCAAATCTAATACCAAAGATTGACAATTTTGACGAAAAGACTGTAGTGTTCCAGAGAAGAAAAAGATGGAAGAAACTGAATTCATTCTCCATTTTCTTATACTAAATAAGTTACACAGCCTTCATAGGAAACCATACCACCAAATAAGGTATAAAATTCCTCTAAACTAGGCCTAATTGAATCCCTTATATCAAGGGATCTCCTTTATTTGAATTAGACAATAATAACATATCTACTTTCCTAATAAAACCAAACTGAATCATTGACTCGACATGATTTGCAAGTCATCCGACTTGACATGATTTTGCAAATTATCTGGGTTAATGGCCTGATCTTCCTAATAATTCGACACTCCCCCTCAAGTTGGTGCATAGATATCTATCATGCCCAACTTGCTAGTAAGAAACTCATAGTTAGGCCTAAACAGTCCCTTTGTGAGAATATTTGCAACTTGTAGTGATGTCGGAACAAACGGCATACAAACAGTTCCTACTTCAATTTTCTCTTTTATGAAGTGCCTGTCAATCTCGACAAGCTTTGTTCTGTCATGTTGAACCGAATTACTTGCGATGCTAATGGCTGCCTTGTTGTCGCTGTACAACTTCATAGGCATGGTCATAGGTCTTCTTAGTTCTTCTAAAACCCATTTTAGCCACATCATCTCAAAAATCACATGAGCTATCGCTCTATCAACACTACTACGAGCCACCAGTGCAGTATCCTGATGTCGACTTCCAATCTGTAATTGATCCTACCTAGTCTACATCTGTGTATGCTCCAAGATTTCGTTGTTCGTTCTTTCTAAAGAATAGTCCTTTTCCTGGATAACTTTTCAAGTATCTCAGGATGCAGTAGACTGCTTCAAGATGCTCTTCATGAGGAGAATGCATAAATTCACTTACTAGACTTACGGCAAATGCAATATCAGGCCTTCTATGTGACAAGTTATTCAGCTTCCCAACTAGTTTCTGGTACCGAGAAGTATTTACTGGATCTCCCTTGTTGTCTCCAAGTTTCTGGATCGGATCAATTGGTGTTTCTGCAAGACGACACCCACTTATAACAGTCTCTTTAAGTAGATCAAGTACGAACTTCCTTTGTGACACTGCAATCCCTTTCTTTGATCGAGCTATCTCCATTTCGAGAAAAAACTTCAGTGATCCCAAGTCTTTAATTTCAAACTCGAAGGCTGGGCACTGCTTCAATCGCTCCATCTCCACTGTTTCATCCCCAGTTAGAATGATATCATCAACATAGACTATGAGAATGGCTATTTTCCCATCAGTTGAATGCCTTGTGAAAATAGTGTGATTTGCCTGTCCCTCCTTGTCTCTTGACAAATTGTGAACCTTTCGGACTAGGATCTTAGTGGTTGTTTCAATCCGTACAAAGACATTTTCAGTTTACATACCTTTGGTCCATACTTCATTTCAAAACCTGAAGGAAGATCCATGTAAACTTCCTCTTCTAGGTCACCGTTGAGAAATGCATTCATCACATCTAATTGTTGTAGGGGCCATTCCAGATTTTTGCAATTGACTGTAGCACTCTCATTATATTCAATTTTACCATGGGTGCAAAGGTTTCTAGATAATCAATACCATACGTTTGTGTGAATCCCTTAGCCACCAGACGTGCCTTATACCGCTCAAGATCCATATGATCTGTATTTAGTTGTGAATAACCATTTGCAGCCAACGGTCTTCTTTTCCTTTGTCGGCTCCATTACCTTCCATGTCCCATTCTTCTCGAGGGCCCTCATTTCTTCAAGAATAGCCTCCTTCCTCTCATGAACCTGTAAAGAATCTTGTCCAGTCTGAATCTCCATACTTCACAAATGTGAGGTAAATGCAAAAGACATGGGTGACAGGTTTTTATAGGACACAAAGTTCGACATTGGGTACTTGACACATGTTCTGATACCTTTAGCATGAGCAATGGGTTTATTAAGGTCAGACATACTAGACTCGGACTGAGATGACTCAGAGCTAGGTAAATTCAAATGGATAGGTTCGGTATGAATATCACCTACAGCTTCAATGGGGTTCTGAATGGTCATTGGTACAAAATCTTGACAGTACTGTGAAGCACCGGTTTCATTTCTTTGAATTTATTTCCTCCTCGAATAAACAAGAAGTTCTTTTATACTTGTTCTTCCTCCATTTTTTATCCCATCAATATCATGAGATAGCCGTATGGATTTTGGATCTAAGTTCTCATTATTTAAACCACTAAGTTCCGTGTTTATTAAAAAGTTCGGACCATCAGCCCTAGTGATGTTTTCGGGTGATATTGTGGGTTGAGAATCAAAAAACTCCAAATCTTCATCCTTATTCTCCCCTTGAACATGGGTGTCAAAAAAACGGTTTGGACTAAAAAAAGGTGACATCCATTGTGACGGATCATGACATTTGTATCCTTTTTGAGTTAGAGCATAGCCTACAAATACATATTTCCTTGCTTAAGGATCTAATTTCTTACGGTTTTGATCATGTATATGAACAAAGGCACTACACCTGAATACTTTTTACGGTAAATCAGCAGTCAACCTAAAAGTGGGAAAACTGGTTTTTAGAACACTAAAACCTTTGTAGGCATACGATTTATAAGATATGTGAGTTAAAAGAGTTTCACCCCAAAGGTACTTAGGAACTCTATTTGTAAACAACAAGGCCCTAGTAACTTCCACAGTATGTTTGTTCTTTCGCTCAGCGATGCCATTTTGTTGGCGTGTGTCGTTATAAGAGCTTTGATGTACTATACCCTTTTTCAAAAAGAAATCTCATAAATTTGTTAAGGAACTCTACCATTATCACTTCTAAACACCTTAGCGTTTTCTTGAATTGTGTTTCCACCATTGTGTAGAAAATTTTGAACACCTCTTCTACTTCACATTTATCCCTTAACAAGTACACCCAACTTACACGTGTATGATCATCATTAAAGCTAACAAACCATTTTTTTTCCAAAAGTTGTTCAAACCCTAGATGGTCCCCAAATTTCACTATGGACTAGCACAAATGGTTTTGAAGCTTGATATGGCCTTGAAGGGAAAAATGAATGATGATGCTTGGCCAATTTACAGCTTTCACACTGAAACGAATATGGACTTTTATTTTTAAATAAACTAGGAAACAAGTGTTTTAGATAATAAAAACTTGGATGTCCTAATCTATAGTGCCAAAGCATAACATCACTTGAAACAGATTTAAAACAGATATTATGAACATGTTTTCCAAAGTTAGTCTCATTTTCAAAGAAATAGAGGCCACCACTTGCTCTAGCACTGCCAATCATCCTCCCTAAGACCATTTCCTGAAACTCACATCGAGAAGAATAGAAATTAGCTTGACACTTGAGATCATTAGTTAATTTCCTAATGGAGAAAAGATTACAAGAGAGTTTAGTAACATGAAGAACATTATGCAGAATTATAGATGGAGATAACACAATGGATCCAGTCCCGGCAATTGCTGAGAGAGACCCATCGGCAATCTTGATTTTTTTGTTACCTACACTAGGAGTATATGTAGAGAAAAAATGGGAGCAACTTGTCATATGATCTGTTGCTCCCAAATCTATGATCCAGGAGCTATTTTGACTAGGAATGACGCTAAGAAGAGCAGAGACAAAGTTACCTTTCTGAGCCAAAGAACAAGAGGGGTTTACTTGGAAATGTGGAGACTGAAAGAGCGCGTACAAGTGCTCTAGTTGTTCCTCTGTAAATGGGCACGTTTCTTGAGTACTTTGCTGCCCCTGATTTCTTTCATTAGACACTTGAAAGGCACGGTTATCAGAACCGTTTTTCTTCTTCCAGTAAGAGGGCTTCCCATGCATCTTCCAACATGTTTCTCTTGTATGCCAAGAACTTTTGCAATGATCACACCATGGCTTTTTTTTTTTCCCTGTCATTGTCATATTCATTCCCCCTTACAACTAGCGCAAAATTCTCTACATCTACGGTAGGTTTTGGGTTCGGGTTGGTTAACATAACCTTCCGTCTAGTTTCCTCCCTCCTAATTTCAGAAAAGGCTTCATGGAGGGAGGGCCAAGGTTTTTTTTTCAAGAACCCGAGACCTAACCTCATCGAAATCATGATTGAGACCCGTTAAAAATAGATACACCAGGTCACACTCCTCCTTTTTCATGACTTTTACACTACCACTTGGACAATCCCACTCATCATTGTAAAATTGATCTAATTCCTGAAGTGTTTTCAACATCAGAGTAACTCTCACACACGGCTTCCCAAACATCTTTTGCGATAGGAAGGAAGAGATATGGTTTACCTATGGTTGGCTCCATGGAGTTGATCAACCATGCAATAATTAAGGAATTTTCAGATCGCCACACACTCAGGGAAGAATCGCCTGTTGCTGGTTGTCTCACGTCTTCGGTAAGATGTCCAAGCTCGCCCTTGCCATCAATCACCAACTTCACGGACTGGGCCCATTCGAGGTAGTTCTTCTTGGTCAGTTTATGGGAGGTAAGTTGGAAGGAAAGCTTTGAGAAGCGGTCTCCTCCGTGAGCCATGGTTGGTCTGAGTGTCCCACCAAGTGTTGAACTTGTTGCCTCCGAGGAATCCAAGGATCTCCATCCTCCAATCATGGCCGTTTTGACCAGGGGGAAGCTGTGATACCATGTAGTGTTTCAAAGAAGAAAAAGATGGAAGAAACTGAATCCATTCTCCATTTTCTTATACTGAATAAGTTACACAACCTTTATAAAAAATCGTAACACCATATAAGGTATGAAATCCCTCTAAACTAGGCCTAATCAAATCCCTTATATCAAGGGATCTCCTTTATTTAAATTAGACAATAACAACAGATCTACTTTCCTAATAAAACCAAACTGAATCATTAACTTGAGATGATTTGCAAATCATCCGGCTTGTCATGATTTTGCAAATCATGCGGGTCAATGGCCTGATCTTCCTCATAATTCGACAAAGACAAATTTTATCGTTGGTCCAAAATTGAAGAAACGTATTAAAGGCATAACGCTAATGAGGTGCATATGTGCATAAAACCCTTGCCTCAACTTATGCAACAATCTTCACAATGTTGTGCAAGTTTCCAATAAATTCAAAACCCATATAGTCAAATTAATTTATATAATCTATATAAACAAAGTTCTAAGTTGATCCAAATCCTCCACATGATCAAACTAGGTTTACAATTACTTACTAATTATGGGTAAAAAGTTAAAATCCTCAAAGGCTTAGGTTTCTCTTTCTTCTATCTCTCTCTAAGGCCAAACTCCCTCCATCGATAAAACACAAAATGACCGGTCCTTATTTCTCTAAACTTCATAACTAACCCAAAAGAACCCTCAAGATATATCTCCTATTCAAAAGTGCCCCAGAGGTTACTAAAATTACAAATATAACCTAAAACATAAAACAATTGATAATAGATTTTTTAGGGTCTTAAAATTTTACTTTTCTTGTCATTATAATCTCTCTCTCTCTCTCCCCTCCTTTCTTATTTGCAATTTGCTGAAGTAATGTGGAGAGGGTTGCACACTATGAAGCACGGATACGGGTACGGATGAGGATACTCCACTACGGCATTAAAAAAAATACGGATGCGGCTAAGATACGGCAAATTTTTTATAATTTATTTAAAATAATTATTTACTTTCTATTCTTTTAAATAAATTAATATTTATTTTTAATATATATATTTTTTTAATGAGCTCTTGCACGAATGTAAAAAATTACCAGTCGTTAAGTCATCAACTCATATATAAGAACTAATCCAAAAGAACATAAGAATACACAGCTGCACCACACACACACGTGGACTATCAAAGGCCAAGTGACAATGCCCCCACAATTATAGTCAGAGAAGTCTCTGGTTAAAACTCAGAGAAGTCTCTGGTGAAGAAAGAGAGATAGTCAGAGAAGCAGCCGTTGCCGCCGTCTTCACTGTCGCCGGAGTTCTTCTTCTCTCTTTTTTTTTTGTTTTGGATTATGCCGAAAAGGTAGGAGCAGTTTGATGGCCGTCGACGGCACTATCTTTGGTTGGTGGCTACTGCTTCCTCTTCTCTCTCCTCTCAAACTCTTCGTCAGTGGTTTTGGATGGTCTCCGGAGTTTCAGTGGTCGCGGATGGTCGTCAGTGGTCGCAGGTGGTCAGCAGTGGCTACTTCGCCACCGCCGCCGCTCTCTCTCAGTCTCTCTCTCTCTCTCCTCTGTTTTAAAAATCTGTTGATTTAGATTTTTAAGTAAAATGTTTCATTATTTATCATTTAACCCCCCAAAACTTATTTTTTATGTTTTGACCCCTAAAAAATCTTTTAAAAATTGTGTTTTCATCCCATAATCATGCGATACGCACCCGATTCGTATCGGAGCCGCACCAGAGCCACACCCGGGTATTCAGAAAATATAAAAAATAAAACATAAATATTGGACACGCACCCGAATCCGACACCGGTGCCGCACCTGTGCTACATAGGCTGCACATCACTACAATTTACATATATATATGATGCTATTTCCACTCCCATATACACCTTTCCACAAAAAAACTTCACTGCAACGATCACATCATCACTGCTTGCGTGGTATCACGATCCAATTAGATTTTACTAATTTGCCAGCTGGACATCCTTATCACAATCCACATCAACAATGAGATCCTCGTCAGCTACACCCAATCTGAAACAGCGACAACAAAATCCGAATTGCAATGCTTCACCCTTTCCAATGAGCGCGGCCAGACAGTGGGGATGAGCTGGCCCAGTGGCAACAAAAATTTGAAGGATGAGGGCTGGGAACATGCTTGAGATTAGCAACTATCGGCAAAGCATTATCGTCCAAATCCGATCGAGACGGCCGAGATCAATGGACGTCCATCGTCGTGCTTCCGTCAACTCACAGTGGCCATTGTTCCTGTCGACTCAAAGGTGGCCATCTATCCGTCAAAGACAAAGGAAAACGATATTGTCGACTCGTCGTGCCGTCATTCCCGGCGACTCATCGAGGCCGTCGATCCCGTCAATTTCTCGTGTCGTCCATCCCGTCAATTCGTTGTGCCATCATCCCCGTCGACTCGTTGTGGCCGTCGATCCCGTTGACTCGCTGTGGCCGTCGACGTCGCCGACTCATCGGGGTCATGGTCCACTTGCCATCGTCGCTGTTAGTTCCATGTTGTTGTCAATCACGATTTACAAATCTAAGATGTGTCCATGTTTTAATTTGCTACAATTCTAATTGGATTGTGATACCATGTCAGCAATGTGAAGAGGCATCACAGTTGTATTGCAGTTTTTCTCCCTTTCCACCCTCTTCGTGTCGATAATAATGTCCATTAACCACAAGTGCTGAGCTTTTAGCGACAAACAAGAGGGTCGATTAGCATATTATGAGGTGGAAATAGTCTCTCCAAATTTTAGGTATCTAGACTTGCTTTTTTCTTTTGAAAAAGGGCAACTTAAAAAGGTTCATTGAGAAACTCTTTCCACACTGACCGGTAAAAGTATACTGTGTTAAGTATTTGTCATCATCCTTCTTTTGGTATAAAAGCTATCACTATCTTGCAATTTACAATACAAACTTTTGGTTAAGAACTTTTCACTACCAAACGTGTTATAAATCACTATCTTGCAATTTACAATACAAACTTTTGGTTACGAATCTTTCACTACCAAACGTTTTATAACAGTATGCGAGTAGTTACGTTCTCTGTACTATTCCTATGTTTGATGCCCATTTTTTAACCCTATGTTTCAATAAAAACTTGCACGTATCCTAACCCGTTTTTATCTGCCCTGTATTTTACTAACTATGATTAAAATAACAGGACGAAAAACATTGAAGCATAACTCTAAAAGTGCAAAAGCAGTACTAACCTAATGAAAGAAAATTATTTCCCGCGAAATTCAGTATCGGTCTTGCCCAACTGGTGAAGTCAGCTAAAACTCCAAGAGGCTGACTCCCAGCGCCATTCACCTGTAACAATCCCCAGCAAACTGTATAAGCAATGGAATCCAGTAAAATCAAAGAACGAGTAACGCATGTGTTTCCAAATTTAAGGCTGCAAGTATTTTAAAGCACTGGTTACCAATCCCTTGAAATGTTTTGTTCACAGTTTGCCACGTAATTAGCGATCAACATTTTGAATAAAAATTCGAAGTAATCAAATAAAACCAAGGAAGGAGTAATGCTACTCTTTCCCAATTTAGCTACAAGTATTTTACAGCGCTGGCTACCATTACCTGGAAATGTTGTGGTTCAGATTTTGTCAAATCGCTATGAAATAAGATTTGGGAGGTGGAGGGTACGAACCTGATCGGATCTTTCACCGGCTCTGATAGGCCTTGTAGGAAGCGAGCGGAGTTTCCGAAGAAGCGACGAGTTTGGACTGGAAGTGTTAAAATGTAGGCCTTGTGTAGCGGGGAAACACGAGTTCCGGCAAAGGGAGGGGAGGGTTCCGGTGGCCGAAGTCCGGAGCTTCAGGGTTTGGAGTGTTCCCGCCATTGCGAATTAAGAGCAAAGAGCTTCTTTTCACTGGTATCTATATATATATGGTCTGAGTTGTTTGTCGGTGCAGTTTGGAAATTTTGAAACTGACACTGTACCACTGGAACTAAAAAGAGCGACTGTCAGTGAGATACGCATCACGTCGACAAAACCAGGCGATCATGTCGAGTTATTAGACATCAGTAACGCGAGTTTTTTCCTTAAATAATATAAATTTAAAACTTAATAATCTGTTTATCCCATTTTTAAACTTATTTACCCGCATACCATTTTTTGGAAAATTATGGTTCAAAACCACGACTTTAGAGTTGAAAACGTTCTTTGAAAACACGTTGTCCAATTTTGTTTTTCCGTTTTAGCCTTATTTCTCAAAATCCAACAAAACTTAACAAAATAAAACAAACGGTAAAAAAAATTGGCGCGCATTTGGACTCTGCCTTCTGGGAGCCGATTTCCTTTTTCCCTCCTTCTTCCTTCCTTGTTCCTCCTTCATCGGCCCTTGCTCACGGCTGGGCCACAACTGTGAGTTCTCTTCTCTATCCTTTCTTTCTGTTTTCTTCCAATTTACTTTTTGCTTCTGCGTCTTCCATTAACATCAGTGCTGGGTATTCCAATTTTCGAATTAGGGCAAAAGTTCCAGCTCATTGGGCAATTAGGGCAAAATTTGGGAGGTCCAGTCAAGCAACATCTGTGGATCCTCCCAATTTAGCAACGTGAGTCCTCCTCTCTGTTTTTCTTTGTACCAATTTCATAGGTTGTTACTGTCATGGTTATTGAAATTTGGATTTTGTTATTCAATTAGTTCCTGAGCTCGTATGGTGTAGGAGAAGATGGTTTGATAAGGTCTATTGAAACGGGATCAATCTTAATTTTGGTTCTAAGTACAAGACCATGTGTATAAAATTCCTTATATGAGATGCCATTTGTGTGTAAGATGATAGGCAAGTGTGTTTATATATATATATATATATATATATATGGTTTAAACCTGATTTCATTTTCAGGTTGCCAACCTCAACCTATATGCTGTTGCGCTGGTCGTCTTCAGTGTCGTCTGCACAGTAGAATCACCTATGATGTTGAAGATCATGTATTTAGTGAAATTATATGTTTCGTATCTTGGAATTTCGTATTTGTCTGGTGGTGGTCTTATCTGATACGCAAATGAACAGACTGATGGAGAGCATTCTCATCAATTGCTATTGGATGGTGCTCTATCAGCATATTTCATCTTGGAACTAAAGAGCCAAGGTTCGCCACAAATTCTTACTCTTTACTTCTAGTTTATTGACGGGGTGCTATGTTTTCTATTTTATTTTTTATCTTTTTGATGCACAAATTTTCGTCATGCCTTACTTTTAAGTCAGGTTTCCTTTCTTCCCTTTTCTGCTGTTTACTTCCGTTTGCTTGAAGAGGAGTAGACTTGAATGTGAGCATGTACTTTTGAAGAGGAATTCAGTCAAGTTTAAAATGCATGTAATTTAAGCATGTAATGAACCCACATTTTGCATTTTGATTAGAATTAAAGGTTAAGAAACAAAAAAGTACATATTGAAGCTTTTAAGTTTGGAAGTTGTACTACAAAACTGCCTTAACATGTCAGTTCTCTATGCTGTTCTACAACAGCCTTCTTCTCAAACACACCCACATCTCACTCTTTGAAACACACACAATACCCTAACACTCAAACCAATAACTACTGAATTCATACATAAAAACCTAGCTAGAGCACCCAATAACATGGCCAAGATCAAAGAGGGAGGCTAGAGATTTTTACCTTGAAATCTTCTTGCCATAGCTTGCTTCTTCTCTCTCGCTAATTTACGTAAAATAAGGTGGCTGCAAAAGTTGGACGGCTGTCCTCTAAAGGTCTCATTAATATATGGTTTCCCTAGTTTGAAATATTTGTAAAGACCCGTTCACACTTAACTATTTTCTCATTTCATCCTTATCACTTTAAAAGACTGCAAACTCTTTAGATTAAGATCTAAAATAAAGTTTTTGTCGACTAAATAAAATTTCGGGAAATTCCAATCTCCCCATCTCATTAATTTGTAACCTAAGAGCATTATAAATTGTCGCTAAATGTCACAATCAATACAGCTGGCAATAATGGTCACTAAAGATTCCAAATAATATATATTACCACAACCGCCGCTAAAGAATTAACTAAAATTATAGGATTCACCGTAAACCATATTCTAGGTGCAGGGCATTATAGATGTGCTCTCTCTAAAGCTTTTATTTCTCACTCTTGTACCTCAATTTCTTTCTCACCACTGTCATCTATAAAGAAATCACAAAGCAGGCACAATCTATCACTACGAAGTTCTGCCACTGTCACAAGCACATCCACAATGGCAAACAACCTGAGCCCTAGTTCGTGTTCTCCATCACGAACCAGGCATAATCTGTCATCACATTATTTCAGGCTCACAACCCACAACACTCAAGGCAGATCTGGTTTCCCTCTTCCTCTCGGCATCATGGCTGCCACGGCCACAAACCCAAACACACGGACACTACAAACAACAGCAACCCTTCCTCGGCTTAACCCAAAACCCACACATCTTCACGCAGCTCAGTCACGTATTTATCTATATATAACCTATGTATGCATTTCTATATGAAATGTATATAATTGTAAAGCAAATCTTACCGAAAAATGGTATTCGATTGCCGAAAAAATCCCTTTGTTCCTTCCTCTCTTAACCGTGTCTCAGAAACTAGGGATAAAAATATAGGGTCGGCTGCTCTCTCTCTCTCTCTCTATTTCTCAGCTATATATATATATATATATATATATATATAAACCCTAAGGTGGAAACCTACCAAGAACCCCTTAGACTTTAGGAAACTTTTGAAGGTTTACCCAAGATTTTCTATTATTACATATAGGCCAAAAATAATTATTTATGACAAAATAATGCACTAGAAAATTTTTAACGGGTTGACAAAAGCCCGCCACGCTAGTTGTCGCTAAAAGTTACGAGTAGAATCCGGTCACGCTAATCGTCACTAAAGATCTAAATAAGTATTTCTTGTAACTACAATCATTAAATCACAACTTAATTACAGTTTCTAAACATTATGGCTAAAGATAACAAAATTTAATGCTCACCAATTTGTCGCTAAAGATCCAATAAATAATTAGTTAGGATTTTTAGTGTAATAATAGCCTCGGGTTTTTTGGGTGTTACATTACCATAAACTAAACATCCTAGTATTTGGCCAAAGATCTTTCTTTAGAATTTAGTTTATAAGGCCAATGCTTTCAAAATCGATAAAAACATATCAGCCTTCTTCCTCTTAAACAAATCAGATAGCAGTACCCTTCACATACTTAACTAGAAGGGAGAATATACAATCTTACATATTCTTTAACAAAACAAGTTTCTCGATTAGCCAAAGTAACCCACATTGCAATATCAAAATCATGTGTCATATTACCTCATTCATGTTAAACTTAATGATTTTCCTCATGCCCAGTGCCCCTATAAATAGCAAAAAGATAGTCCACTAGAAGTCACAGCTTTTGACGTGAGCATTTCAAGGTTGTGTTACTTCATTATGATTCATGAAAGAGGTAGGGCAACCAAATAATCTACACTTTCAATACCCCGCACTCACTAACAACTAAAACAAAAACAATCTCACACATTGATCATTTATTTGTTTGAATAGCACACCTAAAAGGTTAATCTAACACGGTTCTAATAGTAAACCTGATATTATAAATTGAGCCCTTAGGAAATGTCCTTGATAAAGGTTTAACTAGCAAATTTAATCAACTGTTAAAACTTAAACCTATGGGTGAGCCCGTGAGCTAGATCTGTGACCGACCGCAGGCCCATTTGAACATCTACTTAGGGCTCTGTTAGGCCTTACTACAACATGTACACAAATCTATAGTCATACATTTAACTAATACCTTAACAAGACTTCTAAAATCATACTTATATCTCTCTCAAATATGTCTCTAATTATTTCTCCCATGAATGAGTAACACAAATCATAGAAAATCTCATGGAGACCTAAGCTCCAAACAATTCTCAAAACATAAATAAAATAGTACTACAACTATATCCGACTGTTAACAATTTTTCAAAAAAGGGCTTAAATTAAATCTCTAACGACCATCTCCTGCAACTCCATACTCGTTACCCTCATATAGTTCGGGTTCATCTAAGTGATCACCTGAAAATATTTATAAAAAAAGTGAGCTTGGGGCTCAGTAAGTACATATACAATACCCCTAAAATAGGTTTTGGGATTCATAAAAACATGCCATGGTTTCTTCGTTTTAAAGCTCGTAACAATTTCGCAGAGAATATTATACACATATATATACTTTATAAAAGCAAATCATGCTTCAAGAGAACTCTTCCAAAACAAATGCATAACAACAGTGATTAAACTTCGAGTGATATTCTAACTCTTTTCACAGTGTGCTACGGGCAGCGTATGGTCCCACTGACTAGGACCCAGAATCCCTCATCCACCCTGAATAAAATAATATTGTAGACTCAAGAGCGAACCACGATGCAACAATAATGTGCGTCAACGTATGATCCCGTTGATCAGGACTCGGAATCCACTTTCTCCCGTGAATATGGGACACAACAACCAAAATTTAACCTCTCAACAATACGATTCACACAGAATTCTCAAAAACAACACAATACATACCATAGCAATTTTTATTTCATTTTTTCTCATCAAACTAATTTCGCAACAACAAAAGTATAACAAATACTTAAAACTTTCATTTGGTAAAATCACGTATAAACGTATATACTGAAAAATAGGTTGTATAGAGGAACATGCTAGGAGTACTTATATGGATAGCTAAGTGGTTCTGCTTCCGATTCTGAACCCTACCCTAGTTCTTGTCTATCAAAAACTAAACAATAAACCATACGAATGTTATTTACTGCCGCTCAATCATGCCTAGCTACTAAATTTATCCCGAGTGCGTGAAATTACCAAAATGCCCCCGAATTTGTGCCAAATCACCAAAATACCCCCAATGCCTAACATACCACTACACCCCCCAATATAACTCAAAACACTCTTTTAAATGACTAGGTGGGTTTTTCAGACAAAAATGACCTTTCTAAAAATTCTATGTTCGGAACTCTAAATCACTCCTTAAATTGAGCACTAAGGTTCCTATTTCAAAATATATTTAAACGACGCCAAAATGCCATGAAATTTCATACGCTCAAGCATCTCAGTATGTTTAGATCTGTAAAATTTTCAGCTAAAAATAATTTTGTTTACTATATCAAATAGTTCAAAAGCCTATTTTCAAAATAAGATCATTTCAGGCCCTTCGCATGCCTAGAAAAATCCCATAAAATTTTACATCAAAGGTTTCAAAAAATTAAGGGGAGTTTTAGTTTTGAACTTTGTCCAAATCTGCCCAGAAATGGCTTAAAAAGTTTTGGGTAATGGACTGATTTGTAAATTCTAGAAACAGCATTTTTCAGTAAATCCTAGTTTTGTAGATTGACCATTTTGAGAAAGAAACATGATGAATCTTAGAAAACTAAAAACTACAAAGTGAAAGTAGACTTTCTGAAATTTTCAGAAATATAAGGATCACAAAAATCCAACGAGTAATGCTTTTTATATAGCAAATCGAATTGGCTAATAGACACAGCACATCTCTGGGCATACCAGTTTTGTTCAATGGTAATTTTGGAGCCGAAATACTATGAATCCCAGAAAACTCAAAACTAGAAAATTAAATTAGACTTGCTGATGTTTTTTAGAAATATAAATTTCACAAAAATAACCACGAGTAATGAATTTTCTATGGCAATCGAATTGGCTGCCAAAAATCAAACATATTTGGACTTCTACAGTGAATTGAATTTAAGGTCATTTTTCAATGTACAAATGTGGGATTCTGAGAAAACTCAAAACACAAAAATTTAAGGCAACACAATGAAGTTTTCAGAAAGTGAAAAATTATCTCAATCGAATTTGAAATAAATGAGATATGACAATAACCCTAACCCACTCTTATGTTGCTCTACTGTAGCATTCTTCTCAAACACACCCACATTAATACATACACAAAAGCTACCAATTTTACACCCAAAAACATATATGAAACATCTAAATTCATGACTAAACTAAAGAGAGAGTTTAGGAATTTTATTACCTTGAATTTTTCCTTGCCCTAGCCTTGTTTCTTCTCTCTCTTCCTCTCTGGACTTCAAGTAAAGGGGTGGGCAGATTTCTCTTCGACGGCTGCCCTCTTAAGACTTCATTTATATATGGTTGCCCTAGATGGAAAAACTTCTAAAACCCCCCTCACATTTAGCTATTGTTCTCATTTCACCCACACTCTCTTAACGTTTAAAACAAAGTTTTTGTCGACTATAAAATTTTGGGCATTCCAATCCCCCCACCTCATTATTTGCAACTTAAGAGCATCATAAATTGTCGCTAAAGGTCACAATTAATACAGCTGGCGATAATGGTCGCTAAAGACTCCAATTAATGTATATTACCATTATTGTCGCTAAAGAATTAACTAAAATTCTAGGATTCACCGTAAACCATATTCTAGGTGCGGGGTATTACAAAAACCTTAAAAAAAGTATAGCTCATTACACCTAATGAAACAAATACATGAGCATTTTTTAATTTTTTTTTTTGAACCAATCCTTGTTATATAAAACTCCAACCCATTCAATATCACTAACCAAACCTAAATAGATATCCACACCAAGCAAAATGGTAACATTAGATTAGAAACCTTACCCCAACAAAGGCCCTCCAACAAGTAAAGTCATGCATCACTTTGAGAAAAGAAGCCAACCAAAAGCAATCAAAATGAAAGCCTGCCCATAAACCCAACTTCCTTCTTATAAGTCTTATATGAACATATGTGGCGTTTTTTAACCCAATGAAAATTTTAGATTGCAACCTTAAGTAGCCAAAGTGACTTTAGTTTGCTGAGCATTATCAGGAAAGATTTTCTTTTTGTATTTGATGGTTGCATAACTATGCTGAGACGAGGGATCAAATTTTACTTACTATGCTTTAGAGCACACAAAACTGAGTCACTAGGAGGACGACAACATACAGGAAAAAAATCATAAAACATCCCCATTAAAAGTCAGACATGCAGATCACCATACCAAAGAAGTGAGCACAACAACAGTTGCCACAAATTAAAAATTCTTATCAGGTAGGGTAGTTCTGTTCATAAGGTTTGAGGTGTCTAGAAACATACAAGTTGTGTTGCATTAAAAACAACCTAAGTCTTTCTCTAAGGCATCAATGTATATTACAAAACCTCCATAACCAGATGGTGATGTCAACACGGGTCTAGACACCAACCTGAAAATTGGCCTCACACTCCTCACTCCAAACAAATCGAGTGTTCTTCTTAGTAAAATGAGTCAAAGGCACAACGATTCTCAAAAACCTTCTGAAACTCAATGGTACTAACCCACCAATCCAAAAGAAAAACTTCACACTTCTGTAATGGCGTTAGGCCTCTGCCTATCAGTCACCACAACAATCTTAGAGGGGTCAAAATCTATTCGATCCTAAGACACCACATGTTTCAAAAATATGAATTGTTCTAGCCAAAACTCACATTTCCTGAACTTAGCATACAACTAATCATCCTTCAAAGTCTGTAGGATAACATTTAGGTGCTCAACACGCTCCTCCTCTGACTTAGAGTGCACTAAGATATCATTAATGAAAACAATGATGATCTGATCCAAATATTGCTTAAATACACGATTTATGTTATTCATAAAAACGGAGGGGTCATTAGTCAACTCGAATGGCATCACTAAGAACCCATAGTGACTCTAATGAGACGTGATCATAGTTCTTGGCACATCCACTACCATAACTTTCGATTTATGGTATCGAGAACCTAAATCTATCTTGGAGAAAAATCTTACTTCTTCAAGTTGGTCAAACAAATAATCAGTGCGCCGTAATGGATACTTGTGACAAACAATGATCTTTTCAACTCACAATAATCAGTACAAAGTCTCAAAGTATCATGTTTCTTCTTGATGTATAGGAGAAAGGCACCCCAAAGGAGAATAACCCCCCCCCAAGCCTTTACCCCCCCCAAGCCTTTACGAAGCAAACAACGAACCATAATAGCTAAGATTATAAGTACTAACCAACTTAGCTTTGAACTCCAAAACTCAAACAAATCAAATAATCTGAAACATACTAGCTTGTCAAAGCAATCCACCAAAGCATGGTAAGATGCTAACTGATCCATACCCAAAATCACGCTAAAATCATGACTGTCTGAAGAAACTAGATCGATCTCAATGAAGGTCTCTATCGTAACTGTAGATCTTATAGTTCCTTAATACTAACTTAACTGTCACAGAATCGAATATTGAGTATAACAATATTCTTAACTCTACCCATCCTAGCCATCTCACAATTTATTCAATTATAAGCATGAGTCTACAGGACTTTAAACTTACAGCTCTAATACCAACTGTAACAACCCGGTCTACGGCCCCACCACAGGGCAATCCCTTAAAAGGACTAGCCGAGTATGTACTTATGAGTTAATGGGTAGAGTCTTATTAGGCCAATCACAATTTATGCCACATCCAATGTGGGATATCACAATAAGATGGAAATACTCTAGGAATAAAGAGAAAGCAAAGAAAGACTAGTTTTCTCTTTCATATTGCAATTGTTGTCATCTCATAAATGATTCAAAGGCCCATTTTAGACCGAAGTAAATTGAAGGAAAACCATCTTGAGTCTATGAAGTGATAAAATATTTATTCACTTTATCTTAATTTAACTAAGTTGGATCGAAAAATAGCGATTGAATCAACACTAATAACCCGTTTGCCATTAAGTTATGATTGAAATTACAAGTAGGGTTAAATACAAAATTGTTCCCTGTGATTTACACGTTTTTATAGGCCGGTCCCCGTGTTTGCAACTTTTGCAATAATGTCCCTTATCCTTGACAAAAATATTGCATATGAGTCTAAAATTGGATGTCCGTTCAAAATCGGACATTAAGTCCGCGTGTGCTGTGCAATGCCGTAGTATATTTGTCATTTCCCTCACCCAAAGCCTCCTAAAACCCTGAACCCCCATTCCTCTCCTATCTCTCTTCCTCTCCTAAAACTCCAAACACTTATTCCCACTTTCACACAAACACCTTTCCCCTTAAATGGGTCACCCTATTGCAGAGATTAAACCAGACCCTGAGATAGATGCATTTATGTAAGCTACAGCAATCTCTGGACAAGAATATAGTTTGGTCACGGACTATGTTCTCAAGGGTTTGTGCTCTTTTGGTAGTAAATTGTGATATGCTTACTAGTCAATAGCATACAGAAGAAGCGTGTGACTACCGGTATGTGAAAAGCTTCACATTGACTAGCTGTGGTCCAATTGTTTTTCTTTTGTTCCCTTTTTGATCTTTCGGGGCAGTCCCTGTACTAAGATTTTTACAAATGTAGGAGAAATGACGGTTGGACTGGCTAAAGTTTTCTTCATGGATGAAATTTCAATTGGCCTTGAAAGTTCGACCATTTTTCAAATCGTAAGGTATATGAGGCAGATGGTTCATATCATGGATGTAATCATGAAATATCTCTTCGACAACCTACACCTGAAACTTTTGACCTTTCTGATGACATAATTCTGCTTTCAGAGGGTCAAATAGTCTACTAAGGCCCGCGTGAGAACATTCTTGAGTTCTTTGAAAGTATGGGATTCAAGTTTTGCCTCACAAAACCCATCTTGACCGATTTTCATACTCTTCTCAAGAACCCCAAATTCAGCTTCCCAATCTTGAATGGGTACGAGGTACTTATGGGCAATAGGTCAATACGGCAAAATAAAGGTAACCCATTTGTGAGAAAAGGGTTTGTGTGGAAATGGGAATGGGGGTTTAGGGTTTTAGAAGAGGAAGAAAGATAAGAGTGGAATTTGGGTTTTAAGGTTTTACGAGGGTTTGGGTAAAGGAATAGACAAATATACCCACGTCAAAGCGGCATGTGCACAGTACATGCGGACTTAACATCCGATTTTGAACGGACATCCAATTTTGGACTTATTTGTAATGTTTTTGTCAAAGACAGGGGACATTATTGCAAAAGTTGCAGAACATGGAAAGCGACCTGCAAAAATATGTACACTGCATGGGACAGTTTTTTATTTAATCCTTACAACTATGTCAAAGCTTTAGGGCTACGTTGGAATATCTTTTCATTACTTTTACTTTTAGCTCGTTCTGAATTGCCAAAGAAAGTGAGTTTTTGGCCAAAGCAAAAATTTTAGGGCTGATTACACCTATATCCCTGAGGTTTGGAGGTAATTACACGCGAGGACACAAAATTTCAAAATGTAACACTTATGTCAATTGACAAACGGAATACAAAAATACTTAACGGTTTTGACAAAAAGACTTGATTGCCCCTGACTTTAAAATAAATTACCCATTTAATTTACTGTTTATACTTCCTCTCCCCACACCCAGCACCCCGACCCCCCCCCCCCAACGCCGTCTGCCTCTTCCTCTCCCCACACCCCCCCGCCCCCACGCCGTCTACCTCACCCTTCCCCGTCACCCGCCCACCCCGTCATGCCCATAACCCCCGATCAGCGCAGTAGCAGGCCCTCCGGCGAGGCACCGGAGCCGCAAGATCGCGGTCGTATGTTACATTTTAGTCACGTATGTTACATTTTGAAATTCCCCTGCCTGATCCCATCAAAAACCACTTGCCATCGTATTCCGTTACCAGAAGAAGAAAAATATCAATTCGTACCAAGAGCTTATTCACTAAACCTAGCTAAATCAAGTCTCCTCTCCGTAGTGGTCAAGGTTGAAGTCGCATATAGATTTAGACACTGAATTCCTTTTTTCCATTTCAAGAAAAACTAACGCATAATCACAAAGCTTCGAATAAACAAAAAGAGAGTTCGTAACCTGTGAGATATATTTAATGCATGTCCATATTTAGAAGTCATTTTCTTCTTCAATTTGACTTGTAAAACCAACTAAAGAAATTTCCACCACTGTCAGTATTTTGTGTTATTAGCTTTTTATAATGGGGCCAAGTAGAGAATTGATTGCCTATACTTTCAAATTGCCTTGTGGGTTGGAGGGAATGGGTTAGAGTTGTGTCCGGTGGGATGGAGCAGCAGAGGAAGAGAATTGAATATATTTTAGTGAAAAGAATATTAGTGTCCATCAAAACTTAGGAAAGTACAGTTTTGCTTTAATTGCAATAGTAATTACCACCCTCTTTAAAACTGGAGTTGCTGATTTGACACAAAGAATGTGACGGAAAATGAATTGGTGGCGTTTATATTGTCATCATATATAAATTCTCAAAGCGTTATTATTAAATCAAAGTGTAGTATCTTAATATCTGTTTTCATTCTTTCTTTTAGAAAGCATTCGTTTCATCTTCTAAATAAAAAAAATGGTGAGAAGGTATACGAACATGGCCTCCTAGCAAATGTTCATGTTTTTTTTTTCTCCGAGGAATTGGCTTCTTTAAGAAATGGGTGCAGGTGATATCTTATGGAGCACCAATGCATTGAAAAAGATAACAGCAAAAACAAATCTTTCATCTTACAACTTTGGTCTTGTCGTGCTTTATCCTGAAATTCTGTTCCGAGTTAGAACGGGTAAACTAAACTGGATACTCTTGATTTTATGTCTTGATGCATTCGCTATGCTTTTCTTTTGAAAAATTCCACTAACATCTCTATCTTTGTTAGATTTTGGTAGACGATGTCAAATTTTTAGCTAAGGATTTAATTGCCCTTACATGTGTGACAAATTTTCAGAAATGCTGGTGGCCAGCCTTCAGAAACCAATTCCAAACATTTCCCCATAAACCAAAGTACACGCCACCACCGACCAGTTACAAACATATCACCACCAACTATCCTCCAGCCACTCCCTACCAATTCCTCCACCACAAACTATCACACCACCAACGAAAACCACATCCCACGAGCACATCGACCGACCAACAACACACTACGACCACAGATACCCCACCCACAATTGATCCCACCGCCCACAAGCCCTTCACCCCAAATCTATCCCACCACCACAAGCCCAAAACTATCAAGTGACCCACCACCACCACCACCACCAACACCGATCACCACCACTCGATTTCACCAACATAACCCAACAACTGCACCAGATTTACCAATCAAATTCACAACCACCACATCAATTTTACAACGAACCCACTCCCATGTGTGTACGTGTGGAAACTCATGATGGGGGCATAAGAAAGGGGTTGTTGTTGATGTTGGTGTTCATTGGTAGTGGGGTGGAGCCTTGGGTGGTGGTGGTCAATGGCGGTGTTGATTTTTGGGCTCAATTTGAATTGCTAAGGTGATGCTAGTAGGGGTATTTTTGGGTTTCCAAAAGATTTTAACGCTAAAATAAGTAGGAAAATAACGGAAGAGGGCTTATGATACGCAGAGCAAAATGCGAAGGTATGTCAGTATGATTTTCCCAAAAGAAGGGTAGCAAGTGTATAAGACAAACTCAGGGTACCAAGGGTGATTTAGCCTAAAAAGATTGTCTACATTCCATAGAGGGAGTCATTCACGCTCCGCAATTGAACGTCTTCCATCCCAGAAATGCCGACTTTTAGCCTTTGCTAGCCTACACCTACATGCATGCCCAAGCCAAGCCCTTGTGTTCCTCACTCTCTTTATCCCACTTCCCTCTAGCCATGGCTCCACATCAGAGGACAATGAACCAAGAGAGGTATGATGGATAGTAGTACAAAGGTATCCATGATGCCCGGCGTCACTGTTATTACCTTGATGTTAGTGTTATGCTCAATAGAGGTATGGCCCTTGGTGTTAGCATCCTATCACTTGGGAAATCTAGAGATACCCTAGTCCAACTCGTTTCTAAGATGTTTCAACTAGTTTCTAAGATGCCAAAGTATGACACGTACGACGGCACCACGGACCCTAAGGAGCATATCTCTCAATTCTTGTCCATTATGCAACACCAAATCCAAATCCTATCATGTGTTGCACCTTTCCAACCACTCTGAAAAAGGCTACGCACACAAGGTTCGGGCTTCTCTTAGCTTGCTCTGAGGAGTTGAAAGCTAACTTCGTCAATAAAAAGTCTTATCACCGCCATAATGAGGAGAAGCTAATGATCGAAAAATGAGTGTTGCCCTTGCGGCTTTCGTGCAAGGAGTTCGTTGGTCCAACTTCAGCACTCCTTCTATAATCCCCCACGAACATGGAGGAATTCCCCGAGAAGGCTGAAAAGTAAATTAGGCCATAGGATGATCAATCCCCTACTTGAGACCTTACGGACAAGCTCACACGCAAATGACGTGAAAGGAAGGACCAAAGGATGGACGACTCGTCTAAAACATCCAGGAGCGATGGAATATCACTGCTTGGAAGAATTCTCCTCTTTCGATTCTAAGAAATCCAAAAATTCTTCATGAGATGCTTCAAACCACTGAACAACCTCACTCAATATATGGAGCAGCATGCTGCATACCCTTCAATGCATTTAATTCAGAGCCCAGAAGCTCCAAGAATTTTTGGTCGACGATGTTTCTGATTAAAAAAAACAAGGATGGTCTCTCATATAGTCATATGTTTCTTCACTCGGCCGATTGCCTGAGGTTTTGTGAAAGTTGACAGTAGGTAGAGAAGGTGGGTGCGCGTGGGTGTGGGATGATGAACCCCATAAGCATGCACGGGATATTCCAAAGAATGAATAGTTTCTGATGCAGTTATGGCCTAGATCTCCACAGAAGATTCAAAGAAGCACCTAACTACTAAGGTTTGTTGCTATTTTATGATTTCATGAGATGCTTCAACCCCCTGTGAAACCTCAATATATGAAGCAGCACGCTGCATACCCTTCAATGCATTTGATTCAAAGTTAATCCTCCAATAGTCTCCTGCATCGTCCCCTTTTCTCTATAGTACATAACTTATTCCGGCCAAACTCCAGTCACCACAAAACAATGCTGCTTGGAATATTCTGATCCCAGTGACAACAGAACTCGTCAAAAGCAAGCACATCAAGCTCCTCAAGGTTTCAGGTCAGATTCCGTTATTTGACGGAGAAAACAGAGGCAAACTTGCATCTAAAACTAATTGAAACAACAATCAAGTTTTGGCCATACAAACTAGACACAGACATACAAAGAAATAGTAACCAGTATTGAATTCAATAAAATTAGTCTATACCAACCCCACCCCACTAGATAATATAATTCGGTTGGAGGGGAATAAAAGGAGTCCAGCGGTTCGTTCTACTTCACGTGGTATGAAGGAGAAGAATTTAAAGGAGTCCAGCAGTCCCTATCCAGGCCTTAATCCTCAGCATATACATGGATAGTCGTCAATGTATATATCTCTAACAAGTCCATGGCCTTCACGAAGAGAGAAACTGACTTTCCACTTCACCAAATCAACTTGCGATTTCTATTCATCTTGTTTTCCTCAGGAACAATAAAATCATAAACACCCCTATTCTAGCTCCAACTATTTTAAGAAATGTCAAGCCCGTCATTCTGTAGTAGATTTCATAGACAACTTCAAATTTAAAGGACAAATCTTTCTGAAAAGCTGAAAATAGGGGACGACAATGTCTCGTCAAGATTACTTGACACCTAAGACCTTTGCCTTTGACATTTTCAGTCTTTCTTACAGATTTAACCTACTTCAAACACTACATCACAGCAAACTAGGAGCTAACCTAAGTTCCTACAGTACACAACTTCATTCTAGAAATATAACCACCTAACCTATTTCCCCTACTTCAAACACTATAAATCGCTCCAACTAGGAGCTAACCTAAGTTCCTAAAGTACACAACTTCATGCTAGAAATATAACCACCCAACCTGTTCTCATGGATATCATGTACGAAGGAATAGTAGATAACATTGAATAGAACTAAGGCAAACAACAGAAAAAGAAGTCGATCAGTTGAAGAATATCCAGGACGTGAGCTAATCCACGAAGTAAGGGGCCACAAAAGTGGATACATACCAACGATTCTCCCAAATAATGGATCGGAAATTCTCCTGAAACAGAAAAGTTGAACAGCCAGATTGTTTCTAAGGTAGGGTAAAAACTGATTCATTAGCATCACAAAGCTAAATGGAAACAGCATGTCCAGTTCTCAGCAGACAACTGATCCTCATTGCTAATGAACTCAACGATGTTTCTTTTACGTCATCAGATACAAGGTTTCATGACATTTAAGGTTCCAACTTACATCACATGCTGGAGGATTGTCATAGCTTCTTTGAAGACTCCCTCTATCAGGCACCAAAACGTGGAAGAGATGATGGGATAACTAAGTTCAAATTAGTCAAACTTATTTGCATTTATGGGTAGCCAACTAATGAATACCAGAACCACAAAAGATCAAATCTGCTCATTTACTAGGCCACCCAAAGGGGGGATCGTGGTTTTACACCATGGCAAGAATAGTCCAAGCTTTGTAAATTCATCGTCAAGCTATCCTCTTACTCGCGTCTATTGCACTTGGCGCTAACTCTCGCAATCCTCAACGGAAATAAATACGCAAAGTTGCACACTAAAAACTCAGAGAAGAGAAAAAACACTTACAAAGTGAAGAACATGACCATCATATGCTAAGCAGGCTTCTATTTCAGTAAGAAACGCTGAAGTTCAAATCAAATAATTACGTAGACATCTATCCTCTCTGTCCAGAATTTACCAAAACCAAAGTTTCATTTCCAAGAAAATCCCAAGTTTATATCTTCCACAATATAGCTAAAGACAACGGTGAACCTAATTCATTTCAAAATATAACCAGCAGAGAAAACAGCATGTAAATCAAGAAACAGGCGTACGCAATCAATCCCCTGTGCTCATCCCCGCAGGAAGCCAGCTCGACCAACAGCCTCGCGCAGACTCTCGTCGACCAGATCACAAAAACGCCGGTCACCGCGAGAATCGCGGCCCCACCTTGCGGCACAAACAGCGCAACCGCTGATAGTATTACAATGGGCAGCATACAGTAACCGATCAAGCTCAAGCACCGGTACAAATCCAAGTTGCCATTTCGCCCCGCCAACATGTTAAACACGACGTACAAGAACAAGGACGCTACGGTAACCCATCCAAGAATAATCCCAAAATGCAACTTACCGGCTAGCAACTGAAACAACCCGAATGCCATTAGGAACAGAAACGGACCCGAGAGATCCGCGTCTTCGTGGAGATCCGACTTGACCCGAACCGGGTTCAGGATCGAGAGGGTCTTGTGCCAGATTTGTTTGGTGTTGATGCCGAGTTCTTCCAGAAGGGGCGGCTCGTCCTCGAAACCGGCGGCGCCGCCGCCGATTCCGATGTTGTTGTGGCCGAATTGGGGGGCGGAGAAGGAGGTGGAGGCGGCGGTGGAGCCGATGTCGAAGGACATGAATGGGATGCTGTTGGGGTTGGAGGAGCGTGGGGGCTGAAAGGGGGCGGTGGGGAGGCGGCGCTGCTGGGTACCGGCGGCGCTGGGGTTGCCACCGGACGGGAATACCACCGGCGGGACGTTGAATTCTTTCGACATGATCGGAGATCTAATACTGCGTTGCTTCAAGACTTGGGAGTGTGAGGTTTTTTTTATTTCGATTATCGAAATAGCTCTCGGGTGTTTGAAAAAAATTAGTTTTTTTAAATAGCGTGTAACTTTACAAATTTCGTCTATCAAGTCTGGGATTTTTATTACTAAAAAGGGTAAATTACACATATATCCCTGAGGTTAGGGTATAATTACAGTCAAGGACAACGAGTTTCAAAATGTAACATTCCGTGACTAAACACTTTTAAAATGTATCAGTTGTGTCCATCCATTAGGGTTCCGTCCAAAAATTGTACTTTTTGTTTGATGTCATCAATATGTATTTTCAAAATGACGATATTACCCCTTGTACTGTATATACTGAATATTTTTTAAAAATTAAAATTAAAATTTCAAGCCTTAATTTAAAGTTACAATTAGGATTTTATTGAAACCCTAATTTGCAAATTAGGATATTGTTGAAACCCTAATTTGCAAATTAGGATTTTCTTGGAACCCTAATTTGGAAATTAGGGTTTTCCTGAAACCCTAATTTCCAAATTAGGTCCAATCCCTCACCCCCGGCAGCCCCTTCCCTCCCCGCCGGCAACCCCTTCAATTCCCTCCCCGCCGGCAGTCCCCTTCCCCGCCGACAGCCCTTTCCCTCCCCGCCGGCAGCCCCTCCCCTCCCCGCCGGCAGTCCCCTTCCCCGCCAACAGCCCATTCCCTCACCCCGACAGCCTCTTCCCTCCCCGCCGACAGCCCTTTTCCTCCCCGCCGGCAGTCCCCGCCGGCAGTCCCCTTCCCCGCCGACAGCCCCTTCCCTCACCCCGACAGCCTTTTCCCTCCCCGCCGACAGCCCCTTCCCTCACCCCGGCAGCCTCTTCCCTCCCCGCCGGCAGTCCCCTTCTCCTCTAGCAGATCCACCACCGGCGACGTCGCCGTTGCTCTTCCCCTTCCATCTCTTCTCTCATCCCCCACAGCAGGGGTGCGGCGATTGGGGGCTGTCCTTGACACCGTTCATGCAGAAGTGACAAAAATGGGGTTGGGGGCGCCGGGGGGGGGTGTGGGTGCTGGGTGTGGGGAGAGGAAGAATAAACAGTAAATTAAGTGAGTAATTTATTTTAAAGTCAGGGGCAATCAAGTCTTTTTGTCAAAACCGTTAAGTATTTTTGTATTCCGTTTGTCAATGGACATAAGTGTTACATTTTGAAACTTTGTGTCCTCGCGTGTAATTACCCCCAAACCTCAGGGACATAAGTGTAATTTGCCCTACTAAAAACTTGGATTTAGTGGCGTTTGTAAAATAATTAAGTTTTATTATTAATTAAAAGGAGAACTTTTTGGATAGCTTTTTTTTTTCCCAACTTAGAAGAGTGAAACGTAGGGATGGTAATTTGATCCACAACCGGCGAATATCCAACCCACCCCGATCCCATAGAAGCGGATTTTTCCGGCATTGACCGGGTTATGGGGCGGGTATGGTAATTAATTTTTGAACCCGCACTGGGTACGAGTCAGGTTTGGTATTTAATATAACCGCCCCGGTATCCGACTCGCACCCGTTCTGCATAGAATAATTAAACCCTAAATCTAATCCTAAGAGTTAAATCTTAGTCGTCCATATTTCTCATATATATACATGAGCACAAACCCTAGCCACAGTGTCTCTTTTCCTCTCTTCTCCTCCGCCGCACACGCTAACCCATAGCCATTTCTTCTCTGCCCGGCTGGTCACCTCCACCTTGCCACTTTCACTCATCCGCCTTGAACCGACCAGCGTCCACCGTCCACCAATTCCAACAACGGTTTGTATGTTGTATCCATCTGGGCTAACCACCATCGGATAATATTTCTTCCACCAAGGACCACCTCGCCCTTTTATGAGATTGTTGTAAGGGTAATGTATTCTTGTCTCTTAGATGCTCATCAAAAAGCACCAGATGGATACAGCCCAACGACAGGCTTGCACCGACCAACGTCCACCTTCAGTGGTCCACCAATTCTGCCTCGCGTCGCCCCACTAACAATCTAGTAAAGGGCTTGATTTGTTTGCATGTTGGTTGTGTGGTCTGTTAGATCTAGCAGTTGACGGTGGTGGCGATAGACGGTAGGTTGTAAGCTGGTGGTTACTCGTTGTTGTTTGGATTGAGCCACGGAATTGTGGTGAATTTCGCTATATTGGTGGTCAGCGGTTGCTCCGGCTCAGCGGTCGTGGTGGTGACATTGTTGACTGCTTTGTAACATTATATCGTTACAGATTGGGGCGGATCGGGGGGGTTAGGATTTTTTAAAAGTTCATCGGATCGGGGATGGTTTTCCCATCCCTTGACCCGATGCCGGGGCAGGGCGGGGCGAAGTCGTGTGTATAGTTTACCGGGGCGGGTACAGATTTCACAAAATCCGCATCCGACCCGCCCCATTGTCATCCCTAGTGAAACGCTACTTTCTTCTTCTCCCTCCTCTCCTTTCATGTTTCTAGCCTTCTCCACACCTTGTCCTCTCTCTAAATCCGGCCTCTTTCCGTTCAGTTGTACCATGCCGTCTTTTGCTCCACACTGATGCGGCCTTAGCCTTGGTCTCCACGGCGTCACCACCACAGCCACGGCCACCCATGACCATCAACTGCCATCAGTCGTCGTTGTTTAACTACCGCCTCTAACCCCCATATCTTACCATAAAATTTGGATCTAAGTGGTTTTCAACTTCCCATTCAAGTGGGTTGAGGTGCTCGATTAGAGATGCTCTAATGTTCTTTGGGGATTTTTTTGTACATTCATATTCTTTGTCTACGTTATGTTCCTTTGTCTAGGTTGGTTGGTATATCATTTTGTTTTGGCTTTGGACTTAAGTTCATTGTTTGTTATTTAAGTTGATGTTTGGCCGGGCTTTGTAGGTTGTGTGCAATTTGCTATTTATTTGTCGAGCATCTTCGCTGCAATCACGATGATGTTGCACTTGCGGCTTGGTACTGAATTTATGTAGGGGTTCATTTCTTTATTGCTATCGTAATATGGTTTTTTATGAAGACATGTTTTTGTGGTTGTGGTGCGAGGCTCTTGCATGATGGCGACATCGTTATAGACACCGTCGAATTTTGCACCGTTGGAATTTGTAATGGTTTTGCAGTGCCGGGCATGGCTATCACTACCTCAACTAGAGAGTGGTCCTTAAAAAGATAACTTGGAGTACCCTCCAAGATTTGGACTCTGCATTGGTATATGTGCATTAGTAGATGTGGTAGTTTTCTTTTTTCGACTTTAGAGTGGAGGTACTAGACTAGGTTTTGTTTTATTGTAAAACTTCGAAGAAAAAATAATAAGGAAAAAGAAAAAAGCAGAAAAAGAAATGAAGTTAATTTCATGTTATATAAATCCATCAAGGTGAGCTTACTTGATGTTACTTATATCATTTTTAGTACAAAGTATATTGTAGATTTCGTTAGTTACAGGTTCAGAAGGTCATAAACAAAAATAAGCATGCTCGTTTCCTTTCTAGACAGCCAAATAATTACAGTTTGATGCTGAATTTTCTTTAGGGATCTGTTCAAGTATGGTTTTAGTGTAATTAAGATAGAGGTTCAGAGGCTAATTGTGTTAGTCCTACGGTTGTTTAACCTAGGATTATATTCAATTTGATGATAACCAACATTGATGATTATGTTATCTAACATGCATTGAGTTCATGAAGCATTAGATATAATCCCATATTCATGTAAACAGACAATTAGACGAGAAAATTGATCAAAGATACTCAATGGAACGCTTCAAAGATGGAATACTTCCATTGAATTGTACAATGCATTTATTCATTACTTTGTAACTAGACATAGAGAGTTGATTGTATCGATGACTGTGATCTAGAAATTGCCCGTAGGTTTCCCTTGCATGCATAAACTTTTTCATACTTTGAGAATAGGGAAAACTGCATTTTCAGGAGTACAGTCGACTGTAAGTTATTACAGTCGACTGCACTCCAATGCAGCCGACTGCAATAACTTCCAGTAGCCTATTACTGTAACGCCCCGAATTTATTTACGGAGCGTTAATGCCAAATATACAGAGATCAGATAAAATTCCATAATTATCAGAATACTTCAAATTGGTAAATCATAGCATACACTAAAATCCCAAACGAAACAATATCGAAAGTCCCTCAAACGAAAATCAGAAAACCTTAAAATATCAAGAATATCCCAAACGGTCGATCAGAGCATGCACTAATAACTCCCAAGAGTACATCAATAACTGTCATAGGGGCCAAAACTTTATACAATCCAAAAAATTTCTCCAACACGGAGTTTCAAAATAAAACCTAAGCAATACTGACATGTCTTAATTAAATACACTTAAATGTCAATACTAACTCTGAAATAAGGCAGCTAACTTTTGGTCACACAGCTAGGCCTTCAAATCCAAAATCTCACCTACTAAACACCTGAAAGGAAAAACATTAAGGGAATGAGCCAAATGCCCAGTAAGGTCACTTAAAGGACCAATCAAACAAAACAAAAATATATGAGAAACGAAATTTCGGAAGCACAAAAGTTTTCACCGGAACTGATAATCAAACCAGATTTCAATTGTCAAGACATATCTGTATGACAAATTTTCAAAAGCACACTCGTTTCAACTGAACAGAGATTAGACCAAATATCAAACGCCAAAATATATCAGAGTACGGAATTAGACACTAGAGATGTCAGACCGAATATCATATGCCAAAATATATCAGAGTACAAAAATAGACACTAGAGATGTCAGACCGAATATCATATGCCAAAATATATCAGAGTTCGGAAACAGATACTATCGAAACAGACACTAGAGAGCCATTCAGAAAGTGGTCACATACGTCATTCTTGACATATGAGGCCGGTTCAGAAAGTAAGATCGCGATCTCTAGCTCAACTCCCTTGAGCTAGCCCACGTTTCAATCCACGTGGGTAAGTCAGAAATAAGTCACATACACTGTGACATGGCTCATAAAGTCACTAAAACAAAATCTCAAAATAACCGTTATCAAGTATCGAACGAATCAAACCATATTCAAAAGTTTCAAAATCACATTATCAAATAACGAACTCGTCAAACAAAAGTGGAGTTCACGAAAATAATAACGACCATAAATCATTAAAACGATGATATCAATGTGTCAATATTCTGAGGTCAAACAAATCCGACGGAATTTGATTTTTCACAAATCATAGAATTGACAACAAGTCATTCTTAACAAGGTTCAAAACAAAAACGAGATGAAGAATCACTTATCCCCATATGAAGAGATTCGGATTTCAAAAGAATCTAAAGACTTACATGAGCGATTGGTCCATCGCCGATTCGAATTTCAAAAGTAAACCCTTACCTTAATCAAGCCTCTTGAAAGTCACAAATCCTTAAGCTCCTCCTTAGAGCTTCCAAATTTTCCAAGCCTTCTAGACCTCTCTCTCTCTCTCTCGTACCAAGGAGAAGAAAAGAAACAGAGAACCCAAAAAAAGCTAGAAATGAAATAGAACACTATTTATAGGGGACAAAAATTTTAAACCTTTAAGTCGACCGAAAACAAAATTCGGTCGACTGAAAACACATTTTACTCGACTGAAAACACATTTTAGTCGACTGAAAGTAGTCGACTAAAAGTCTGTTCATAGTACTGTTCAAAATCACTGTTCATCGACTAAAACTTTTAGTCGACTGAAATCACTCTTTTAGTCGACTAAAACCTTTAAATTCGACTAAAACTCCAGAAAACCTTTTGTTAGCCATATGGTTGGATAACCTAGGCTTACATCTTGTTTTGATGATAACTACACATTGATTATATTTTAATGTGTGCTTTGAGTGTATTCTTAGTAGGTATATACATGCACACTCATGAAGACAAATTTGAGAAGTTGGATAGATGGATTAAAGCCAAATAAGCTTAAAGTTATAGTGGACATGCTATAGAAGTTTCATCAAGTCCAATGTCGAAGAGCAACAAATAATGCATCGGCTAAGTTACTATCAATTATAATTGATCTTTCCTATTATGTAACTAGTCTTGGTTTGATGCTTGGATTGATGACTATGACCTAAAAAGACCTTAGGACACCTTGTGCATTGCATGTGAGTTCATAATCATTCACACAAGCGTGGTTCTTGAAAATGAGTGAACTTTGGAGCTTACTCAGATTTTCTCAAAAATGTTTTTTGTGCTAATATTTCCATATCTTGATAAAACTTTTCATTAGCTTTCCAACGCAAAAAACGGCACCTCAATCCAATTTTTCTAGAGAAAGTTATGCCCAAAATAGGAAAGAGGGTTCTGTGAGGCAGCCGATAGGCAGTAGGGTAATACAGTCGACTGTAATTGAATACAGTCGACTGTAATTGAATACAGTCGACTGTAATTGAATACAGTCGACTGCATTCCAATGCAGTCGACTGCATTGGTCAAAATTCAGTTCCAACGGCTATTTTAGAGGGCAAAACTCCAACGGCTATTTTCGAGGGATTACAGTCGACTGCATTGGGAATGCAGTCGACTGCATTGGCAATACAATCTATTTTATGCCTATAACGGCTATATTTCATTTGCTCTCTATATAAATGATTTGGGGCTTCATTATACATTATGAAAACCACATTCTAAGCCTTCATTCATTAGAGAAACATCAAGGCTCATAGATTAAACTTTTCTCTCTTCATATTCATGATTTTACATCATTAAAGAGAGCATTTTTGTGAGCAATTCTTTGATTGAGAGTGAGCATCCTTCAAGTCATCAATTCTCTCATCTCTCTATTGTACTAGAGCTTCATTTGTACTCATTTCCTTTCAAGAGGGTTTCTTTGTACATATTTGATCTTTGTAAAAGGATTGTGATCAAGGCTTGGGTGAGCTTTGTGGATTCAAGGCTTGTGCTTGGTGTGGGGATATCACCAAGTGTTGTAAGGGTTTTGATCTTGACCCGGAAGAAGATTGTTGCTAGTGGATTCTAGTGCTCTTGCAAGGGACTTCCTTGAAGAGGTGGATGTAGGCTTGAAGGTAATTCAAGTCGAACCATTTAAATCTCCTTGTCAAGTATCTCTAACTCAATCTCTTTACTTATTGCACTATAATTTCTTGAGATTGTGTAGTTAGCATCTTGATTGAAGCATTACTTGGTTTGATTGAGATTTATGATTGTGCTTAGTTTAAATTCCCCATTAATTTTCCAAAACCCTATTCACCCCCCCTCTAGGGTTGTTTTATTGGTTTCACCTTTTTTATACAATTTGACTACTTTTTTGTCGACCGAAACACTTTTAGTCGACCGAAAACACTTTTAGTCGGCTAAAACCTTTTAAATCCGACTAAAACTTCAGAAAACCATTTTTACACAATTTAAATACTTTTTAGTCGACCGAAATACTTTTAGTCGACCGAAAACCTTTTAAATTCGACTAAAACTTCATAAAACCATTTTTATTCGAAGCCAAACTATTTTCCTTCGACCGAATATTTCAGAACTTAAATACTTTATCATCAATAAGTTTTGATTCGAATGAAACCACTTTCATTCAACCGAAAATTTCAGAAAAAATCCCAATTCATTTTCTTAATGTTAACAAAAGACTACAAACTTAATTATTCAAAAATATTACTTTCGCACAAGGAAAAGAAAATTTTTGGGGTATTACAATTACAGTCGACTCCATTATAATACAATCAACTGCAATTAGAAATTTTGAATTTTCAATGGCTACTTTGAGAATACAGTCGACTGCAATGGTGTAATATAGTCGACTACGTTTACCGTTTGGCGCATTTAATGCCCTACCTACTTCCTAATGGTCATATTAATTCCCACACCTATATAAACTCATTTTACACATAGTTTTGATTCAGCAATTGCATTCAAAGCCCTCTTATCTTGCATATACTCAAAGCTCAAAGCTATTATTCAATCTCTCTTAGTTTTCATTGTTTTCTCATCCAATTCAAGAGAGCATTTATTGTGAGCTTAAATTTGAGAGATATACACTTTCACAAGTCATCATACACTCATCTCTCTTATTCTAGAGCTTAAACTTTACTCATCTACTTCTTGAGAGTGCATCTTTGTACACAATACTTAATTTAAAGTTTCTCGTATCAAAGCTTGGAATTGTCAAGCTTTGGAGCATTGAGATTGTCAAAGCTTGTTCTTGATGCGGGCATGGCATAAGGGATTGTCAAAGGTTCTATCTTGACCCGTAAGGAAGATCATTCTAGTGAATTCTAGAGTCTTTCAAGGGACTTCCTTGAAAGGTTGGACGTAAGCTTGAGGATAATTCGAGCCGAACCATCTAAATCTCAAGCGTCAAGTATCTCTAAATCCTTCTCTCTTTACATTATTGCCTTATACTTATGTTGAGATTGGTTAGCTTGCTTATTTGAGATATTTTGTTTGAGGTTTGGTGTTTGAGCTATTTAAGTGTTCATCGGAGTTTCTCAAAGTTTGTTCTGATTACTTGTTAATCTTTTAAAGTAGTCTTAAAATCCTATTCAACCCCCCCCCCCCCAAATATTTTATTGGTTTCAGCTTGTATTTACTTTAATTTCATATGGTTGTAATAGTTCTTATCTTATGTATGTTAGTCTTCTTAAAAAGTAGCCTAGCTACTCGTGTAACTAAGAAGATAGATTCTTGTTCACTGATATAAAAATGCAAATGTTTAACTAAAAAAGGGGTGGCTGGGCCACCACAACCCAATCGAAAGAGGCAAGAGAGAGTAAGGAGTAGTACGTACAAATCAAAAGGCATGGACAAAATGCAGGATATTATCAACATCAGGATCAAGTAGAGGATAATTCATCTAAGGTGGTGTTGAGATTCCTAGCTTTCTTTTATGCCTACTTTGATCTTCCCTTAGAATGATAGGGTAGCTGAAAGCTGCAATATTGATGATGTGCAGTAATGAAAATCATGCAGGATCCCAGCATTTTTTCTTTCCAGGGCTATAGCACATCTGTCATATTTGATATGCCTTGAAACCGCCCTCAAAATGGTGAATCATGTGGTGTTTTGAGCTATAGACGATGATGTGGAGTCTTAAAAGTTTTCAATCTCTGTTGTAGAAATTTTCCAAAAAGATCGAGACAAACATGAAAGAACTACGAGCGTAGGAACAATTTTGGTTAAGAATAAATCTAGTATCCTTCTTTTTATTGAGCTAGGGCTCTAGGCATCTTTATTTGTAGAGAGTGATACCGAAGAAAATTGTGAGTAAGCTAATTTGTATTTACTAAAAAGAATTTGACGGGTAGAAAAAATAGAGCTATAATCCCAGTTAGAAATTGTTCAAAGTAGCTTCATTACGATATTTCAAAATGAGCCAAAAAGAGAGGAGAGTTATGTTAAGAGTCAAAGAAATTCTGGAGGAGGTAGGGCTTGAAATCCAGGCTATGAGCCATTCCTTAAAAATAGGATAATCGATGTTTTGGGGAATGGCCATGTTTAAGATGTGCCAAATTTGAGATACTCTTGTGCACTTTAGAAGAAGATGTAGAGTTGTTTTATTTGTGGCATTCTAGTGTTCCATAAATGAGATATTTGGAGACCAATGGAGCTGAGTTGGGTCTTGAGAGGGAGCCTATCCCATAAGCAGATGCCAGAGAAACAAGTAGATTTTGAAAGGGAGGTTGAGATGCCAAAGGGATTTCCAAACAGTGATATGTTCCAGAGTTATCTAGCTAATTTATTCTGAAAAAAGGATGTGACTGGCTGAGAACACTAAAAATTATCCTTTAACATCAGGATTCCAAATCACGCTATCTTTGCCTCCAAAGAAAGATATATGAGTGGTTAAGATAGCTTCCACAATGTTTCTTGAAAAACATTGCTTTAAGAATTCAGTTTTTCAAAGCCCATTAACAATAAGGTCAGCAACTTTAGATGGAGCATTTCTATAAGGTATATAAAGGAGTAAACATGGTGGCCTATTTGAAGAAAGCTATTTATGTTCATGTATATCCATCATATTTTCGTCATTTATTTGTTGTCTAAGTCATTTTAGCAGAGTTTGAGTTCTAGCTTTGATTCTCTTCCATGCCTAAGAGCAAGTGCCTTAAGTAATAGATTTAAGGAAAGGTCGGTTCTTGCAGTATTTGGCTATGAAAACTTTGGCTAGTAGAGAATCAGGGAGCTGAGTGATCTTCCAGTTGATTTTTGCCAAGAGCGCTAGACTGAAAAGCTTGATGTCACTGAATCCCAATTCGCCTTTGTATTTTTTGACCATACAAGGATAACCAATTTACACTATGGAGCTTTTTCGAAGGGTCGCCCCATCATGAAAAATGATAAAACATGGTATTTAATTTTTCACAAACATAGACTGGAAAAATAAAACGCTGCATATGGTAAACTAGAAGATTGGATAACACCAAGGAAATAAGAGTTACCTGCGTACCTCTGTTGAGAAGAAGACCTTTCCAACTCGCACATCTGTCTTGAACTCTTCAATTAAGGATTGAAAAAATTCTTTTATGTTGGTAACTATATCCATTGATGTCTAGAGGGATTGTCCAACTGAGGATGATACATGAAGATTGAAACAATTAGTCACAAAATTATGTTAGGAGGGTATTGGAGCTACAAACAAGAGAGGATTTGTCATAATTTATGAGCTGACCAGAGATAGCACAATATCAGTGAAGAATGATTTTCATCGTTTCATAGTTGAGGTGGTCTAGCTAAAATAAAAGTATCATATCATAAGCAAACATACGATGGTTGATAGGAGGTGCTGATGGTACAACTTTAAGTCCACCGTTTCCTTTCATTTCTTCAGCTCGGAAGAAGCTGCATATAGAACTCCGGACAAAGCACAAATATAAATGGTGATACAGGGTCCGCTTGACGAATCCTGCACTTCAGATGAATTCTTTTGATAAGGATCTAAAATTTACAAGAATAGCATATGAGACAGTAGAAATTAATTGCATAATTAGTTTAATCCAAAATGAAGGGAAACCAAATTGGAGAAGCATAGCCTCAATAAGATCCTAACACAGACCGTCAAAGGCTTTACTAATATCCAATTTGAGTGCCGCGGAACCCACTCGACTAGATATTTTTTATGTGAATTAAATTGGTGATTTCCTGAATAATCAAAATGTTATCGGATATGGCTCTATGTTGTATAAATGCATTCTAGTTTGGAGAGATGAGTGAGGGGAGAATGCATTTGATCATATTGGCCAAGAATTACGCAATTAATTTTTAGATGGAGTTACACAAACTATTTGGCCGAAAGTCCAAAAGGTAACTTTGTTTTCTTGACTTTTGGTATGAGAGCAATATATGATAACTTAGCTTTTGACAGCATGTAACCCGACCGAAGGAACGACAATGCTCTACTGATGATACCTTATTTCGTAAAAAAAAAACAGTATTTTTGGTAGAGTAAAGGAGGGATGCCGTCAAGTCTAAGTGTTTTGAGAGGTGCTACATCGACGATAGTAGCTTCAACTTCTTTATTTGTAAAAAGGAGGGATAGAAATTTAATTTCTGGGTGAAAGGATTCTTCGACGGAATTTATGCACGATTCTTCACATATTGGTTAAGCAGTATTGAAACATTAACTCTGAAAAGTGTGGAGAAATGTTTCTGAAAAGTGATCATAATCTCAGCATCAGAGGCGCTCCAAAGGTTGGATTCAATAAGATTGCCTACACTACGGTTCTGGGATCATCGATAGTAGGAATATGAAGGAGTTTAATATTTCTATGACCATCTTTAATCCATCAATAACACATTTTTTGTGCCCCAAATGATTCCTTCCAATCAAGGAGCCAATTAAGATAAGCAGATAACCTTGACATGGAGATTGTGCTCGATAGTTGGTAGTGAAAATTGTGCAAAGAAGTAGGTGGCGAGTATCTTTGATTTGTATTGTTGGCAGCCCCTTCCCCAGTGGAGTCACGAATAAACAAACAAGAGACCTAAATCAAATGAAAAAAATCCTTGAAGAATGAAAAGCACAAGAAGCATAAAAAACTTCTCTATGCTCCGAGCACCCATAAAAAGAAATTGCATTGGAGGCCTTTAGTCGGCTTCATATGAATTGGAAAAACAATCAAAGAGGGATGCAAAATATCCATCATCCTCATTACAATTAACTCGAAATGGAGCACATCGTGACTGCCACCACTGCCATTGCCATAAAAAATATCCATCATCTCCACCACCTCATCAATATCAATCTGGTTGATGATTGACCTTGCTTTATTCTTGTATGTTTATGTACGGTGTGGATCTCAACTAAAAATGCCTAAGCATGATTCGATTGAAAATTGGCAAGTAGTCTAGTTTGGGCGCATGTAAGGTTGTGATTCTGCATCCACCATTTGATATATGCATTGTTATGGATTAAAAAATAGTTTGTACCAAAAAACCCAAAAACAATGAGTAAAAAATAATGAGATAATATCCTTTTAGGTTAAGGGATAATCTTTGTCAACTCCATTGATTTTCATAATGATTAATTAAATTTAAAAGATTTTTTAACAGATGTGCGCTTCCATTATAACATTGTTTATATTTCACACATTTTTAACTTTTATTAGCATAACATACTTCCAAAATGTCAACACATAACATATACTCGTTGCCCTTCATCCCTCTTCAATGAATTGACTCACTACCAGCACACTAAAAATTTTGACTCCCTTGGATTCAACTTTAAAGCAACTTCACCATTACCCAACAAAGTGCAACCGTTTACTCATGATGTGCAAATCTACGATCACAAGCTCCAATGACCCATCCGTTCATATAAGATGGGGTATGCAATGGTGTTAGTTGAACCCTATTTCAGTTCCCATGTTAAAACTTGACCATGGTTGTAACAATGTAATTCACGGCCCCAACACTGAATGTTGCCTCCCTAAAAAGGACTAGTCGATAGGTACTTATGAGATCATTGACAAGGTCTTATAAGGCCAAATTCTTTCTGTCACGACCTGAACCCACGAGTGGGCCCGTGAGCTAGGCTCGTGACCGGCCGCAGGTCCACTGGACTCCAACCAAGGGCTCTGCCAGGCCTTACTCTCTAAAACCAATATGAACTGCAACGGAAATTAAAACTTCTACAAACTTTAATTACATTTTCATATTTTTATTTGAATACGACACTTATGCTGAATCTCTTCATAACTCCGATTTTTCAAGAACTAAAACTAAACCAACCATCTAAATATTAGCGACTCATTCAATGCAGTCTATGTAGCTCCGCGCCAAATTGTCCTTTCCTATGCACCTCACCATTACCTTACTTTCAAACTTGAAATGATAAGTAAGGGATGAGCTTCCACGTGCTCAGTAAGTAACCAATGATTTAACTAGGTGGACCATAGCATGTCAGAAAATAACTCAAAATAAATTATAACAATGTTTTAAAATCTAAAATCATAAGTAATGATCCGGTAAATGAAATAGAGTACATGGAACAAAACTGAGGTATAAAATCATTAGCACAACACCTCACGACAAACAATTTCATCCCAACATCAACTCAAATAATATGCTGCGATCAGTGTACGAGCCCCCCTGACCAGGGCCCGAAATCCCTCCTTCATCCGAGATAAATAATTATGTAGACGCAAGGGTGAACCACGAGCAACAGTACTGTGCATCAACGTATAAGCCCCATTGACCAAGGCCTGAAATCCAACTTTCCCCCATTGGATATGGGGCACAACAATCGAATAAACAAAATCACTTTTTGGTTCATCGTAAACACAACCATTCATCAATTGATGGTCAAACCATCCTCATACCCCTTTCGATAGTTTTCAAGTTGTTCAATATTCACAATAACGTCAAATTTTAAAACATCTCACTTGTACCAAACATTTCAAATCTGAGGTCCATTTCAATTTCTAAACAAAATATCATTTACACGCTGGTCCAATTTTTCACGAGAAATAAAGGCCTAATCCCAAAATTGTACCCTCAAGTTTACCCCAGTACAGCTTTAGTACCCAAGTTTGAAGGTGTGCCAAAGAAGTACCCAGCTTTGAAAAAGCGTACCAAATCAGTACATCGGCTGACGGACGACAGACGCCGTTAAAAAGTCTGAGGGGTAGGACCGTCAATAATAGAAAAATAGATCTAAAAAACATGCCCATTTTCACAGAAGTACCTAACTTTGAAAAAGCGTACCAAATCAGTACCTCGATTTTTTTTTCTTCCTTCATTTAATCAAAACAAAAACAGAAAAATACATTAAAAATTGTTGAGAATTTTTCAAAATTTTTTCTCTTCCTTAATTTAATCCTTAAGAAAAAACTCTCTCACTCTCTCTCTAAAAAAACTCGTCTCTGTAGAGAAAAACTCTTATCTCCCAAGAAAATCTTATATCTCTAAAAAACTCTCTGAGAGCACCCCATGAACATCAATCTACGGTTGTCTCAGCCCTACTCTTGTTTCTCTGCTCAACCTTGCATCTGGCTTTTCGACACCCATAGAACTCTTTCTTCTCCTTCATTCTTTCCAATTTTATTTGCAAATTCTTTATGTACTTTGCAGCTTATCTAGTCGATCAGGCAATGATACCACAACCTGCAACCATCAAATTATCCAACTTTCTCATTAGCCCTTCTGCCTCCATAATCCCTTTGGCGACATATCAAATTCCATTCTCCGGCGACCACGCTGGTATCACCCACGAGCCACACCGGTATCACCCACGAGCCACCGCGTCGGCAACACCCTCTGGCTACCACGCCGACGGAGCTGGTTCGGGTTCTTTTGATCTGTGTTTTTTTTGTTGACACTTTCCCCTTTGTATTGGCAAAATAAATCTGGATTGGCCGGAGATGGGTGCCAGAACTCGATTCAGGTGGGGGGCGATGGTATTGACCGGCACACGTGGACCAATGGGAGTGGTGGCTCAGTAAGGGGCACCGAGGATTGGATCGGAAGTGGGTTTGGCCGAATTATGAACGGAACGACTCCGGCGGTGGACCATCAGATTTCTTTCGGGCGCGGGTGCAGTGTACCCATTAGTCCCAAACTCCATCATTTTTCTTGCTGGTCCAAATGTGG
Source organism: Escallonia rubra (assembly GCA_033065855.1). Lineage (NCBI taxonomy): Eukaryota > Viridiplantae > Streptophyta > Magnoliopsida > Escalloniales > Escalloniaceae > Escallonia > Escallonia rubra. Next base: position 327,522 of record JAVXUO010002357.1, read on the forward strand.
TCTCCTTTTGTGCTTTGAGAAGGTGTGAGATGTGAATGACAGAGGAGAAGGAGGAAGAGGAGCGAGTGAGAGAAAGAGAGAGATAGATGAGAAGAAAAGATAAGAGTTTTTTTTTAGAGAGAGTGTGAGAGAGAGTTTTTTTGTTTTGTAAGGATTAAATTAAGGAAGAGAAAAATTAAACGGCTGTGATAGTGCTAGGTGTTTTTAAAATTTACTTTTCCATTATTGAGGAAGAGAATTTTTTTGAAAGATTCTCAACAATTTTTAATGTATTTTTCTGTTTTTGTTTTAATTAAATTAAGGAAGACAAAAAATCGAGGTACTGATTTGGTACGCTTTTTCAAAGTTAGGTACTTCTTTGAAAATCGGCGTGCTTTTGAGATCTATTTTTCTGTTATTGACGGTCCTACCCCTTGGACTTTTTAACGGCATCCGTCATACGTCAGCCAAGGTACTGATTTGGTACACTTTTTCAAAGTTGGGTACTTCTTTGGCAAACATTCAAACTTGGGTACTAAAGCTGTACTGGGAGTAAACTTGAAGGTACAGTTTTGGGATTAAGCCAGAAATAAACTACTTTTTGGCAAATCAAGCCAGAACAGTTAAACGTAATTAAAACAGTCAAAGCTAATAAACACCACTTTTTAACAGTAGATAAACATACACTTTATATATAAAAATACTGGTTGAATCAAAGGGTCACTTGTCGCTGACACATTTTCTCGATCCAAAATCTAGCGCGATGATCAGTTGTTACCTCTGACCAACAAAACCATCAAGGCCATTCCTTTCATCTCCATAACCCTAACTCCACTATAACCCGAAGGGCATCGTTGATGAAAATGCAGAATTCTTGTCGGATATTTTCTCAAACAACTCAGACGCCGCATTCAACCGCCTACTACACAACCCATCCAAAATCGTGCCCAGTTCACCATGTCATTCTTGGACATTTCATCACAGTTGTCGAGCTTCTCTCAGTTCACCCGAATTTAATAACCCACCAAGTAACCTTACGCTAAATAGTACTCAGTTAATCTCTAGAGTTCACGCTAGCAATTCCTTTTTTATATATACTCATAACCTTTGCACTTCCCTGTCCAAAAAGCGCAGACCTGTATAGGGTACACCCCCACCATGTACGCCTATTGTACTCAACACACACAAATACACATTATACACACTACCGTACCCAAATCACACCGCCATGTACGCACCACCACGGCAGCCCCAGACCAGCAGCCACCACGAGCACCGTCATTAAACCACAACTATTAACTATCAACAGTAGCGAACTCGTACCATCGAACCCCCATTTCCTAGTCAATACCGCCAAAACCAAACACACCGGCTGCTAGCTTCCACAACCAACCTACCAATATGGGTATCATCTTTAAACAACCCCACAACTAGTCTACCACCATCGTCGCTATGATTCCACATTATGCACACAACATATTGGACACCGTTACACACGTAGTGCCCACCTGTTGCTCAACATACTCAAAACATATCCACTGCGTACACTCATAAAAATATACCACCGCACAACATCACTACCCCACAGTTTAATCCAGTATGAACATATTACTCACATACATACCACCCTGTATATAAGCACACTTTTTAACCCGCACCATAGATTCACACACATATGAGCATGCACCCCCGCCACTACACGCGCTCGTCCACCTACAAACACCCAACACATACAGCATCAGCACCACACACTACTCACACACCGTATAACCACCAAAACACACATGCAAACCAACTACAGTCACTGTAAGCACTGCCATTAGGCCTCCACTGTCCATCGAACCAAATTCACAACACCACCAAACCCTGCTTCACAAAACCAATTCTACGCCATAGTCATGGATCCCAACGACGGCGACAATCGGCGGTTGTTGTGGTTGAGCTGCGGATGTCCCTTTGACGGTGGGCCGTGCTTGGGTGGTAGGGTGGTTCGGTTGAGGACCCACGATGGTGGCCAGTAACGGTTGGTCGCCGGTGGTTATGGCTGTTATGCGACGACAGTCAAACGGTGGTCGTCTTTTGATGTTGACTGGAGTTATGGTTGACCGGTGATGAGTGTCATGCTGTGATGGTAGCGACGCAGTAGTTCTGACGCTGTAGAGGTGGTCGAGATCTATGGTGGCGATTGATAGAGGCGTTGGGTGGTGCGTTTGGTGGAGACGTTGGCCGGAGTTGCTCACTGGAGATTGAATGGGTGGCCGACTACGGCGATCGCATGACGGCTTGGTGGTTACGGAGGCCTTAGGCGATGGCGCTTGGTAAAGGCACGGCTGGAGTTGCTCACCGGTGGCTGTGTTTGCGGCCGGAAGCATCATCGGCGTTGCAGACCTATTAGGGTTGGCGTCTCTCTCTCCCTTCTTCCCTCATTGTTCTTCTTTCTCCCCCTTTTTAAAATTTAACGCATATTTTTTTTACCACCTTCAATCTCTCTGGTCTTTGCCCAAATTTCTCTCTACCCCTTTTAATTATCGACATTTTTCTCCCAAGGTCTCTCTCTGCCCTACATAAAAAACTTAAAAAGATATAACGTTAATTATATACTAAACCCTAATTTTATTATAGCTTCTTGAGCGTCACCGACTAAGTTTCATTTATTTCTCTCTTGCACCCCCTTCTTATCTACAGCTAGTGGTATTTTAATTTGTCATTGATAATATTGCTCAAGCCAATCCTATGAACTCAAAAGGACATCACTCATAGAAATTGTCGCTAAAGTAATATTAATTGGCTAACCTTAGGTTCGGGGCATTACACTTTCTCTCCGACTTTCGAGGTGGGACAAGATCCAACTTAACCATATATCACACATAGTCCAGGGCTTCCTCAAGTACACAACTGAGGTAGGTTCTCCATCCACCCTAGTACACAACGAGTGTGGGATCACATAATCTACCCTCCTTGGGACCCACATCCTCGCTGGCGCACTTCTTGTACCCCCAAGGCCACATTTTGCCATATTGTTAATTCTCTTACGGTTTGCTTTGATATCATATGTAACAACTCGATCGACTCTCAAAAGGGCTAGTCACTACGCATTTATGAGATAATTGACAAGGTCTTTTTAGGCCAAATTATTTCTTTTCCACTTTCAAGGCGGGAAAAGATCCAACTAAAACCTTATATTACACATAATCTAGGAACTCCTCCACTACAGTGTTGTTGTGGGATCCCCATCCATCACACTACATTAGCAAGTGTGCGATCTCACAACAGTGGGAAAATGGAGGCTGTCAATAGCAGCATAAAACTCACCACCCCACTGACGAGGGTGGTAGATCTAACACCCTACACCACCAAAGGCTCTAGTGTGAGGATCAACATGTCTGAGCTTGGTGCTATCAGGAGCTAGCCAATTGATAAAACCAAAATCCAATCCCAATAAAACATATGTATCACTCTCTCAATTACAAACATTTTTCAGGCCAAAATTCGAGTTATCAACCTAGAGATGGTGGGCTTTATTTATAAAATGAATTTTATGGTGAGATGTGGATCTAAAGGGGTTCATTTGTTTACATGTGCAAATATGATGCTAATGGTAAGTGATAAAAAAGAATAAGATAAGAAAAGCAATGGGTGATAATGGTGAAAAAGAAAAAATTTAAGAAAAAGAAAATAGAGGAAATTTATTTGACGGCATAAAACGGTAGAAAGAGGAGGGAAAAGGAAAAATAAAGACATGTATATGGATTAAATGAATCCTTTCACCAAATCTGAGTCAAAACATATATTTTATATAACAGGACGACCATTTTGGTATAACACGTCTTTTACTATTAAATAACTAACTACAGTGACACTTGACATTTTAAAAAAAATTGTAAGTAGCGACGCAAAATAAAAATTTTAATGCTAAAAAAAGTTTACTTTTTCTCAATTTAAAATTTATAAAAATCAATAATTAAAATAAATTTTAAAAGTCAAGCTTAATATTGTAAAAATATTAGGGATAATTGCATAAAATATCCATGTGGTTTGGGGTAGTTGCAAAAAGACCCATGTTGTTACAGAAATTGCAATAAGACACCTAAGCTTGCAAAAGTATTGCAGCCGTAAAGAAAACTGTCTGTTTTAACCGCGTTTACGCCTGGAGGGCAAGTATCACCGCTAAATATTCCTTGGAAACCCGTTTTTGCTCCTAGATCTCTTTGGACCACTATAAGTTTTGAAAGCAAAAAACCACCCGTGAGAGATCCTTAGAGAATAAATTGGTTCGGATCAACCTCATTCGGCTTGAATTTGAAACTCAAATTGATAAATTGAAGAAATTGAAGGTATGATATGGTGTGTTTTTTTTCAAACTAATTGTTTTCTTTTATTCTTCTTCTAGTTTTGTTTTTGCACACCAAGCGTTTGATGAAATGTCACATTGGCTAGGGAAATGTCACATTGGCTAGGTCAATGTCTTCTTCAAGCACAACTGGATAACGTGGGCATATGGTTGATATAAGATATTCATGAAAGTTTTGTTCTTGTGATAAGAGAGTTAGGATAAAAGTTGTTGAAGTTGAGAAGAAAGTAAGCTGTGGGAAGCTTTTTTATGTATGTGACAAAGGAGAATGCAACTTCTAGACTTGGTATTAACCCTATATTGCAAGCCAAGATGAGAAGAAAGGAAGCATTGAGGGAAACTGTGTGAATTTAGATGCTCAAATTTATGGTTATAGGTGTAATGGATAGGCTGCCAAACTTGAAGGAATTGAAGCCGTTGTTAAGTTTATGAAGATGTTTATTCTTAGGGGATTTATGTGTGCCTTTCTTATGTTGTTCAAATGAATCATTGCAATGATGTTTATGTTTGGCTTCGCTATGAAGATTTATAATCCAAAGAATGGTTATGTTTGTGTTATGGTTAGACTGCAAACCTGTACAACAAAGTTAACTAAAATCACAACACATAATATTCCAAAACATAGATCACAACACATAGATTGTATTCCAAAATATTCCCTCTGTTATCAACAATATTCCAAAGCATAGATTACATTCCAATTTCCAAATGCTATACACAAACTATGTTGTAAGATTTTTGCTACAAAATGGACAATGCTACTGTTGTACAAAATACATATACACACCACGGTTCTGCCCTAACAAAATAGTCCAAAACATTCTCAATCATTCTATTGTCCTCACTTCTACCCCTTGTCTCTTCCAATATGTGCTTCAGTCCTGTTCTTAGCGGCTTTGGCAGTTGATATAGTGCCCTTGGCAGATGTTGTCTTGCCAACTTTTGATCCCCTTCCCAAAATAGTTGCTAACATGGACTTTCTCCTTGTTGTGTCAGCCATGGCAACTCTTCCAGTGCCACCTTGAGGCCTTATATTGGTTGGAGTTGTTGGAGGCCTAGAAGCAGTAACTGTTGGCCATGGTGTTGAAGTAGACCTCTAACTTGTAGCTCCAGGTGGAACCCGGTCAGCCTTTGAATATGGCAACACAACAGAAAGAAAACAGTTTTCTCAGAACCCATTTTGCAAACAGTAGAAACACACAATTTTTGGATACTTTACCTTTGCCTGTGAACCACTTGTCTGTGGTCTCGTAAGAAGTCTTGAAGCAGGAGTTGGCTGTGAAACAATATGCCTAAGTGGATGAGTTGGCTATGAAACAGTGGGCATTGGTGGAGGAGTTGGCTGTGAAACAATAAAATTTTCTCAATATTGGTGTTGCAAACAACGCAAACACACAATTTTAAAATTTTACCAGTGCCTGTGAACTACTTGGCCTTAGTAGAGGAGTTGGCAGTGAAACAGTAGGCATTGGTGGAGGAGTTGGCTGTGGCCTAGGTGGAGGAGTAGGCTGTGAAACAGTTGGCCTTGGTGGAGGAGTTAGATGTGGCCTCGATGTAGGAGTTGGCTGTGAGACAGCCTGTGGCTTTCATGAAGGAGTTGGCTGTGGAGGAGTTCCTTGTGGAGGAGTTGAATGCGCTATTGATGGATTAAAGAGTCTTCTTCCCTAAAAAAATTAAGATTAGAAGTTAGTACATGTATTAAAAAAAACATATGAAGACATGATCCAAACTAAGAAGAAGCTGAAATTGCATAACAAGGGTCTTTTTGTAACATTTTGAAACTTCAGGTGTCTTTTTGCAACAAACCCAAACCATAAGGATTTTTTATGCAATCTGCCCATCCCATAAGCATATTCCCACAACAATATATAGTTTGGTTTTCCAAAAACTGTTGCAGTACCAAATTAAAAAGGAAATTACCCTTTTACTTTTGGCTAGAGTCACAGTACTGTCCATTGCCTTTTCTTTTCCTTTGCTTGTGTTGGCCTGTAAAAAATAGAAGACATGGTCCAAATTAAGAAAATCAGGCATATAAGTTGAAAAGTTGGCCCAAACTGATTTACAAAAATAATTTACAATTTTTGGATTGGGCCATACCTGATGAGGTTCTCTTTTAAGTCTGGATTGTGGATGGACTGGTCCTTTGCATGACCTTATGTTGTGACCCCTTTCCAAGCACCTTGCACATGTGACATACTTGTTGCTCCTGCCCACTGTAGAAGGATTTCTGGGCTCATCATCACCTCTTCTCGCTCAGCTTTTTGGGCCTGCTAGCTGGTCTTCTATAGAAAGGTGGAGCCAAAGCATCTAAACCAGTAACCACCCATGCATCCTCACATGGAACATGACGTATCATACTGCTATAAGCATCCAAATAAACATCTTTGCTATAGCAGTTGTCTACATATGTCTCAGGCCTCTCTCTGTTCACAAAAATTACAGCCATAACATGACATCAGGGTATCCCAGTGAGATCCCACATCCTACAGCTACATGTCCTTGCAGCCAAGTTGACAATCCTGGTTTTGTTGAAATGCTCCACCTCAAACTCCAGCTGACCAGAACATCTTGCAAAATAATTCCTAACTTCTACCACATTCTTGTCTAACTTTCTCACGATATTAGGACAAATTGTACCCTCAAAATTCTCCATCCTTTTCTTTTTAATTTATATCATGTTCATCAACATTTTTCTAATCCACTCAAGCACGCTAACAATTGGCAAATCCCTTGCTTTAATAATGTATGCATTAAAGGGCTCACTTAGGTTATTAACCAGGGTATCCTACTTGGCATGTGTATTGAAGTGGGATCTTGACCATTGACTGTGATGTATTGGTTCTAAGTACTTCATAATTTCCCCATCTTTGTCTAAATTTCAGATTTTTCCAATCCAGTAATTAAAATCATTAACTGTTCCTGCCCTGGCAGCACTCCACAGATAGTCTTTCACATCTTTACCACCCCATTTCCTTTTGAAGTTTGTATACATGTGTCTCATGCAAAATTTGTGCCTCTGTGGTAGGTAAGATATCCTTAAATGACTCCACCAAGCCATTATACTTGTCAGAAATAAATACCAAGTTCTCACTACCCCCAAGGTCATCAACCAGTTCTGTCAAAAACCAAGACCAACTGTCATTGGTTTCTGCTTCAACAACAACTATAGCAATAGGGAACATGTTGTCATTCCCATCCTTAGCCACAACAGACAACAATTGCCCACTATATAGGGCCTTTAGATGACAACCATCTAGTCCAATAAAGGGCCTGCATCCTTGTAAAAATTCAGTTTCGTATGCCTCAAATTTAACATATGCCTTCTTGAAAACAGGTGTCAGCTATGGACTTAGCCTAAGTGTCTCAACCTTAATACATGTGCCAGAGTTGTGCTTTTGCAGTGTTGCCCCATAATCCCACAGTCTTGCAAATTGTGCCTTGCTGTCCCCCTCTAATTGTTCTCTTGCTAACCTTTTTGTCCTATATATTTTATGCTTCCTTGCATGAGCAAACATGTCTTTGTAAATTTCTTTCTTCATAGCCCCCACCTTCCAGTTGGGGTCATCTCTCAACTTCTCATTATACATGTGTGCAATGTACCTAACACTAACCAAATGGTTATTATAGTTCCTCCCACAACTGTGATTGGTCTAAAGGTCTTGATTTGCCATGTAGTGGTCCCTTACATGGGAGAAGCATGAACTCTAAAATCACAGTTCTCATACTTGCAAATACATGTAATTCTTTTGCTATCATTGTGTTGGTAGTCAAAGTCATAACCCTGTATAATGCTCCAATTCTTAACAGCAGCTTTAAGCACCTCCCTATTTGGAAACATCAAGCCAACATTCAATGTTGGCCCATCCCTATGGTTCAAATCATCAGCACAAAATTTTGCCCACCTGTTTATATCTTCATCCTCATCTGACTCATGAACACTCATTAGTTCATCCTCTTCCTCACCTTCAGAATACCATTCCTCAAGGGGCTCATTGCTATGACTCTTCTGCTTAGATTTAAGGTTAGTGTTAAAGATGTCATCATCTCTTGGCCCTTCTAAATCTTCACCCAACTAAGGAATTGTAGGGTCATCAGGCTCTCTACCTTCATCCTCAACATTTTGACCACCCTCAGTATTTTGAGCACCCTCAACATCTTCACCACCCTAGCAGTCACAAGACCCTCAGTATCTTGATCACCCTCAGTATCTTCACCACCCTTAGCAGTTTCACCACCCTCAGTATGTTCATCACCCTCAATATTTTGACCACCCTCAGTACATTGAACAACCTCAGTATCTTCACCACCCTCAGCAGTCATACCAAACACACCTTCCTCAAACTCATCAAGTCCTATTCAACATGTGAAATGATTAAGAAACAATAAGTTAGAATATGGTGGGGGACAAAGAGGGACCATAATCAAATTAACAATAAACAGTAAACTGAAACACTATATAATATGGTCCGCGGAGGAGGGGGGGGGGGGGATCAGTTGCATGCATATGAATTGACAGAAAAAATAGATTACACAAAAACCTTAGACTACGCTGGAACCCCAAATATACATATAAACCCTAGAATTCAGAAACCCTAAATTGTCACAGAAACCCAAGAGTTTGAAATACCTAGGTATAAAAGCACGAATTAAAAAGAAAAGCCAACGCCTATGTTTGTCAAAATCAAAAAATTACCTGGAATCGCACTTCGGTCAACGTAATTTTGTCTTCAAATTTCATCTGTTCTAGTTTGATTCGGTTTATCAGCCCCGTGTTCGATTTCGTTCCTGATTTGCATCTTTGTTGTAGATTATTTCACTTTCTGGCGATTTGGTGTCAGATTTTGGTTGAAAGTGACGGGTTGAGGAGAGAGAGGGTGAGAATATGAGGCAATGAGATTGAATGTTAGGATTTGACAAACAAGAACAATGTGCTTATATACAGGGGTAGTTTAGGGAATCCGTTGATTCCGTAACGGGAATTGGCGCGTGCAACACTTTTACAACTTAGGTGTCTTCATGTAATTTTTGTACAACGAGGGTCTTTCTGGCAACTACCCCAAATCATAGGGGTATTTTTATGTAATTAACCCAAAATATTAATAAACATTTAAAGTAATCAGTGAACATGTGTAATATCCCGAACTTCGGGAGTCGGTTAAAACAACCATCTAGACTCCGAAAAATAAATGGACGGTAATTTTGGGAAATTCCCGGGTATTACAAGCGTATTGGAGCTTAAAAGACTTTTGGGGCATTTTTGTAATTTTGGAAAAATAGAGGGGCTATTTTGCAAATTTGGAAAATTGGTCACAAGATGGTGCCACCTCCTCCTTGATTATTTGATGACTAATGGAAAAAAAAATTATATACTAAGGTATAGATAAGGGGAAATCTTGAGCTTCAAAAAGAAAAGAAAGGATAAGAGATTCGGGTAAAGATGAAAAAGAAAAAGAAAAAAAAAGAAAACAGAAGAACAACAAACAGTGGACAGAAGCAGAAAAACAGAGAAACAAAATGAAAACAAAGAGAAGAAAGGAAGGGAACAGAGCTGCCGTGGAGGGGAGGAAAAATAGAGAAGGACATTTTCTGAGCCTTGCCTGTGTGGCATCGCTACCACCCATGATCAGTATCTTCGAAATTTATGTGCATTATGTCTGCATTGATCATTTCAAGAATGTCTGAGAACAATTGTCTGAATACCTTATCAAAAGGGACTGAGTGAAACTCTTCCCTGTTCTTGTCAGACTGTTGTAACCGTTAGAAATCTCTTAACTATTTGTCTTTGAATTGTTGTAACTCCCTCCGAGATTGCTTGGTACGACCTTACTGAACTTTCAAAAGCTTACCATTCGTTTGACTACCTTCTGCAGGTGACGATCAGTTGTCGTATGTTTGGGGATGAGTTAGAGTCTGTGTGAGATTTCGATGAGCCCGTCACTACTCGGTAATGTGACCCCTGCGCGGCTCTGTACCGTCGATTCATTCTATCAGGTTACTGAGAACCTAGATTTTAATAGTTAAGTTTGAACAGTTATTGAAATCTTGTATTTTAAGGAATTTGGATTGGTGTTGGATCATATGCTTTAAAGTATGTGTTGGTGAACATATTTGACAGGTTTGATGTGGTTCGGTAGGTTAACAACCCGGGAGTTCGGGGCGGTGGAGCTCCGAATTTTCGGGGGGGTTACAACATGTGATTCTCTCGTAATGGTACGGGGTTTATATATAATAATAATAATAATAATAATATTATGATATGATATGATAGTATGATTCAAAACAGAAAAAACAAAAACGTTCAACGGGACTGTAGATCAGATAAATTAAAATCGTGGCAGTTGTGCTAAAGAATTACCTTTCTCCGTAATCAACTTCATCAATTGGGCTCAGAGCTCGCGGCCCCCAAGGAAATGGCGGCGGCGATGACTCGCTTCCAATTCCGCCACCACTCGCCGCTCCTTCAGCCCTCCGTCCGTTTACCAAAACTCCCCTCAGCCTTCCCTGCACCCGGTTTTCACACCACCGGGCTTCGCAAGCTCTCCGTCACTGGTCCACCACTCTGTTCCAACTCTGACCCAATCCCCGAGGTAATTTCATATTGCTCCACTAGCAGAAGTGGGCGACGATTTCCTACCTTTTTGCGACACAGCGACGCCATGTATTTCAAGCTTATTTTCTGTCTATGCATGCACGTTAAACGCAGGATTCTTCAGTTTCTGGTACAAATCCCTCTATAGTCGGTGGCCTTCTGGACTATCTCAACGAGTCTTGGACTCAATTTCATGCTACAGGTAATGCACAATGCTCATCTTCGGCGTGTTTGTGGACACACCCACACACCCCCACACACACATACACATGTCCACACACTCGCTGATTCACTTCCAGCTAAGTTGTGATCTGGCCGCCCGTTATGGATCAGATCACTTTTTTCTTTTTTTTTTAATTTCCGAGTCGTCCCTGCAAATGGTATCCGCGCCATGATGGGATGGATGTTTGCTCCATAATGCAGCGTCTGCGCCATAATGGGACGGAGGTTCGCTCTGGGGCAGACGACGAGGTTCACTTGAAAGAAAAAGAGAATCCGGGCTGTCCACGTCGACAATGTGGATGGCCAAATCACAACTTAGCCGTTGGCATCGCTGTCATTTTATCAGCTCCCATATATATATATATATATATATATATATACACACACATACATATTATTTTCCCGACTTGGAAAAGCTTTTTAAGTGCTGACTTGCGTATGGTGTATATCATGTAAAGCGGGAGCGAGGGGAACAGAGAGATAAAAAACATGTATCTCCAATTTAGTAGTACAAGGAAGCACAAAGAAAGAAAATTAGATATCTAATAAATCTTTCAGAAAGGGGCAGAATTAGCTGGTTCGTATCTGGCACGAAAATTAACAGACCCAACGGCAAAGTAAAGCTGGTTTTATCAATTCTGTTCTTTTTTGTTAGTAAAATATATGAAATTCTTCCTGTTAAAAATTTTAACTATGATGACCAACATGGACTTATGCTGAACATAAGATGGAACTTAGATTATTGGATTTGCAATTGGCATTTATGGATTTTGTTTTACTCTTCTATTTTTGTGCTGCATCAACTGGTATCAGAGTGAAAGGTCCACGGTTCGAGTCTCTCTCTCATTGGGGAAGAATGTTGAAGGAGCATTGTTCTGGCTGGACAGTGTGGCCCATGTTGGGGCCCGCTGTGTGGGCTGGTCCACATGGGACCGGTTAGTGGGGTGGCCTATGGTGTGCCCCAGGCATGGGGCATACTAAGGAAAAGCAACCCTCATGAGGATTTATTGTGCATCTCCTAACAGCTGGGAGAGTTGGTTGCTCCTTCCTGCATCAAGTATGGAGTATTTACTACAACCTGTTATATTCTCAAAGGTGAATCTCATGATGAATCAAGTACAGATGATTGAGACTTGGATTACTTGACTGCCTCGAGATCGAGATTTTCTCGATGCTGGGAAGAATGATGGGGAACGTATGAACTGGACTAAGATGATGGGAAAGCAACTTGTCATTTCTTGGATTTGTTTACATTCATGAGGGTTAATTTGGTATTTATTGTAATTATGTTAATGATTGAGGATTTACAGTTATTTGGGTACTAAGTTCTAGTATTAGGTCACGAAATTTTAGCATTTTAGGCCTCTTATTGATCAAGTTAGCTTTCCCTATATATTCAGATGTAATCCCCGCTATTCAAAAAGTTCATGAATGTTTTGTGAATATGTGTTATTGGAAGAAAAGTTGTGTTCTTTTATCTTTTTTAGCCTGCGGGCAGCCAATTCCTTGCAAGGCTGAAATAAATGGCCTTCGGGTCAGTGGATCTCTTGCCAGGGTATCGCAAAACAGTCTACGGACTGGTGTATCCCCTACAGGAGGGTGGGCAAATTTGTCATGTTTTACTTTTCTATTTTCTGTGCTGCCTCATACTACAATATAATAAGAGTGCGCTTTGATACCAATCGAAATAGAAAAAGAGAATGGGCATTGCCGGTTTAGCTCCTGCTAAGTTTACTGCTTGTTCTTTCTTCATTTGCATGTGCTAGCTTGATAATTTTATCGTTGCACAAAGCTGGAATGCAAATTGTATTTAGGGTAAAGCTGGTGTGTAAAATCAACTTATAAGCAACCATAATGGAGCTTATGAGAGAGATGTTCAAGTATTGAAAATCTGTTCTACATTTAAAAAGTTGAAATTTTTTCTCTTTCGCACAAATTAGGACATGCATTCTGAATTGCCGTGCAGGCAAATCACAAAGTAATGAAGAATCTTATTATCATATAGAAGCTTTGTAAGTGTTCAAGGTGGTCTAAAGCGCACTAAGACATGTGTCGTATTGGCCAAGTTAAACTCAATATCCTAATAGTCATATTGGTCAAAGTCAATATCCTAATAAGATAAGGAAAAATTTGAATAGCATATAAAAGCTTTATAGTTGTTCAAGGTGGTGTAAAGCGCGCTAAGACATTTATCGTATTGGTTTAAGTCATATTTACTAATCGTCATTGGATAAAAAGTCCCAGGTATTTACGAGCATATTGCCAACTGAAGTCCGTCAGGAAGGCTAGTTAAGACTATTGTGTAAGGATCCAGAGGCTGAGACATAGTCAGTGAACTATAAAGGAAGGACAAGTTTGTTTAACCAATCTTGGTCAGTTACTTGCTCAGGGACATGGTTGATATGTAGCAGCAAAAACATGATGTTTTAAAGAGGAGGGAGAGGAATTGGAGAATTATATTTATCTTCAGTTTTTAATTGCTACAAGACATTTTCAGGCAGAAGATACTTGTAAGATATGACTAGGTAAGTTATTAAAGCTCTGTCGCTACGTATGGATTTTATGATCCATGTTGCACTACTGTGCTGTACAAAAAAATAATACAACTTCTCACTATTTTGAGTCGTTGAAGAGTTTGAAATCCATTGTCCCATCCTTGGCATTCATTGGAACGGGGATAATAATCTTGCCTCCGAAGTCTATAACAATACATGCTTTAGCAGCATATCTTGTGGAATTAACGAGTTAAATAAAGCTTTTTATGGACCTGTCTTTTACGAGGGCTGACATAGGTTTTGGGATTGTTATCTTAATGTCTTGGATTGATGTATTTCATGTTGCTTACACATGCTGCATAAGTATCTTGCAGTTATGCAAACATCTTCAGGAGTAACAACAAATAGAATATACATTAAGTGCTTGCTTAGCAAATACTTTTATCTGAAAATTTCCTCTATGTTCGTTTATAGCTGAAGCAAAACGACAATTGATTGACGCTGGATTTCATTTTCTGAGTGAGAATGATGAATGGGACCTGAAGCCTGGTGGATGCTACTTCTTCACGCGGAACATGTCTTGTTTGGTTGCCTTTGCCATTGGACAAAAGTGAGTAACCCACTGTGTTTCATCTCGTGAAGTTTGTCTGTAGAAAAAGATCTTGCAGATTCTAGACTTGATAGATTGAGTTTGTTGATTTCATTTTTTGCCTCTTTGTGATTCAAAGATCATTGTAATTTGTGTCGTCGTTTTTCTAGTTTTATAAACAGAAACTTCAACTTTAGGACTTTTACAAGTTTTATTAACTTGAGTTTTTATAGATCTTGTTGGATAAAATCTTCCATTAGATTTGCAGGTACTCCATGGGTAATGGTTTTCATGTGATTGCTGCCCACACAGATAGCCCATGTCTCAAACTAAAGCCAAAGTCTGCATCATCCAAATCTGGCTATCTTATGGTCAATGTGCAAACTTATGGTGGAGGTTTATGGCACACTTGGTTCGATAGGGATTTAAGTCTAGCTGGAAGAGTTATAGTGAGAGGTGATGATGGTTCCTTTTCTCACAAGCTTGTCAAAGTAAAGAGGCCTCTGTTACGAGTACCAACACTGGCAATCCATCTTGACCGGTTTGTTTGCCCCTGCTTGAAATAATTGATCATTGTTTCCCATGAATAATTTTACATATTTCCATGCTTCTTTGCTGTATGTAAACAATTTTGAAATTGGTGCACTGTACTGTCTAAAGTTGCTGGATTCTGTTATTAAAAAATAGTTGTTCCAGATACTCTTGGAATTAATGTCCCACTGCATATGTTAAACTTTCTTTTTTATACCTAGAATTGTTATCCTTCAGTAGAAACTGAGCCGGGCCAGCCGGCCATGTGAAAGGTCGCTCGCTACATCTTGTTGCAAATCGTGCTAAATTAGGTGCTAAAAGAGTCGAAGTTCAGTTTTTGTCTTCAAAGGATTAGTGATGCAAACTAGGAGCATCAGGCAAAAAACCAAAATTTCAGTACCTATTTGATTATCTCTTACATTAGATGGTTTTACTTTCCTGAGACTTTGTATGAAATGAGTTTGATTGGAAGGTAAATGGTACAGTTTTTGGAGGATAAGTTAGAAAGCTGTCATCTAAGGAAGTTTTTGGAAATTCTGGAGAGCCTGAGAGTCCTCTCGTTGTAAAATGTGGTCAGTGTATACCTTATCAAACTTTGACCTTAAGCAATCTGAAATATTTTTTGTCACTATTTTGGCAAATGCTTTATGTTCTGTGTTACTGATGTCATTTGGTCCGAAAGGCCAATGTACATAGTACCATTTGCATTTTTGATGGTGCAATGCCTAAAGGGTTTAGGTTTTCCCTAATCTTGACACTATTATGTACCAAATTAAATATTTTCATAATTGCTTAAGTGCAATCTTTGCTTTTCTCTCTCCCACCCCAACCCCCAATAGTTAAGGCCTGAATGAGAATACAATAATGTCTACTTATTTAAAGCGCCTATGCGTGAAGCCCATTTGAGCCCACCTTTTGCGCTTCACTTAGGGTTAGGCGCAGACCCTTAAGAAAAGCCCAAAATGCCCACGCTTTCTGCGCTTAAGCCCAAAGGCCAAAGCCCTTTTAAAGCGGACTTTCTAATTCTTAGTCTCAAGCCTTTTAAAACAAACTCTTCTGATTCTTTCATTGACTTTTTTAAGGCTTATTAACTTGACCATACTTTAAGAGTACCATATGCTATAAAATAAGAAAATCTATTTATAAGAGCTTCAGGGGCTGGAGAACCCATTTATGATTCAAGGGCAACATCAAGGGCCACTGCAAGACCTGCAACACAAACTGCACCGATTTTGGCTTTCCACTTGTCCAATCAACCTTGTAGATGAAGTGGAAGAGGACTTTGGGGTGGAAGACGAGGAGTCTTGTCTTAATTACAATGAGACGTTTGCTTCGATAACTTTCTTGGATGATTGAAGATGGGTTCATGAGAATAATTTTCACTTAGGATGGCTATCTACTTTTCTTAGAATTGTGGTTGCGCCTTCTGTGTTTTTAACCATGGGAACTTGTGTGGCGTACTTGCGTCTTGGTTATTTCATCTCTTTTTCCTATGCTTTGTATGTAGTTGTTGCCGAATGATGATTGGAAATTGCTGACTCTGGAAAATCTATTATCAAAACTTTTGCTATGAGATGCTATGCTTATTGAGATATAGTTGAATTTGTTGGTTATGAGAATATGAATTTTTTGTTGTTGTTTGTGGTATGTTTAGCTTTTCTACGACTAAGCCGCTCTTGCGCTTTGTGCCTAGGCTCCAGATGATCTTTGCACTTTTTGTGCACGTGCTCTTTGTAACTTTATTAACTGGCTTTTCCATCCTTGTAAAGTTTATGACTTCAAACTCTTTATTCTTCGGAGATGCTTTTCTATCGACTATTCGGTATAATTTGTTTGTTTTCTAAATTTTTATGGTTATCCTCCACTTACAAGTAAAAAACCGTGGTCAGCACATTAATGCAATCATCTAGGCCTATATTAGTAGACAAATTCTTGTTCGCGATAACTTTGGATTCACTTACATTTGTCTCAATCTATATCTGTTACTTCTTTGTCACGATCTATATTTGAATATCTCTTGACCTTGTCTTCATCTAACTGGGAAAGTGTTTGAAAGTAATGGTTTTTCCCTCCTTTAGGATAATTTCTTTGACTTGAATCAATCATCAGCCTTCCTGCCCTACAAATATTTACTTTACTTCTAAGTTCGAACGTAGTTGCTATCTAGATTGGTAGGGTTGTTACAGGTTTAGTGACCTTTTCAGTCCAATATTACTTTTTACAAATCTCTCTCTCTTTCCCTCCCTCTCTCTCCTCTCTCTGTGACCCCCCCCCCCCCCCCCCGGGTGATTATATGGACTAACAGTTGCATGACATTGCTAATCCTGAAATTTCAGCTATTGCCTTGTCCAGTTTCCAAATTTATCCACATCTCCAATCTCTTACCTCAATTGCATATTTTCCCTATCATTTTTGGAAAGTCGATTCCACCCCATTATGCTTTTCCACACCCTCATTTGTTGCTAAAAAGTGCATAAGAGGCAAATCCTAGCATTGGTAGCAACAAATGTGGTTTGGACATGCATATGACGGTGTGGATATCGACATTCCTTGTAACGATCCAGTCCACGACCCCACCACAAGGCATTGCCTCCCTAAAAAGGGCTAGTCAATTAGGTACTTATGAGCTCCTTGGCAGGGTCTTTCAAGGCAATCTCATACTATCCCACATTTGATGTGGGTGTTCACAATCTCCCCTCTAAATGCCTTAGTGTCCTCGCTAAGGCTGGATCACACATAGCCCAGAATTTTCCTCTCTAGCCTATGTGGGATATACCCGGCTCACCCTTCGTTGCCCCAACTATCCTCTTGATGTGGGATATACCCAGGCTTGCCTTTGTTTCCTCCAACCATCGGCAACCCGACTGTTATTGCAACCCGAGCTCTCGAGAGTCGGCTCTGACACCATCTGTAATGACCCAGCTCACCATCTGTAACGATCTAGTCCACGACGTTACAGATGGTGAGCTGGGTTGTTACAGATGGGAGGCATTGCCCAATACAACCCAGCTCACCATCTGTAACGATCTAGTCCACTACCCCACTATTGGGCATTGCCTCCCTCAATTGGGTCGTGAGCTAGGTCGTTACAGATGGTGTCAGAGCCGACTCTCGAGAGCTCGGGCTGCGCTAACAGTCGGATTGCCGATGGTTGGAGGAAACGAAGGCAAGCCTGGGTATATCCCACATCAAGAGGATAGTTGGGGCAACGAAGGGTGAACCGGGTATATCCCACATCAACTAGAGAGGAAGATTTTGGGCTATATGTGATCCAACCTTAGCGAGGACAATAAGGCATTTAGAGGGGAGATTGTGAACACCCACATCGGATGTGGGATAATATGAGATTGCCTTGAAAGACATGCCAAGGAGCTCATAAGTACCTACTTGGCTAGCCCTTTTGAGGGAGGCAATGCCCTGTGGTGGGGTCATCGACTGGATGGTTACATTCCCTTTCTTACGAAGTTCTTGAATTGACTAATTTATATTATCCAAGAAATTGTTGACTAACTAACGTGCATGTCTGCATATTCCCTAGTTTCTTGAAACACTTATTTAAGGCAATCTATGCTAATAGAATCAACAGTATCTCTGTTCTTTCTTTAGATTAATGATATCAGTTACTCTGAAACTTTCAGAGGTAAATTATTTACATGTACACTCACACATCTATTGGTGTCTGTTTCTAAATATTTGGCTTGTAGGTGTAGTTCACATGTTCACTCGTATTTTACCTGTTATAATTTCTCTTTTTTGGGTGGTCTAGGGCAGTGAACAAGGATGGGTTTAAGCCAAATCTAGAGACTCACCTCATCCCTCTCCTGGCAAGAAAACTTGAGGATGCATCTGCCGAGCACAAAGACAAAAAAATTGCATCGACTTTGAAGGATGCTCATCATCCACTACTTATGGAGGTAACAAGTTTGGTGTCAATATGAAAATCTGAGGTATCTTCTTAAGGTCCTGTGCGTGCTAATTATCAATGGCAACATAGCGCTTCTGGTGAAGATTGGTGAACCATCCATTTTAAAGTAGAGGGAGGAAAATATATTACTTATAATGCCCCACCATAGTTTTGTTTATGATTGTTCATTGGAAAATCATTCAGATGTTTGCGCTCTTGTAGATGGCATCCAGAAATAAGTGACACTTGTAGCCCGATCGTTAATTGCAGTTCTCCTTCTCACAACATGCTTATACAGTACCCAGATCCTCTCTCTCTCTTCGCCCAGCTACTTTGTTCACGTCGGAATTTGGAATTCGGAATTCCTTCAGCTTTAGGACTTAATGGCTGCTGCACTTCTTCTCATGGAACCAGGAAATCTTTGTAGTGGGAAAATATTCATTTAATTTAGTTAGCATGGTGGGAATATACTCATCATTTTTCTCAAGACTCTTTTGCAATTATCTTGCAGAGACATGTAAACTTGTCCTTTTTAAGCTACCAGTACAGGTATCTATTGTAGGCCTTCAGAAAACTGTTGCACAGAGACTTAACACAAGGATGTCTTTCAAGCTAAAATCTGGTCCAGAGGGCTTTGTAATCCAGACACTGGCCTTATATGACTAGATTTGCCCATTGCTTGGCAAATTTACTTACTAAAAAATGTCTATCTAGCAAGTTTTGCTGATGATGCCCAATATTTTTAATGGTTGGCTTTTCTGAGATACTAACATTTTAGGATGGGGTTTTCTCGTTGTACTTTGTACACATTCCGTGTAACTTCTTTTAGACACACAAGTCGTTAATGGAGTTTCAATTTTGATTAGTTTTTAATTTGTACATTTTAAATTTATTCCCGCTAAAACGTGAAATATATATTTGACAATAAATTTGAAGGTTGCTCTGTCTTTGTTCCCCTTAGATAGGCTTTGAGTTATATATCGTGGTGATATCGAGATGGCCAGTATTATGTTGTTAGCCTCTTCCCCTTCCTCTCCCTCCAATAGCAGGACTTGATAGTTGAACGGGTGTTCTCAGCCTTGCACATGATGCAATACATTTCAATGATGCTACTACTGTCGATTTTTCTTTGCTTTACCTTCTTTTTACTCAGAATTTTGAGTAGGTTGACTTTAAAGTTGGCTACTCTTAGATTCTTCATTAGTTATGTCTGTGTGAGATATAAATATTTCTTTTAATATTTGTCTTCACCTGTGATTTCAGATTTTGTCTGATGAGCTAGGTTGTGGTATAGATGACATAGCAAGCATCGAATTAAATGTTTGTGATACCCAACCTAGCTGCCTTGGAGGTGGAAACAATGAGTTTGTATTTTCTGGAAGACTAGATAATCTCGCTTCAAGTTACTGTGCATTGAGAGCTCTTATTGATTCATGTGAGTTACATGGAGATCTATCAACTGAGACAGCGATCCGAATGGTTGCTCTTTTTGATAATGAAGAGGTATTATTGTTAAATATTGTAATTCATCTGAAGGAAGAAATTTATCATCAAATGGTACTGGAAAACTAGGGCTGGATGCTGAGTACTCTTTATGCTAAATTTGCTCAGTTCACGAGGATTTTGTTACCTTACCTATTGAAGTTCTAAAACCGAACCATTGTGTTTCATTTTCTTTCCTTAGTTACTGTGAAGTGTTTAAGAGTGTAGAAGGACATGAACGACGAAGCTGATGCGATATTCACTCAGGGAGCAGTAAAAAACCCCTGCCCTTAATATAGTTTAGTCCTGCCCTTAATATAGTTTAGTCCCACCCTTATTGGCTTGCTAAATTCACACCCTTTCATCGCTGAACGGTCAAAAAGTGTATCCAATGCCTCTTTTAGTGACAAAAGGTGAAAATTTAGCCAAAAAAGGTGTGTATTTGGTCTCATCCTTGATGTATTAGTGAGTTCATTGTTCATTTGCACTTACTTCCCTACCAGTTATTGTTGAAGTCTTGTTTTCAATGCATTTTCTCCTCTGTGTCCGCCTGATTATAGTATTCAGTATTACTTGTATACAGGTTGGTTCAGATTCCGTTCAAGGAGCTGGTGCGCCGACCATGTTTCAGGCCATGAGACGTATAGTTGCTTGCTTAGCGCGTCAGTATGTTGGCGAGGGTGCTTTTGACCGTGCGATTCGCCAGTCCTTTCTTGGTACGTTGAATAACCTTTATTAGATATTGGCTCCTATAGTATAATTAGCTTTATTTCCTCGTACATCATTTGCTATACATGGTTGATTGTTATACGAGACTTAATATTTGAACTGTGTATGCATGTTACTCGAACATGCGTACGTATGTACGCGTGTTGTTTATATGCTGAGATAGCTAATTCTATGCGTCTGGATTAAGGCTCCATCATGTATGTATGTATTATGTCAAAAAGATACATTACTTGTATCTTGTTCTTTTCTTGTGGCGGTTTTTCTTTTCTGTGTGGGGTTTGCTATAAAATCCTCCAAATTTATAGAATCTTAGTTTCATAAGGGTCTCCGGGTTTTTTGAGCTATGGCGTATTGTTATCAACTTAGATAAACAAGAAATGTGAAGGGTGGAATCTCTTTTAGAAAGTGTCTTGGGAAGGAGGTGGGGGGTTTGAGAAAAGAAGGGGGGGGGGGGGGGGAGGTTATAAGTTAACGCTTTTAGAGGAAATGTGGACAAAGATTACCTCTATGCCTGGCTGTTTGTGCTTGTGAAATAACCTGAAGTGTCAATCTGTTTTGGGAGTTATATGGATTTGGGCACTCTCCTAGAGTGTTTCGCTAGTAGAATGGGGGATATTGACATCTGTGTTTCACTCTAGGTGAAGGAGAGAAGTTAAGTGGAAAGCTGGGGAAATTGTTGCTGAGTTTAGCAATTCCAAAAGCTTTGGTGACCTAACAACTAAGCTTTGGTGTCTGTGTTTCAAATATGGTCTATTCCATATCAATCGATTGTATAAAATGCCAGTCTGGAGATAGTTTGCTATTTTTTGCTCAAACTTGTTTTTAAATGAGAAATGTAATTCTGTGGTGCAGACGTGAGGTGGCTTGAGAGGGTGATGTGATATGGTAATCTGGAGAGACTCTGGTCTCTGCCCCATGTATGTCCGGCCTGACTGGACATAACATGAAATATATTTTCGATGATTGAAGCCATGTTGCTTAGTTTGTCGTTCGATGCTTCCAGTTTTTCCTTTCTACTTCTTTCTTATGTGCAACTTAGAGTTAAACGTCCTATAATTTATCTTTGTAGTGTCTGCTGATATGGCACATGGAGTTCACCCAAATTTTGTGGATAAGCATGAAGAACATCACCGACCAGAAATTCATAAGGGACTTGTGATAAAGCACAACGCAAACCAGCGCTATGCGACAAGTGGAGTTACAGCTTTTCTTTTTAAAGAAGTTGCAAAACTCCATAACCTTCCGACTCAGGTGACTGCATTTTAAAGTAGTACAGAGGATAAAATTGACTTGCATCAGATAGGAGAATAAGTATTATTGAAGAAGACCTTGAATCTTCATTTCTCATTTGAATCTGCGAATGACTCCTTATTGCCATTGAAATGCCACCGGAGAAATTTCTAAGTGCAAAGTCCTCACCTTGTCATCATTGTGATGTGGTGGTGAATAAGAGCACGCCATCCAAGCTTGAGTACAGAAAAATGGTTTCAGCTAAAACGAATGCATACAATGCCTGCACCCAGGCCCCTTTGTCTGTAATAATGCTTGGCTGACATACTCTTATTGCTACCCAAGAACTTCTATCTCCACCATCCCTTTCATAGTTTACTAATTTCATAATGCCTCATCACACTCGTGATAACTTGGGCAGTCTCTCCCTCTCTAAGTAGGTTACATAGATGATCAATGGGCCCAAACCCGCTTAAATTGTAGTTATCCGGTTTTGTTATTGGAGCCTAAAACATGTAAATGAAAGAAAAAATGACTTGGACTCAAATTACTTATTAATCTGGTATTTTGCAAGTTGTTACTTAACAAGCAACCATTAGTCAGTGTTTCAGTATCGATTTTAATCTGCTATTTAGTGCAAAGGTTAGAGTTTCTCAATTTTTGAAGAAAGGCGACGGCTAATGAACTGATATTTATTATTTCGTTAGTCGAGTGGCATCTAAAATAATTATTTTTAGATGCATTAAGGGAGGCGCAATGATGAAAGCCAGAGATTGCAAACATGTATATCACATATTCTCCTAAGTGTAACTTTTAGCTATTTAGAATAAGTTATTTCTGCAAATTTATTACATCATTGCAAATGTGCAGATTGGTACCTCTGCATTTTGTCATTACATCAGCAAGTGATGCTTGCATGTCATTTATATGCAGGAGTTTGTGGTGCGAAATGATATGGGATGTGGATCCACTATAGGCCCCATCCTTGCTTCAGGGGTCGGGATCCGTACAGTTGATTGCGGCATTCCTCAGCTCTCTATGCACAGGTACAATTCTACATGCTTATTTGTTCTCTCCGTTACCTATAGCTCCATTTAGAACTAAGAAAGAACGGAAAATTAATTTTCTTCAGTTTCCAATCCCTTTTCAATTCCAAGTAGTCTAGTGGGCATTAGCAGATGAGGATAATATAATAGCTCCTTATTTTGTGATGTATAGCATACCCACTTATTTTGTGCAATTAACTATTGTTTACCCTCTAATTACTTCTCGTAGGACTTGTCTTTCACGTCATGCGTTCATTAATTGGAAATTCAACTGCCTTATCAAAATTACACTTAACACTATAAGAGTAATATAGTACTTTGAGATTGATACAAATTTTTGGGTAAAATGATTCTTTCTGCATGGAACAAATTATGGAATTATCTGATCCAACAGTTATTTAACAGATGACATCTCTGACAAGTTTTTGAGAGATGTGAAAAGCATTATTCTTGCACCTGTTGGAAATTGGGTTGGTTTTTGACTGACCGGATTTCAATGGCGTCCACTTGGACAGGACAAAGGGATATGACGTGGTATAACCACTTAAGAGAGTTTTACTCCTACTTGGATATATATACATTGGTGTCGATATAGATATGCATATCCTAAGGGGTGAGATAAATATGTACACATGATGAGGTTTCAGCTTATTAAAATAGCCGCATAACACTCTCCTCCTTCAGACCCAACTCTTCTAGATAACTTAAGCTAAAGACTAAACCTAATAACAAAAGTGCTTGGAAAATATAGTAACTACTTAAACTACAGACTGAACCTAATAACAAAAGGACTTACAAAATATAGTAACCAGTAAAAGGTTCTGCCTTTCTCTGAAACTTTATATTTTCTCTTTTTCTTCCATTTCCAAGAATTTGCTCTATCTCTTAGTGTCTGATTCCTATCAACTCCCCTTGGCTTGAAATAACTCATCTTCAATGAGTTTGAGCCTGGATGCCGCTCAAGGAGGTTTATTGGCGCCCCCGAGATCTCTTAGAATGCTTTTTGCGCTTTGAGAATGCCTCACCTAATGGCGTGCTAATAGCTTTAAACACTTCAATCTTCTTATCAAACAAAGCAAATGGATCCTCAAACATTGTAATGGTTTTAAGAGGCGCTCTTGTTGATCTTCTAAATTAGAGTTGAATTCCATGAGATAACTGGTCCCTTCAGCATGTAGGCTAACCTCTCAATAGCTCCGTTTATAGCCTCAATGTGATCCGTTTGATTCATGCAACAAACAGGCAATTCACATGAAAAGGCAATTGGAACCGCTGAAGTTGAAGCCATTGTTCCTCCTTTTCACCCTTTACACTCGCTTGTTGAACGGCTAAGCAAATTCTTTCTTTGGGTAGGCGTTCTCCTTGCCTTAGCTTTCCAGAATTCCCAGCATTATCAAAATTTTCTGCTGCATCTCGCAGCTGATCTTTAACATGCCTATCTTTCTTGGCCAACTTCAAGGATTATTTTCCTCATGCCAGTTCGAACACACTTCGGCATGGTGCCTCTTCATCTAATCACCCATGCGATCATTGACCTTAACATGCAACCGCTCAGTTGTATTGTTCATAATCCAAGCTTTCCAAACCTAACCAGGTTCCCCTCTTGGCAAGCTGCTTCTTCTTTGTTATCCATGTGATCTTTTGGACTATTACCTCCACGTTTTCCCAAGAGCTTTTCCAATTAATCGAGCTTCGTGATGATATTGGCAAATTGTTCTTCATGCCTCTTCATGAATTTCTTTTTACTAAGGGTACCCTCTGTCGATGAGCTTGATTGGTACCCATATTTGTTATAAACACGTTGCATTACAATTCAGATGCCGTGCAGCCAGGAACAACCGTCTCTGATATAAAAATTGCTGCAGGAAGGCTGTCCTACAATTAAGTATGGTGGACTAGGACTTAAATTTGTAGGCTTTGTGATTGACGAGCTAGGGTCATGGTTTAGGAGCAACAGAACAGGGATATTTTAACTACTTTAGGGCTATTCTGGGTGCTGGAACAGTATCTTTTTGCGTCTTTAAATTGCAAAGAAAATAAGGAAAAACAAATAATAAATGATGGGAAAACCAGAGTCTCACTAAGGCCTTCTAGGAGTCTCACCTAGAACAGATTCAATAGAGTCTCACCACTGAAAGAAAACAAAACCTTTAGCAATTCTACTATTCAAGTTCTCCCAATAGTTGTTACAATGCTTGCATATATAAAGAAGCAAAAGAGATATTCCGTACTAAGTAAAGGGTTCCTATATTCTAGAACCTTTCAGATTACTTAAGCTAAAGACTAAACCTATTATACAAAAGGCCATAGAAAATATAGTAACTACTAAAAGTTTCCGCCCTTCCTGGGAAAGTCTATGTTCTCTCTTTTTCTCTGTTTCCAAGAATATGCTCTATCTCTTAGGGTCTGATTCCTATCAGTGTCAGGTGCCATTCTGGTCGGCATAATACAAGGAAAACTAAGTCACATATTGGAGTACACAACTAGTGTTATAGGTCACATTGGCTCGTGTTTGCACCGGAACAACTGTGTCTCAATTCTCAACATGTTTTGTGGTTGCTTCTCTTAACATAGAAGATAGTAGACAAGATTGAGGTGACCTTAATGATTTACGCTTATGCCAAACAGCATCAATAGTGGTTTTAATGGAAGTAGCGTGTTGCCAGAATGCTTTTAGTGTTGGTTTCACTACGATAAGTTGCGTGCTAGACGCAGCTTGCTCGGGCACTGGAATATAGCATGATTCCTTAAGTGGTTAGCTCAAAATGGCCTTTTCTTTCCCTTTTTTTCCAGCTTGCCAAGCTCAGATCAAATATTTAGAGTTCATTAGTATGATAAGGGCTCTTGATATTCTCCTTCAGTTTCGATCGTGTAAGGCTCTGCATATTCTCCTTCCATTTCCATTAGGTTGCACCTCTTATATTGGTTTTACAAACTCTACGTAAATCTTGTGGCCTTGAGAGGATGACAAAGATAGCTTAAAATCCTTTGTAGGCCACTAGCTAGTGTCAACCCATTGTTACAGGTATCTATGTTCAGTATGTAGGCAGTCTGAGATTCTTATCCTTTAGAGCTAAATGTATCACAACTTTTGAGAACTGTGCGCTAGAGGTACGGCTTGGTGCCCCTTTTATTCTCTTAGCTGATGTTTGCTTAGGTTAGTATCCTTGATTGCTCAAAGTTTTTCATGGAGTCACTTTAGTGCTCCAAAAGTATATAGGGGGATCAAACGGTTGAGGAGCTCGATACTTCTTCCTTCTAATAGAAATAACGAACTCTTAACATGACAATATAGGCTTAGAAAATAGATTGCTGGATGCATTTGATTTCAACACATAATTGCATCAGGTGCAAGAAGTGGAATAGTCAGAACTTCAATTGATACAGTTCAGTGGATGGTTGATAGGGAACGAACTGTTAAAGCTAGAGCATATTCTTGGAAACAAAAGGATAAGCGAAAAAACCTAGATTTTTAGAAAAAGGGCATAAGCTTTTCGTACTTACCATATTACCTAAGTCCACTTGTTAGGTTTAGTCTTTAGTTTAAGTAGTTCATATTTACTATATTTTCCAAGTCCTCCTATTATTAGGGGTAGTCTTCTATTTGGTAATCTTCTACATTCTTCCTAGTCGGAAAGGTCTTTACGCCTTATCTATATAAGCAAGCATTGTAAGCAGAAATGAAGGAGAGCTGATGAATAGAATTTTATGAAGCAAATTGGCTTTCTCTTTGAGACTCCATTGATTAATCTTCTAGGTGAGACTCCTAGAAGGCCGTAGTGAGATTCTAAGGTTTGTAATCTTTTTTCATGTTTGTTTGAAGTCATAAAACAGCAAAATACACGGTTACAGTTCACAGCACCCTAAACAGCCCCAAAAATTATATCTTTCAATCCTTATGCCCAAACCCTAGCTTCTCAATTCCAGGTCCTATTTTGCCTAAGCCCTAACCCACCCAACCTGTTTGTAGGACAGCTTGTAATCTATGTCACATGGACTCGGTACAAGTGTCTTGGTTAGATACGTGTCCAATTGTCGGATTTGTCTAACTTTAAAGCAAAAGACATGGGGTCACAGCAAAAATGTTTGTATGTATTACTACTATTTAGTTATTCCCATGGTGAAGTGGTGTTTTGTGTGACGCACGTGGTTTTAATAGAAAACTTGTCTCATCTCAAAGCAGAAACAAACTAAAAAAACACTATAAATAGTGTTCATGACCGCAAATCCTATGAGATGTGTTGGACACATATCCCGTACCCATATCCAAGTGTTGAGTGTCCGGCACGGGTACTTTATGCATTTTGAAGAGTCCATGTAACACAGCTTGTAATACCCCTTCTCTAGGACTGTCATACATCAGTTTTGGTGTCGAGACGGTTATCATGGGTTACTTAATTGAGGAAATTTATGCCGTTCAAAGATTGCTCCAAAGGCATGAAGAAGAATTTACTAATATTAATTTGAAGTTCGATAAATTGGAAAAGCTGGGAAAAAGTGGAGGCCATAACAAGAAAAAATATGGTTGCCATGAGGGGAGGTCTCCAAGTTTTCGATTATCAACAGCTACAACGAAAATCTTACATCTTAGCGCTTATGGTTTTATGGTGATCAAATAAACTTTCTCGATTGGCTTTTGCCCATTAAAACTACTTCAGATGTCGTTCTATTTCGGAGAATGTGTAGGCCTGCTTTGCAAAAGGAAAGCACTTGGTGGTATAAAGTCAAAGAAAAACGTTATATAACTGATCAACCACCTTAAAATGCCAAGGGTAAGTTGAAAGAGTGTTTTCTTCCACCCAGATGTAAACAACATGTTTATGATAAATTATTCCCATCTACACGATGTGCTAACGAATGTAAGGACAACAAGCTACAAACATTGGATATACCGACTCATGGTGCTCCTTACGGAAAAGGGTGGTGTACAAGTAAAGGTGTCAACAGATTGGTATGCTTCTATCGTGTCGAAGGTTTGGTAGTTCTGGTCACTATACCTACGTGTGTCTAAACCTCCTTGAGCAAACAAGACCTTTATATGATCCATAGGTAAAAGAGGAGCGTGAAGGACAACAGCCCTAGCAAGAAGATGAGTTTGATGGTGTCACAAAGGTAAATTTACAAGGTATGGAACCAAGTCAATATTTAGTAAATAAACTCAATTGAATGGATTCTTGGGTAAATATTATTTACCCAAGAATCCATTCAATTGAATGTTAAGCTAAAGGACACGAAGGAATAAAAGGAGGAACAACTGCCTGAAGTCCTAGATTTAAAAAATGCATCTTCATGTGATTCTTCATCTGCTTGCATAAATCTTACAGACCGCATTGAGTCTAGAAAGGAAGCTACTATTAAGGTTAGCCAACTACGTTAAAGGGAGTGCTTATCTCGTGGAATTCACCTTTAATCTGAAATATTCACCAAGAGCGCCTCCTAAAACCGTTAAAATGTGTGAAAGATATTTTATCAGCACTAAAACCGCTACACTGTTCGAAGATCCATTCCTTTTGCCAAATATGAAGATCAAAGAGTCAAACGGTATTAGGAATCAATTGGGTGATGTACTCTCAAGGAGAATGAAATATAATTAAACATCCAAGACTTGTATCAACGCTCAAACTTGCCAAGCTCCTTCAAGCCGAGGGCAATTGATACGGAACAGACTTTTAAAGCTAGAGCATATTCTCGGACACGAAAAAAAAAGAGAAAATACATAGATTTCGAAGAAAGGGCAGAAGCTTTTAGTAGTTAACATATTATCTAAGTCCACCTGTTAGTCTTCTGTTTTAGTAGTTATTAGATTATCTAAGTCCTATTATTAGTAGTCTTCTTTTTGGTAATCTTCTAGATTCTTCATAGTTGGAAAGGTCCTTAGGTTTTGTCTATATAAGCACATTGTAAGCATAAATGAAGGAGAGTTGATGAATAGAATTTTGTGAAGCAAATTTTCTCTCTTGGCAATGTTGGGACTCCATTCATTTATCTTCTAGGTGAAACTCCTAGAAGGCCTTCGTGAGGTTTGTTATCTTTTCTCATTTTTTTCAAAGTTAAAAGACAATACTGTTCACAGGCGCTGTTCACAACACCCTAAACAGCCCCAAAAATATATATCTGTCAATCCTTATGCCCTGCCCTAGCTTCTGAATTCCAAGTTCTATTAATCTATGCCCTAGCCCACCGTACCTGCTTCTAGGACAGCCTTAATACTCGTTATTAAGGTCCGTCCTACATCTATGGGCATGCTGCTGTGCTGCCTATATCCACTAGTGTGTTGTTTTTTAGTTAGTTCCTTGGGCCATTTATGAGCTCTTGAAGCTTGTCAAGTTCGTAAAAAATGTTTATGTCTATTATTGTGAATGAGTTGCTATTGTATAGAGCTTCCTAGTCATATCATATGTCTTATTAAAATAGGTGATAGTGGAATAGGAAAAAACTAGAACTGAGTTGCACGAGATTGCCATCTTTGACATGACCTATGATGTTTGCTGGGCAATAAGTCAGTATTTTGGCAAGAATTTAGGATATCACGTTACTTCATTAGTGAGGGTGTGGGGAATGCGTCACCTTATCCAGTAATCACGAAGGGAGCAAGAGTGACTTGTCGCTCAGTGGGAGTGTATGGCAGAGTACTACTGGAGGATTATTTTTGCTGCAAGTGGGAGTACACCATATTGGTGCGAATGTACCTGTAGTGAATCCTGAAGCCCGTAAGGTGTGGAAGCTAACATACTAGCTTATCTCGTCTTATTAGATTTGGAAACGCATTTATATTTGCTCCACTACTGATTTTGCTTCTGCTTAGAAGCATGATATATATGGACTTATATTATACCGATAGCTTTCTTGGGACAGGTTCAAGTTTAATGACATTCAATTTGGGACTTGCTTATTCTTGTTTGATACAGATTAGCTTGACAAAAAGTATGGCCTTTGGGCGAAACTTTCCTGACTCATCGCATATAAGGGTTATAGTTTCCCCGTGTGGACACATGGTGTTTCTTTGATTATTAATTGAGGACATCTAGTCTAGGAATAAAGGGCATGCCAGCTTTACCTTCCACTCTCATCGAGATTGACCTCTTAGTAATTATCTGAAGCACCTGTACTGAACCACCATTAAGGTCAAACTTACACAGTACTGAAGACTTATCCATACTATTCGACGCATGTATCATTTCTTATTCCACTTTCCGAGATGTGCAACCTAATGATCTCTGCAGCCTTACCTAAGCTCCTGGGCTCTTCTTGGTTTTCTATTCATGCATTCGTTTGTTTAGGGTTTGCTCCGTATTCAGATTGATTTGGTCGCTGGAAAATTCGACTTTTTCCATTTGGTTGTTTAAAGTTCGACTCTTTTAGGAATACGGGCAATAATTTAATCCACTGTGTTGGCGTCTTTGTTGACATACCTGGATACCTTTTCCTTCATGCTGTTTGCTATTACCATTATGCTGCTGCTGTCAGCTGACTAGCCTTTCTTCTTCATTGTTTCCCGTTTAATTGCAGTGTGAGAGAGATTTGTGGCAGGGAGGATGTTGACATTGCTTACAAGCATTTCAAGGCGTTCTACCGATCATTTTCAAGCATAGACAAGAAGTTAAGCGTAGATCAGTAGCTGAAAACAAGCGGAGCAAACAAGAAAAAACAAAATGTGGACTACTAATAAATTTTGGATGGGAGAGAGTGGATTGCATTGTTATTCACTCAGATATATCTCAATTTATTCTGTATCCAAAAATAGGGTTTCATGTAAAATTTGGCTTATGGACCGACAACAAATACTATGGTGGACAAAAACACATTAAATAGCTCTTGATGTGTGTAGTGCACGAAACTCGGGGCACGGGGGTGGAGGATTTTAGTTGTAAGCAGGTGGTTGACGGTTGCTGGAATTCTTGGAACTTGAGCTTTCAGGTTTAGAAGTCGAGCTTGCAGCAGAGAGTTTATGCTTTAACTCAGATAACAGAACCTGGTTCTCCTGGTTGAGCATTTCAGCTTTCTTCCTTAGCCTTTCATTCTCTTGGATAATTTGACAGTTTTGCAAGTATAGCTCTGAGTTAAATTTCTCCATCCCTATTTGCCTCTGAAATAGAACAAAGCAATAGCAAAAATCACGATGTTGCCAAAACTCATAAAGAATGTAGAAACTCTCTCTCTCTCTCTCTACACGCACACAAACATCAGCCAAAAAAACGTAAGTAACACACCGGTGACGTTCTTCCCCGTGAACCGAGAGAGTGGCTGGTGGGTAGCAAGCTTAGCAGCCTTCAGTATGAAGTTGTTTGGGTGGAGGCAAATCTCATTGAAGAGAGCCGGCGACTATTGTCTTTGCAATAAATATTTGTCTGTGTATGTGTGTATATATACACACACACACACACAACAATCTGCGGGGATTATAGGGTTTCTTATGACAGGAGCGAGCAAGCACACCAAAAACATCATGGTTCTTCACTCAAAACGGCAAAGGCCTTATCTGCAATGTCCCTTTTGTCTCGTAAAAGTCATTGCTACACGAGACTCTCAACCTCCCACAAGAGAAAGCCCTGGCTTTCCCAGGAAAATTATTCTACTTTCGTAGAAATTGCTTGTGTCGTGTCGAGAAAGCAAGAAAAGCACGTAGTTTTGGGAACAAAACAGGGGGCAGTTGGGATTTTGATGTACATGGAAATGCTTGTGTTTTGGCTTTGGTCACGGGAGAATGCTAGCTGAGGTTTGGGGTGCGTTTTCTGTCACATTCGTATCTATCTGTATCAAATGGCGAGTGTACGTTCCGTCTCGCAAACTCGTTCGATAAGCCTTTGGTCATAATTTGGCGGATGGCATGAACCTTTGCTCGATCTTCTCCTAACCAAGAAACAATCTCTTCCGTCTTGCATTCTACTGCTAGTGCTACCCTTCCAATCTATCCTCCGAACGATGGAGTGGTCTGCTGCTCCTCTTCACTCCTCCACACGTGCAGACCCACTATTGGCACCAGGACATAGGCATCCTGAAGTGTCCGGCATCCCAATGAATTCTCATAAATTCTATTTGGTTGTAGTTTATTAGTGTCCAAATGTAGTTACGCCTTGTTGGACACATTTAACTGCATATTAAAAGAAGAACTTTCGAATGCATATTTGGACAAAAAGTGCTTTTGATACGCGGAAGCATATTTGCCTTGCAGGCCTTGGGCTCACTGGTTCGGATCCCGCACCACGATGGGTATGAGATGTTAACCGAATGTGGAGAAGAGATGAAAAATGCTTCTTTCTATTTGTTGTAAGGGAGTTGGTGGTTCTGTAGCATCACAATTCCTTAGGCACCAGATCATACATGCCAGAGCAAGGGAAGGGGAACTACTCCCCATTGTGTATAGCCTAACATTCGATGGATTAAAAAGAGAGAGAGAGAGAGAGAAAATTACAACCAAAATTTGAGAGTGAAAAGCATTGTCTTGTTTGGAAAAGTTTTGGCTGTTATCCGGTTGTACGAAGATAGCTACAATCTATCGTATAGCGACAATTGATAGTCGCTAGTTATTTTTTCAGTGGCTTTCAATTAGTGATGTTAAAAAAGTACAGCTAAAAATAATCGCTGAAAGTGTTTAGCAGAAATACCTAAACGATCATTAATTGTCGATATACATGAAACTGTAAGTATCTTCTTACCATCGGAATAGTAGTAAGACAAAATTTTCCTTGTCTATATATAATACATAGCATGAGACTCATCCTCTAATGACATCAATTATTATTGTTGCTGCTAAAAATATGCTATGGGTGTGCTCCGGAACCCTAGCCTGGACCGATGACCTGCAAGACAGAAAACGAGTGACCGCCGGTCGGGGTTCCCGGCGGAGAACCCTCAGATGCTTTAGTCAGAGCGTAGCTATAAGATAGTAACTCTGAAAAATCAGGAAAAAATTTGTGTCTTTGTGTGCGAAGCTATCATACCTGGGAGGGTAGCCCCTTTATATAGCTGTAGGAGAAGACTAGGGATGGCAATTTAAATCCGACCCGACGGATATCCGACCCGCTCCGACCCGTTAGGATCGGATTTTTTTTACTTTGGCCGGGTCACGGGGCGGGTTTGGTATTTATATTTGTAACCCGCAGCGGGTACGGGGCGGGTTTGGTATTCTCTCTGATCCGCCCCGGTATCCGACCCGTACCCGCCCCGGTTAATATAAACCCTAATTCTAAATGATATGCAATCCTAGCCATCCATCTAGTAGTATAAATACTATGACCTTAGATAGAAACCCTATCCCTTATTTCTTTCTCCCCTAAAATCTTCAGCCGCTCTCTTCTTCTCTGAAACTCTTCAGCCACGCCGCCCCTCTTCTCTCCCCCACATCGGCACCCCCCACGGCCACAAACACCGCCTAACCACCAATCACCGTCCTCACCGTCACCCTTAATGGCCGCAAATCATCGTCACCCTCCACAAACCACCTCCACGGCGCCGCCCCTTTTCTCTAACAGCTGGACCATTACAGTAGGAACAAAAAAAGTACTCATCTCCTCCGATCTGATGTTGCGGCGGCTTTTTGCCAAAAAGCTTTTTCCTTCTCTGTTGCTTTGTCGTCGTTGTCGTTTTCCAGATACAGCATCGCGTTGCTTGTACGAGTCTCACACTGCTTGTACGAGTCCCACGAAATGTGCAGTTTGATGTATTTGGCCAATGTATTTAGTTCCAATTTTATTTGATGTATTACAGATTTGTTTTGTAATTAGGTTTGATGTATTTGGCCAATGTATTATTACCATTCGTTTCATGTTTGCTTGTTTGGTGGTATAATTTATTATATTTCTCTTTTGGAATATTTGGACATTTACTTAATTTTTGTCATACTCCATTTTAGTAGTTGTTGCAATTACAAATTTGAGAAGTCGGGGCGGGTCGGGGCGGGTTCGGGCTTTATGAAAGTTCGGCGGGGCGGGGATGGTATTCCCATATGTTGATCCGCTGGCGGGGCGGGGCGGGGCGGAGTGGTGCATAAGGACAACCGTGGCGGGTACGGATTTTATAAGATCCGCATCCGACCCGCCCCATTGCCATCCCTAGAGAAGACTCTTAGTAGGACTGGGCTGTGGGCCAGATGTCTTAGGATCGTGTTAGGATCCTTGAGAATCACGTCACGATCTCTGAGGACTCTTTTAGAATTCTGATAAGCTAATCATCAATCTCCCAATTTGACTGGGATCACTGCGTGCCAATTATTGGGAGTTATATTTGAGTTATATCATAAGTCCCCCACTTTCTTAGCCAAAATGTTTGGCTGAGGAAGTTATACCAAGTGTCTTGAGACACGCACCAGGTTTGTAAGGGATTCTCCATCTGCTTGAAGGGATAAATAATATTTCTCTACTCCATATGCTCAGACCTATGCTCTCGAGAGCTTAAGCCATGTAATTGTGCTCAAGTAGGGTGCTAGAACTCTAACTCTTGAGAGCAAGGTCTTAGAATATCACCTAAGCAGGCTCTTCAGAATCGTCTCTGGGAAGACGAATCATCAGATCTCTAGATCCTTTAGAGACTGTGCCCCATGGTAGCCTATCTAGAGAGAGGACACAAAGTTGTGCATGCAAGTTGTTGCATGTGCTAAGTGTTTGAATGTCCCCTTGAGGGCTCACCTCTCCTCTGGAGGGTGTTTGTTTTGTGCAAGTGTGTGTTCTTTAGCTTGAGCTGACCACATCATGCTTGCATTTTACTTTGACGAGAACTCTTATCATCAGCTAAAAGCTCGCAAAGATGCCTCGCACTCACGCTTGGCTGGGTTTTGAATTGACAAATAATGGTGGGGGCATGAAGTTCCACATAGTGCTTTGCCGTTTCATGGGTTAGAACTGTAGCTAAATCGTTCGGATTGAACTTGAGCTCTATCCTGTCGGCTGTCACCCTTGGGGGTGTTTGTCCCTCGAGGGACCGTCCTAGGGGGCTAGTGGACCATAGAGTTCTGGTAAGCGCCCTTGAGGGCTGATGGAGCACAAAGCTCATGTAAATACCCTCTAGGGTATGATGGAACATAGGTTCTCTTACGTGCTCTTGAGAGCTGATGGAGCACCAAGCTCATGAAAATACCCTTGAAGGTTTGACGGAACTTGAAGTTCTCATTGTACGCGCCCTCGGCGGCAGATGGACCGCAAAAGCTCATGAAAATACCCTTGAGTCTTTGATGTGAAGGAACGATATTTGACTCTGAGCCAATATTTGCTTAGAAGATAAGTTGTCACCCTTGAAGATCATTTCTACCACACCAGATAGTCCATAGAAGAACCGCTATCCAAACTAAACGAATCAAGTGACCATTGTTCAAATTAAGCGGTTTGAGAAGCCAATGTAAAACCCAATCTCTGGCAGAGGAAGAATCGGTTTGAGGAGCCCCTTGTCTATCAAGAGCAGAAGCTAAATAACTCTAATCATGGGATATGCTGAAAAAGTTGAGTTTCCAAATATTGCAAAAAGAGTGGACATGAATCACATGGATTTTCCTTTTAACAAGCTCAGAGGAAAGGGCAAGTCTTTGGTAGATAAATTACCATAAGAAAATTTTAATTTTCTGAGGAATGGGTAATTTACAAAGTTTATGCCAAAGCCAGGGAGACCAATAATTAATAGGAGAAGATGACTTAGCATATTAAAATGTATAAGTTGCTGCTACTGAGAAGAAACCCTTCTTAGCAAAAGGCCAGAAGCTCACATCAACTAACCCACTAGAAAGAAGTTCTAAATTAAGAATACGAGAAACAATTATGGGCGGAAAAGTAAGCCAAATGACAGTCAGCCTCAAAAAATGAGAGTGAGATTTACAAGTTCGAAACATGCCAGTAAGCATTCTCGTCAATACAATGAGCCTGATATTCCTCAGATGCTAATTGTGGTAACCACCTATCCATCCAAACCGGGAATGGGGGTCTTAGGCATGTCAATTTATCAAATAATGAATTACAACTAGTGTCACTGATTTTTGCTATATATCTACTGATTTCCATTATTATAGTATGCATATGGCTATTAAAACGCAATTAAAGGAAGCCCGAGAGCTCACATCTTTTGCTTGTCATGCCAGAATTGATGTTTACCAAGATTGTATTGATGACTTTTTGCTACATAGCAAGCCATGCACGCCACAGCTCCCCCCCCCCCCCCTCCCCTCTTACATTTTGAGGTATCTTCTGATGTAGTATAGTCGAAGGGGTGGAACTTTTAAAATTCTTCTTCTTTTGTCTATGTTAAAATCATGGCATGTCATGAAACTTCTCTTTCCTACACAAACGCTCACACATGAGCTTTATATATACTAGGGATAATTCCATTTTGGTCCCTCGTACTTTGTCCCTTTTTTGTTTCAGTCCTTCTTCTAAATCCTTGAAACTAGTCCTTGTACTATGTTTCGTCATCAATTTAGTCCCTCCGTTAGCTTTTCTGTTATAAAATTGGGGTTATTTTGGTCAATTAGAAAAAAATGTGCCCTAGCTTTAAAGCCTTTACCTCTCTCTTCTCTTTCTGCCTTCCCTCTACGGCCGTACCTCTCCCCTCTCTTCCCCAGTTCCCCCTATTTTCCATCCACACAGCCATCACCCTGAGCCCACCACCACTTTGCCACCGAGCCAACCATTACTGCACCGCCGCGCCAAACAACACCATTTGCTTGACCACCATTAGCCCACCATTTCTTCCCCCATATCGATCACCATCAGCCCCTACCACCGCTGCCACCACCACTAATAAACCATCCACCGTTTAAACCTCACCTTTGCCACCGATCTACAAGCACTAGATCAAGATTACAGAGTTGTTGAATCCACAACCACACCACAAACACTGCCAATCACCACATCTTCATGGCACCAAGACCTCCTTGATTTACTGCAGGCACCAAATCATGCGCCCAACAATTGGGTTCTATTGCTTTCTTTAATCTGGTTGATTATAATTTTTCCTTTTCATTTCCTTCGACCAAGACTGTGGTGGGCGTGAAAATGTTGGTTGGTCGAAATGATGGGGACTACGTAGTATATTTTGCTAGTGATAACTTTGGATTTGGTTATTGTGGTTGACGGTAGCAGTGGCCTTCTCCTACGTAGGGGAAGGAAGGTAATGGGTGTAAAGGAAGTGATAGCGTGGTGGGTTGGTTTGGGGAAAGGTGTTTGCAACAGTGGTGACGGTGGCGATGATGGAGACGGTTGTTGGACAAGAAACTGATTTGGGGGCCGTAATGTGCATGACATGCTATTTTTGCCTTAAAAGCATAAAAAGACGAATCTAACAGTAAAAACAAACGGAGAGACTAAAATGATGACGGATGTACAGTACTTGAATTAGTTTTAAGGATTTAAGAATTCAGGGACTGAAATAAAAAAAAAAAGGTACAAAATACAAGGGACTAAAATGAAATTATCCCTATATACTATTCTCGACTTTATCAAATGTCACCGACTGGTTTGACCTGATATACGGTCCAGGTTTAAACGTATTGTTTTTGTCACTCTTCTTTCCAAAATATATATAATGTGCTGAGATTTCTCAGTGTTATAGGAAAAGCAACTAAATATGCCACTAGTTCATTACCACAACCAATGAAGAAATCTCAAAGGAGATGTTCCTTAACTTCTAACCCTTAATATTGTTGGCGAACGTTGTCCTTAATAACACAGGATAACGTTAAAACATCACTTAAACATCACCTGTTTCAGTTTTAAACGATATGCAACTATAGGTTGCTTGAAAACATAAACAGCAAAATAAATATTTCTAAACCAACCAAAACAAATCATTTGCATGATACATCAGGCAATCCACTATTCAGACATTTATAACATTTGAAACCAAAGAGCGTTGCGCAGTTTCACTGAAAGCTGACAACTTCGCACCAAAGAATCCACGGGCTCAGTTGTCTCCTTCGATCAATATATATATATATATATATATATATATATATATATATATGTTTTCCCTTTGGTGCTTTAAGGTTTGCCATGCCATGAGCGAAGGAGCATTTTTTGCGGTCAAACTCCTGCATGTGTAAGAGATCCCCAAAATAAGCATAAACAACAAAACAAGTGCGTCAAAGAAGCACATAAAAAAGGAGAGGTGAAAGGATACCTTCACCCAAACCAGCATTAAACATTCCCAGCTCTGAGATATTCTTTTCCGACTTCCATTCTTCGTCATCATCAGTGGCACAGCAGACCTCATAGCATGCTCAGAACTGCCACACCCAATAAGCTCCATCATATATGCATAAGCTCTATTGAGACCGAGATAGCTGGAAGGATCCACTATGAAAATTTTGCAATATTGTTATAAAGTCCACTCCAGCCCATCTCGGTGAGTTATGCCTGCACCCTTGCCAGTTAAGACAATAAATAGCTATACATAGGTTATGTCTCCTTAAGCTTCCAGACTGGCAGGGTGCAGGCATTGCCTAGCCCCTTACCGGGGCCGGGCTAATCCAAAACTTGCATCATGTTGCTGCTGATGAGACTGCCAAACAAATGCCAAACAAAAATTGAACCACCAAAATATCAGAAACATTAAGGGATTGAATTTCACCATGTATATTTAAGGAGGTATACTTCATATTGCATTTAACAGTTACAAGGTATGATGTAGATCAACATTAATACGATCATTGTGGAGACTGCACTATGGAAAGACCAACTATAGGCTTTCTATTTCTTTACATTGCATGAATACCAGCAACTTTAAATGGTGTCAATATGATGATGAAAATCCACTAGATTCTCAGATGCCAGATGTACAAAACTCCAATATTAGATGACTGATAAATGAACTGCAGTATATGACTGGTGGACAGAGAGAGAAAGAGGGGAGGGGGAAAAGAGAGGGAGGAAGCTATCCTTAGGCAGTCAATAACTCACTGTACAACCTTTTTTTCTTATTTATCACCATTTGATTAACAAAATATGATGTTGGTGGGGTCGTTGGATTGGTGGGGGGAGGGAGGAAGGGAGAGCTGTAAGTGGAGAGTGGAGCTGTAAGTGCTATTCGTTTCCACAATATACACACACACACACACACTTGGAGACCATCGCCACCCAGTGCTGGGATAGGCTCCTTCACCCCAATCCATACGCGACCGTCCATCACAACCATGTGGACGGTCCCAGATCAATTGTTCTAAAGCAAAAGCAGTGCACCAAATAGTTTGGCGCACTGTGACTTTTACCAAAATGCCATCCATCACTGCCAGCCAGTATAATGACAAAGAATTCAAATTAATGGCGCTCTATATATTTAATGTGATGCTCAATTTGTGAGTCATTGTTTGTTCTTTATTTTTTCTGATGCTTGTTTCAGACCAACAACCATCAAGTGCAGATTTGGATTAGTAACAGCTACCACCACCTTGGTCCTCCACCATCAAACCGACAACCGCCACCACAAATAAAGCTGTCGTTAACCCGTGCAGCACCATTACTCAACTGCTACATACCAACCCACCACCATCCACTCTGCCAGCACAACCAACACCCGCAACCCCACCACTCCACCACCACGAAAAAAACCCATAATTCACCCCCAGTAGCACCACCAACCACCAAAAAAAAATCTAAAACTTCGTTTTGAAGTTAGAAAAAAGATGGAGAACCTCAAACCTATTAAATGCAAAAAGATGCTACAGATCTCTATCTATAATATCTTAGATATCAATAGATACCACCAATACTTACATTACTTTTAAGCACCATAAAACACACAAAAATCAGATTGATAAAAGAGAAATTATTGATGGTGGCGGCTGGTAGATCTGACTGCCCGTGGTGGCGGTAGGTAGGTTGTTGTCGATGATGGTAATCGGTGGTTGCTTGTGGTGGCTACAGTGTGTTGTAATGGTGGGTGCGACATGGTGTGGTGGAGGGTGCGGCCTGGTTTGGCACTGATGTGATGTGGTGGTGGGAGATCGTGGT
The DNA here is from genome assembly GCA_033065855.1 of Escallonia rubra. Classification (NCBI taxonomy): domain Eukaryota; kingdom Viridiplantae; phylum Streptophyta; class Magnoliopsida; order Escalloniales; family Escalloniaceae; genus Escallonia; species Escallonia rubra. The sequence continues at coordinate 367,594 of JAVXUO010002357.1, forward strand.
GAGACTTAGTAGTGGTGGTTTCATCAGTGGTTGTGGCTGTGGTGGTGGGTCGTGGTGGCTGCGTGGATGAAGAGAGGGGGGGAGGTTGGAGGAAGAGAGAGAGAGGGCGACAGAATAAAGAGAGAGACCGGAGAGAAAAGAGAATATTACCCGGCAGAGACAGTTATTAGGGAACAAGTAGAAAAACAAAAAAGTTGATAAATGGTTGAGGGTTAATTTTTTCATCATGAAGCACGCCAGACTATCTGGCAAACTGTGTGATTTAAAAAAAAAAAAATCTGCACCCGTCCACCATGGCCGGAGGGGGGGAGAGAGAGAAAGAGAGAGATTTAAGTATCCATACCTGTGAAAACTGGTGAATCTGTTCATGAGGATGAATAAATGGCATTGCAGGTCGCTGACAAGGATATTGGGTGGAATGCATGTATAGAGCAGAGGCAGAGTGCGCACCAACAGGGTTTGGACTAAACGAAGACATCAAGGCCTCTGGATGACCATAACCAATACCTGCAGGAGTCGATGCTGTGGCCCATTGACCAGGAAGATGCTGAGGTAATGACCGAGGTTGGTGTTCAGCAGAAACTGGATGCCTATGAGCTGCTCCAAGCTGTGGGAACTCAGTGTTGTAGTTCAAGACGGGAGAGTACAGAGGCTGTATTGCATACGGTCCTCCATTGAAGCCAAAGCCAGGATCAAATCTTTGCGCATATCTAGGAAAATTTAGGTTCTAAACATCAGTCTTCGTTTCCACTATTAAAAACCGAGGGTTATGTACAAAGCCAAAAATTGGAAATCCCAATGGCATGCAGTAACAAAATTTCCCGAAGAACAAGAATTAATCATCTTATATTATGAGCAAGCCAGCATGAGAGAGACACACACACACACACAGAGATAGCGAGAGAGGGAGAGAGAGAGTACCACCTATCATAGCTCCTGTCGAAATCAGGATCCTTGCGCTCGACTTCACGGTCCCGAAAGATAGCCACCTTATTATTTGTTTTAGACCTACCAACTTGCTCCTTGTCTGTCCTACTTCTAGCTGATCTACTGCTGCCTGTTGAATCAACCAAGCTTCTGCCCATATTCACCTCAACCCCTCCGGGAACAGATATCTCTTCAATATTTGATATCCCCACTGGATCATGCTGGAAACGATCCTGTGCCCGTGGCTCACTTTCTGGTTTCGCACCAGCACTCCCACTACTAGTGCTCGAGTTAAATATACGTGCACGAGCCCTGTTGTACTCCTCTTTTCTCTCCTCCACACTTTTCAAATTATTGTTCTTCAAAGAATGTGAACTTCCACTGCTATTAGCCTGTGACCGTTTCTGAGGCCTCTGCTTAATTGCAACCTTTGTGACACTAGTGCCTTCTGCTGGTAAACTTACAGGGATGTCCGCTAACCGAATCAAAGGAAGCCGACACTCAGAAGTCTTACGGACAATAATTCTGGAAGTAGAACCATCAGTCAGACTGCTATCTAATAAAACCATTGATTGCAGTGAATAGTGTTGGGCTACACGATGTGCGGCCAACCGCAAATAGGAAGTCGGCAGCTGCTGAAACTCCATTTGTTGTTGTGTTGGGTCTCGAATGAATTTCTCAACATCCTGCTCCATCCTCAGAACTGAGAGTAAAACATTAAAAATATTCATTAGTAAGAGAACACGCCATTCTGCAATTTCAAAATAAATTAAAGCATATAAAATGCAGAGTGAAAATGGAAGGTAAATACAATTTTTTTGCGTACGTAGACCTAGTCCGCATACTACTTTGAATATTAGCTAACAACACTGATATCATGTTGACATTCATGACAATTATGAACTAACGAAGTTCAAGCAGGTCCAATCAACAGCTTTATGTAAATGGCGCTGAATTACGTAACCCAGTTATCCTCCCCCCCCCCACCCCCCCCCCCAACACACACACACGTTATCACACAACCCCGAAAGAAAACCCCAAAAGAAAGGAACCTTGAAGCCTTTGTTAAAACCGGGGGGCTTCAAAATAAATTTGGAAAATAAAAGGAGAAGGCCTTTTTCATTTGGGGTGGAGAAAAAGAAGTTGTATGCGCCAAGAGAGGAAATAAGACGGTCAATCCTCAGACTCCATTGGATTTCTAAGAATAAGCCTTATCTGTTACCCATAAAACCATACAACACCACAGATTGGAAAGATTCATGCTTCTCCAGTGAAGCATGCCTAACATCTGGGTACGTCTTGCCTCAAATTTTTGTGAAGAATACCAGAAAAGCAAAGACATACACTGCACACATAGTATCAGTGAACCAAAAATTTTCATCCAGCAACATCACGCCCAGTGACGTCTAAGCATAAATAGGACCTGTAACCACGGGCAGCTTCTCTGATATAATGGCACATTGAAATAACAGGCGAAAAGAAATATGCAACTGTAATGACACTGTGCATGCCTCCAATCAACCACCCAAGAGGTCAACTCCAAGCTCAAGGATTTTGAACTCTAATGATATGAAATACGGGGAGGGCGATTTTGGACCTCAAAAAGAAGACGGCCTATTGGCGAACACACTATCTTGCAAAAACTCTATTCATTTGCTTTGTAACTCCTCCACAAAGATGAACCTAAGATCTTTCTGTATTCTGTCTCCTTGAAGTTCTCCAAAACCATTTTTTAGAGTAATGACATGCTTCTCAAATTTGTATCCCAAATTTGAACTCCTGGATAATTGGGTAGAAGAATATAATCCCATTTAAAGATCTCCAACTTCTTTTTCACCCAGCAAATACAACAAAACTGAACTACTGTTTGGGTGTGTCATTTTTCCTCTAGACTATGCAACACAAAACTACCAGATTACAAATGCAAATCTCAATCCTAACCCTCATAATCAAAGGGCACAGATCCAATAATTCCAAGCATACATCTTAAAATGCTGAAGTTAGCAAATGCAGAAACTTTTCCACGAGTTTTTTAAAATTTTCTGCAACGAAGAAAATAGAAAGAGAATGATCATTAATCTCTTTTCGGAGAACTAGAAGTGCTAGATTCATTATTTACATAAATCAATCTACGAGAACGATGTGCAGCTTGCTGCTTGTTGATTGTGCATTATTAAGCATTGTGCTTCAGACAAAAACAATGTCACATTTGCATAAGACAAGCATTGTCCTTGTGTGTTGCATATTTACCACAAGATTTAATCCAATCCAAAAACCATGAACATCAGCACCTAGGGTGGCATGCAACCCCCCCCCCCCCCCTCTATATAAAGCCTACTCCCATAGTAGTTGACATTAGGGTCTTCTTGTGCCAAGTTGTTATCGAACCTCAAAAAATGGTCCTCCACGGCTGCTAACTTCATCATCTCTCGCTCAATCGATCCCTTTTCAACGTGCACTATAATACGATCATACATCTCATTTCATGAAGCATAACTCCTCAACATCGAGATCCTTGTACTGATGCTGCACCTCTTTGCCCACCTCTAATTTAACAGAAATAATCATCAAATATTTACGTCCTAAAATAAGTCCTATGGCAGGAGACACACCACTATATGTCAGATCCTAGTCAAGGTTTAGTGTAGAACTGCGGACAAGGACAATCTTCGAGGACACAGAATGCATAAGAGCAACATTGTTTAGGAAGAATATTTGACATGCTTATCTGAAAAATGAAGATAAGAGACGGTAAATCTAAACAAACCCAGACCAACAAATGTAAGCAGGTATTTCTGTGTAAGAGAAAAACATCAGCTTAGAAGTTCAGCATTACTTGCTCAACTATTTGGGGATAGTAAATGGTAGCTTAAAAGTACCTGATAGAACAAGGAAGGAAAGTCTATCATTAATGCATCAGAACCAGTGATTAAGAGGCGCACCTGACCATATACTAAAACTAGTTGCTTTGCTGAGTTAGGTGGAATGCTTTGGTACGCTAGAGGATGAAAATGATTCAGAGACGAGGCAGGTTAAGTGCACAAAAAGGGATCTCGAAGGAAGCTGTCAAGCTCACTTTTGAAAGAGGGTGGCCGGAGGTAACCTACTCCACCTGGCAAGCACTACCAGAAACTAAGGGAAGAATTTGGAAAAAACTGAGAGGCAAAAGTCAAAAAATTAAGTCCAGAAAAAATTGATACTTGGTGACAAAAAGTTTTCAACTATTGCTTCGGTATCACATCATTCTCTCCCCCCAAGAGTAATGTGTGAAATCTAATGAGTACTTGCTGAATCCCTAACTGACACGAGGAAAATAGTAAAGGATATCAAATATCACCCACAAATATGTCGACACCTAGCGTCAGTGTGTTTATCCATGGCACTCCTAGTAAGTTCATTAACGACAAGCAGATGTAGATTACATAGGGGATACAGACGATAAATAGCGAAATAAAACATGCTTTCACAGATTCCCTTGAACCAACAAGAAAAAATGAAAAATTCGGCCCATTGGTAAATACCAACTTGGTCAATGCTAACTAAATGCATGTTTATTTGCACATAGAAACTAAAAACTACAATATAACATCCTATTAAACCACTGAAGTAGCAAAGTAAAACAGCAAATCAGACCAGAAAGCCGCTCGCGAGGGTTTTGCAGCGCTTCACGAAGGAACTGATCGACGGAATTGACGAAATCCTCCGGACCACAAGCTAGCGAAGTCGTAGTGGAGGGGGCCAAGACGTCGACAAGCTCGGGAGGGGAAGACGACGTGGATGGGAGATTTGAGGAGGAGGAGTTTTTATTGGAGGAGAGCAAGAGCCTGCTCATGGTGGCGTCCAAATCGGCCACCTCCCACGAATCCGGCGGGGCTCCGAGATCCTCCACCGACCCGCCGCCCGACATGGTGGTTGATTTGACCGGAATCTAGGGTTCTGTGCCACGTCAAATCGAGCTCAGGTTCGGGATCGGTGAGACCCTAGGTTCGCGGATTTCGGTGGGTTTCATTAGAGATATTGTTTGCGAGCTGATGAGAAGGAATTACGGCAAGAAAGCCATGAGAGAGAGGTAACCAAAAAGGAATCGATGCAGAGAGGCAGAGAGAGAGAGAGAGAGAGAGAGGATAAGGGGTTGCTTCTTGCGTGTGCTCTTCTGTTCCACGTGTCGTGCACGACCTCTTTATTGCATAGTTAGGGATTTTTTTGCAATAGGTATAGGTATGTTTGATGTTTGTGATTCATTCCCCCCTCTCTCTCTCTCTCTCTCTCTCTCTCTCTCTCTCTCTCTCTCTCTCTCTCTCTCAAATAAAACTTTAAAAACTTAATTAGTAAAATAGATCTTAACATACAATAAACCTTATCACTAACTGCTGCGAAAATAAATAATAAGAAAATCACAAGTACCCTTTAAGTCAAAGTCTAGTTTGACACGTCTAATTAAAATATAGAGTTGTCTGACAATATATTGCACTTGCAACTCTATTTGCCTCCAAGAGTGATGTTTGAATCGTAAAGCGAATTATATGCCACCTGAAGGATGAAACTTGGAACTGCAAATCTAACAAGCTTAAGGATGATGTTTGTGGTGTGTCTTTATGCCAACGATTTGAGTCCACAGAGAGCGACTATTGTATGTTAAGCTGTGCTGATAGATTCCCTGGGATGAGACCCATTCTAACACCATCTGGTTTTCAAAAGCCTAGTCTTCCAGAAAGCCTATACAAAGATCTAGATTTACACCGGTATGACCATGAAAAACATATTTAGCTTGTGTATGGGTATTAGGGTTAAAAGATCTATCCTTAGGGCTATGCAAAATTAACTCTGCAAAACTTGATATTGGACTTGCTTTTGTTTTTCTTGTCCAAACACCACTTCAAAATTTCAATACCCCTGCCTTTTGCTAAGAAAATATATTGCGAGGCTTGAAATTAGATGCTTGAAAAATAATCTCGTTCATCACGGATAAGAGAAACTAAGGATGATCGCTTGCATAAAAAGTTCTTGCTTGAAAATGAGTTTTAGAAGCCACTAGAAATCTAGTCGAGAAATGAGAGGCTAGCTATGGTTTCAAATTTAAAGCCTAGAAAGGATCTAAACCATACCATATGTATCCTAGGGCAATCTAGCAGCATATGCTTAATTATTTCCTCATGGCTATGACAAAACACACAATCAGAATACGACCAACGTTTCCTACGTAGAAGCCTTTTTTGGTTAGTAACCTATCTAAACACGCTTGTTACAAACAAGGCAACAATTTTAAGAGGGATAGTGTCACGCCCCCGATCCGGAGGCAGACCTTCACATACTATTTCAAAATTTTCCTGCTTACCAGAAATATAATACCCCACATATTTCACAAAATTATAACCTCAAAAAGTAATCAAAGCTCTAAACATATCCCAAATCAATAACATTTGCATTAACCATCAATGTCTAATAAATGCAGCGGAAATCCTCATAACAATAGTTACTTCCCAGGAACTGGTATTTCGAAAAGTTACTTAATCAAACTATATATATTACAAAAAATTTATTCTCAAGTGACTAAAGAGAGTCTAAAATTTAAGAACAAATCCAAGCTCATGCGTAAAGCTACCTCCTCTACTGTTGTCTTAGCTCAATTACCTGAAATGGGAGGAGAAGGGGGGTGAACACAAAGCCCAACAAAGATCACACACACACACCCACGGAGTACAACACATGTATTTAATAACATGTAGCTTAGTCCAAACGAAAGATATAGAAACGAAAGTGCAAAGACGATAACACAACAAATAATCTCATTTCGGGATATTAACTCATCAAAGATTAAATCAAAGCCAAAGTCAAATGAACACATTCGAATAATTGAACTAATAATAAAATACGATACAATCGCATAATACATGATTGTAAAGCACGTTAGCCTAAGCACGTGAAGGTTTTAAGTTCAAAGTTTGCATAAGATTAATTCAATTCAAAGGGATCTAATGGACTTCAAAATATCTCAAATGCATAAGAGCTACAAAATATCAAAACTTTGTATTTCAATTAGAATAGCATAACGATCTCAGAATATACTTGATTTTAGACTTAAATCAAAGAGGACAAAGAGTCGAGTTCAACAGAATTTGACTCGCTTCAATCGAAATTCGTATGAGGTCGATAGGAGAAAATAAAAGCAACGAGTATCAAAAGTATAAGCCAATCACGAGCCAATGGAAAAAGTAGCATCTGGCATGCCAAATAGGCATTGTCACATGCCTAAAGAGGCTAAAGACTTGAATCAAATAGGTTTTCCAACTTTTATATAGGAACCAAGAATTGAAAAGTGTGCAAAAAGGACAAACTAATTTTGATACATAGCGTGGCCATCATATGGTGCCATATATGCACGCACGTACCAACGGCTTCGAAATTAGAGAAAAGAAAAGATGGCATCTTATACCACCAAGGATATTGAATGCAGAAGAAAAACAAGAACAATAATACAACAAAACATGATCATACTCGTTTCACGCAGTCCGAAAGCACGAACGAAATTCCAAACCAAACAACTACGGAGTATTACAAACTTGACACTACTATCAATCAATAGGGGTAGATGTTATGTATGAACCCTTACATCAAATTTACGCAATAATCTTCACCAAATTGTGTAAGCTTCCGAAAATCTCGAAACCTAAATATTGTAATTAGTCCACTTACGTTAAAATCTTAACAAACACAATTCTAATATGATCTAATTCATCCTTATTATCAAAAGTGGGTTCAAGATTCTTACCAATTGTGCGTAGAAAATTGAAATCCCTCCAAAACCCTAGTTTTTCCCTTATACTATTTCTCTGTAAGGCAAAACTGAATATGTCGATAAACTGACTTGGCTAGCCCTTAAAAGTCTCTAAGTTTGATAAACAATTAGAAGACCCCTAAATATTCATTACTTATTTCAAAATCCCCAAAAAATAATTAAATTTGCAAAGATGCCCTAAACATCACAATAATTTAATTACTAGTTATTTGGGATCTTACATCCTCCCCTACTTATAAAAATTTCGTCCTTGAAATTTATGTACCTCAAGTTATCGAATAGGAATGGATACTTCTTTCTCATAAACTCCTCGAGTTCCCACGTGGCCTACTCCACATCATGGTTCCTCCAAAGCACTTTTATCAAAGGTATAGTCATGGTACGCAAAATCTGATCTTGCTTGCCCAAAACCTCGACAGGTTGTTCCTCCACTGATAGGTCCTCATGAATAAGTGAGGGCTCGTACTCCACAACATGGGATGGGTCGTGCACGTACTTCTTCAAAACAGACATATGAAAACATTATGCACACGAGACATATCCGGCGGGAAGGCAACATGATAGGCAACAGGGCCAACTCTATCCAAAACCTCATAAGGTCCAACATAGATGGACTCGACTTTCCCTTTCTTCCAAACCTCATCAAGCCATTCCATGGTGAAACTTGCAAAAAGACATGATCCCCAACCTTGAACTCTAAATCACGACAGCAATTATTGGCGTAGCTTCTCTGGCGACTCTGTGCTGCATGCATACGATCCCTAATTAACTGTATCTTGTCTGAAATAACTTGAACAACCTCGGGTCCCAATAAGCTTCGCTCACCCACCTCGTACCAACATGTAGGTGACCGACATCAACGCCCATACAAAGCCTCGAATGAAGCCATTTTAATACTTGTCTGATAACTATTGTTATAGGCAAATTCAATCAAAGGCAAATGCTCATCCCAATTACCTTGAAGATCTAACGAACAAGCATGTAACATATCCTCCAGGGTCTGAATGGTACGCTCAGACTGACCGTCTGTCTGTGCATGAAAAGCCGTACTAAAATCCAGACGAGTGCCTAAAGCCTTGTGCAGACTAGTCCAAAAACAAGATGTAAAATGTGGGTATCTATCAGATACAATAGATACTGGCACCCTGTGTAGCCTAATTATCTCTTGAATATATAGCTTTGTCAACCTCTCAATGGTATAGTTGGCACAAATAGCAAGGAAATGTGCGAATTTGGTCGAACGATCAACAATAACCCAAACTGCATCATGCTTACATGAGGTCCTCGGTAAGCCAACTACAAAGTCCATGGTCACATGCTCCCACTTCCATTGAGGAATCTTTAGTGACTATAACTTGCTTGCATGTCGCTGATGCTCGGCCTTAACCCACTGGCAAACCATACATCTCGATACGAAATCTGCAATCTCCCTCTTCATACCACTCCACCAAAAGTTCTCACGAAGATCTCTATACATCTTAGTACTACCAGGATGTATAGGAAAACTTAAATCGTGAGCTGACTTCAATAATTCTGCTCTCAATTCTGAAACTGCTGGGACACATAACCTTGATCCCATCCTTAAGGTACAATCATCCTCGAGATGAAATTCATGTCGCTTCCCAATCTTCACATCTTCTACAATACTAACCAAATATGGGTCACTCATTTGAGAAGATTTGATTCTCCCAATAATAGAAGGCTCGACCTGCAAATATGCCCACTGCCCATCTGAACCACTAATTCGGATCTCTAACTCCAAACTCTCTAACTATGCTAACAACTGCGGGTGATGAGTAATCAAGACTGCTAAGTTACCTGAACTCTTTCTGCTTAATGTGTCATCTACTACATTAGCCTTACCTGGATGATAATGGATCTTAAAATCATAATCGTTCAGTAACTCAAGCCAACGGCGCTGCCTCATATTCAGCTCCTTCTATGTGAATGGATATTTAAGGCTCTTATGATCCGTATAGATCTTACACATCTCACCATAAAGGTAATGCCTCCAAATCTTAAGTGCAAACACAACTGCAGCCAGCTCTAAGTCATGAGTAGGGTAGTTCCTTTCATAATTTTTCAACTGGCGTGAAGCATATGCAATAACCTTTCCATGTTGCATAAGAACACAAACTAACCCTTTCAAGAAGGCATCATTATAAATAATGAATCAACCTAAACCAGAAGGTAGTGCGAGAACTGGTGCTGAAACCAATATGTGCTTCAACTCCTGAAAACTTTTCTCACAAGCCTCTGACCAAATAAACTTAACTCTTTTCTGAGTCAACTGAGTCAAAGGGCTAGCAATGCTTGAGAATCCCTCAACAAAATGACGATGATATCCAGCTAGTCCCAAAAAGCTACGAACCTCCGTCACAGAAGTCGGCTTACTCCAATTCACCACGGCCTCTATTTTTTATGGATCTACATAAATTCCATCCTTTGTCACCCACAAAAAATACTTGCTCTAGCCAAAATTCACACTTCTTGAATTTTGCATAGAGCTTCTGATCTCTTAGTATTTGCAAAACTTGTCTTAAATGTTGCTCATGTTCTTCCCGACTTCTTGAATAAATAAGGATATCATAAATAAAAATGATCACGAACTGATCAAGGAATCGTTTGAACACCATGTTCATCAAATTCATAAACGCGGTAGGGGCATTAGTTAAACCAAATGGCATAACAAGAAACTCATAATGCCTATACCTTGTTCTAAAAGTAGTTTTAGGGATATCCCATTTCTTGATCTTTAATTGGTGGAAACCAGATCTGAGATCAATCTTCGAAAAGAATTGGGCTCCCTACACTGATCAAACAAGTCATCTATCCTTGGTAAAAGATACTTATTCCTCACAGTGATGTGATTTAACTCCCTGTAATCAATACACATTCTCATAGACCCATCCTTCTTCTTAACAAATAACACAGGTGCACCCTAAGGAGAAACACTTGGACGAATAAAACCCATATCTAACAAATCTTGAAGTTGAACCTTAAGCTCTTTTAGCTCTGCTGGAGCCATACGATACGGGGCCTTAGAAATAGGAGCTGCCCTTGGAATAAGATTGACAGAGAATTCTATCTCTCTATCTGGAGGAAGCCCTAGGAGATCTTCTGGGAAAACATATGCAAATTCCTTCATAATAGGAATGCTATTTAAATCCCCACTAGATGAACGTGTATCATAAACATGGGCTAAGAACCCCATGCAACCCTTTCTAAGGAGCCTTCTAGTTGTTAATGCTTAAATAGTGCAAGGAATTAATGATAATTTGATATTTTTCATGACTTTTATTTAGAGATGCTAAAAAAGTGGTCTTAAGAATTGTCGCTAATATTATTAGAAGAAATGCCACTAATTATATTAAGCAATCATTGATTTGTCGCTGTACAAGGAATTGTAACAATCTTTCTACAACCAAAGTACTAGAAAGAGTTTATTTATTCGATATTAACCTTTTCTTAACAATATTAAAACCCCTGATTTATTCTTGTATTTAACTCTTCCTATGAAAATATAAAATGGCAAAACAACAGGTCGAGAACACTGACATACAAACTCAGGTAGACTGGGAATGCAAAACACTACTTGTTTCAAGTAGCAATCAACTCTGGCATGATAGGCAGCCAACCAATCCATGCCCAAAATCACATCAAAAGCATGCATTTCTAACAGTATAAGGTCTGCAGGTAGATCCTTATCACCAACTCTCACATTACAAGATCTATAAACTTAGGAGGCATAAAAAGAAACTCCGACTGGAGTACTAACATAAATCTCACTATCTAGGGATTGTAACTCAGTACCAAGCTGACGAGCAAAAGATGTAAAGACATAAGAAAACGTGGAACCATGGTCAATTAAACAATAGGCTCTAGATGAACATATGCAAAATGTACTTGTCACTACATCGTTAGATGCAGTGGCATCCTTCTCTGTTAAAGCATAAGCTCGAGCCCGAGTAGTTGTCACCTGATTAGTTCCCGGCAACCGGTTCTGTTGTCCCCTACCCTGAATAAATTGGGGCTTGAGCGGCTGAAGGCAATCCCGGATCTTGTGTCTTTGCTACTGGTAGTTAAAGCATGCATCACTCTCCCAATAACAAACACCACTATGGTTCTTCCCACAAGTTTTGCAAGCTACTGTTGGCTTCTGAGTATTCTGAGCAGGTTCTCTGATAGCCAAGTTGTTGTTCATCCTCTTAGGTTGCTGAACCACATCCTTGCCATTAGAGCTACTCTATTCTCTTCCTCTTTTCTGCCTCTGATCCCTGTAATACTTGCCCCCGGCTTCGACATCTTTCTCCACCCTCTGAGCCTTATCCAAGGCCTGGCCATAAGTGTCTAAAGTCATAACTGTTAAAAACTTTCAGATGCCATATTTTAGTCCATTCTTAGACCTTGTTGCACATATTTCCTCAGTATCTATAACATGTGTTGCAAACCTCGACAACCTAGAAAATTTGGCCTCATAATCCTTGACCGTTTCATCCTCTCTTTCTTCCAGTTTCAAAAACTCCTCTACCATATCATCCTTCACGTTTCTGGGGAAATATTTGTCAAGAAATATCTTCTGGAAATGATCCCAAGTTAATGCCTGCTCCTCCTCTGTAGTTAGAGTTCTCTCAACCATCTTCCACCAGTAGTCAGCCTCGTTCTCCAACTGGTACACCGCGAGGTCCACTTTTTGACGATCGGTGATCTTCAAAAGCTTAAACCTCTTCTCTAACTTACTCAACCAAGCCTATGCATCCTCTGGCTTCTCTGCACTAACAAATGTCAGACAATTTAGGTGGTTAAATGCCTTAATGGTATCAACAGTTAACAGAGCTGGAGGGGAGTTTGCTCCTGGGTTGCCCTCAGCAACGTCATTACCAAAGACAACATTACCCCTGCGACCCCCTCTACTACCACCTCTAGCTGGACGCGGCGTCATAATTCCTGAGATAGAGAACAACTTATAAGATTGCAACTCTAGTACAAACGTTTCAATCAAAGGTATGCAAAAGTTAGAGTTTTCTAAACTATATCTCAAATGTCATAAGATTCATCTCAAATAATTAGAAGCTTAAGTCTAAGAGTCTACAGAATCTTAAACCTATGCTCTGATACCAAGTCTGTCACGCCCCTGACCCGGAGGCGGACCTTCACATATTATTTCAAAATATTCATGCTTACCAGAAATATAATACCCCACATATTTCACAAAAAATTTAACTCAAAAAGTAATCAGAGCTCTAAACATATCCCAAATCAATAACATTTGCATTAACCATCAATGTTTAATAAATACAGCGAAAATCCTCATAACAATAGTTACTTCCTAGGAACAGGTATTTCGAAAAGTTACTTAATCAAACTATATATTACAAAATCTTTATTCTCAAGTGACTAAAGAGAGTCTAAAATTTAAGAACAAATCCAAGCTCATGCGTAAAGCTACCTTATTTACCGTTGTCTTAGCTCAATTACCTGAAATGGAAAGATCACACACACCCATAGAGTACAATGTAGGTATTTCATAACATGTAGCTGAGTCCAAATGAAAGATATAGAAATGAAAGTGCAAAGACGATATATAATCTTGGCACGACAAATAATCTCATTTCGAGATATTAACTCATCAAAGGTCAAATCAAAGCCAAAGTCAAATGAACACATTCAAATAATTGAACTAATAATCAAATACGATATAATTGCATAATACATGACTGTAAAGCACGTTAGCCTAAGCATGTGAAGGTTCTAAGTTCAAAGTTTGCATATCGATAGCAATTGTCATATCATGTCATGACATCACGATAACCTAAGCACGTGAAAGTTTTAAGATTAGTTCAATTCAAAAGGATCCAATGGACTTCAAAATATCTCAATGCATAAGAGCTACAAAATATCAAAACTTTGTATTTCAATTAGAATAGCATAACGATTTCAAAAGATACTCAATTTTAGACTCAAATAAAAAAGGACGAAGAAACGAGTTCAACGGAATTTGACCCGCTTCAATCGGAGTTCGTATGAGGTCGATAGGAGAAAATAAAAAAATGAGTGTCAAAAGTATAAGCCAATCATGAGCCAATGGAAAAAGTAGCATCTGGCATGCCAAATAGGCATTGTCACACGCTTAAAGATGATGGAGACTTGAATCAAATAGGTTTTCCAGCTTTTATATAGGAACCAAGAATTGAAAAATGTGCAAAAAGGACAAACTAATTTTGATACATAGCATGGCCATCATATGGTGCCATACATGCACGCACGTACTGACGGCTTCAGAATTAGAGAAAGGAAAAGACGACATCTTATACCACCAAGGATATTGAATGTAGAAGAAAAACAAGAACAATAATAAAACAAAACCTGGTCGTACTCGTTTCACGCAGTCCAAAAGCATGAACGAAATTCCAAACCAAACAACTACGGAGTATTACTAACTTGACACTACTATCAATCAATAGGGGTAGATGTTATGTATGAACCCTTACCTCAAATTTACGTAATTATCTTCACCAATTATCTTTACACAATTAGTTAATTGTTTGATAACCTAAAAATGTAAGGAAAAAAAATCACAGTTCTGATTAACCAGTTCAATATCTAATGTTTATTTCATTTTAACCAAATTAAAAAAAAGAATAATAATAAAGGAATTTTTTGTTATGTTTTTCTTTCTGATCACACTTTTCATTTTTCGATGTATAAAATAGATTTATTACCCAATATTCTTTTAATTTTATCAAAATTTAAAAGGGAGTAATAAAAGAAAGGTAAGAATAGAATTGACGTAATTAACAGAGAACATAATCGTCCAAAAATGATTTACAACATTCATACTTTTATAGGTAGCATACACACACACATACATAAATATATTTTTTGCAACCACATATTTTGTTTCTCAATGTGTAAATGTAGGTTTAGATTGAATATATGACATAATGTTTGCATTACAAAAAAACTAATTAGGGAAGAGTAATGTTGTCATTAGAATAACTAACGGAGGACAAAACTGGAAATGATTACAAAATTAGTAATTAATAATAGTATTTATGAAATGGTAGGATTGTTATTGGAGTGATTAACGAAGGACAAAAATGGAATAAAATGATTTACAAGATTCATACTTTTATAGGTTGTATAGATGTATAGATATAGATTAAAGCCCATTATTTATTAAAAGGCACTATTGAGTTCGGGCTTGGTAATGTCGTTTAATTAATTAATTAATTCAGATCAGTTTTATTTAATTAATTTAGTCCAGTTAAGTTGTTTAGTCCAGTCCAGTCCATTGTATGTCAATTGCATCAATCCAGTCCATTGCATTAGTCCAGTCCATTTAGGTCAAGTTCGGTCTATAGTCTAGATTATTCTAATTAATGTAGACTACCTAGATGATTTGGAAAAATAATTCATGATTTATTATTGATAAAAAGATCAAATTCGTTTATTTGTTGGTTAAGAAATGACTTATCCCGAATCTGGTACATTTCGTTTGTGATTTCAGATATAATTATCGAAAATAGGGTCAGATAATGCCTCGAAATTTGAATAAATTATTTCTAATTAATGGGGTGAACCGAAAACTGGTCGATTAATTGACTTTTGTCAATCTGTGATTTTATCGCTTATTATGACTTACCTCCACCCATACAGATTGGTATTGTCAATTTTATGAGATTCTGCAATCCTGAGCATTATAAAAAAGATCATGACCTTTATTTTTGGGGGATCTCTGGTAAGTCCAGAAGCTTGTTCTCTTTATAGCTTGCATGCTATTTATTTGTGAAGTGACATCCAACCTCTCTCGAAATCTTAGCCAATCAGATCACTCTAAAAAGTCATTTTGTTTTTTTGCATCATGGATCCCATAGAGAACATCCCAAGTTGTCAAGACAAGCTACAGTACGAGGTAACTTTCATTTGCTTTTCCTATGGTAGAAATCATATAGATCGTCTCCCATTTCCCGTAGTCCCATTTTCAAAACAACAAAAAGAAGTGTTTTTTTTTTATTTTCTTTGTCTAAGTTTAGGTTCGAAACATAAACTACTTCCCACAGGACTAGTGTCAAACTATAGTGATTTTGATTTCGATTAGTCTAATCAGATATGTAGGCCACTTGACCCTAGTTGTCGAGTTCAAGGCAAAATAGTAAAAATTAGCTTAGTCACTTGTTGTATTTTATACATCACGTGTTCTTTAGGTAAAAAAATTATTAAAAAAAATGAAGTAGAGACAGAAAGAGCGCCGCGGGTGCCTAACACCTTCCCGATGCGTAACTTAGTCATTGAGCCCCTCTCTTAGTTTCAATAGATTAGTCATTCTTTTGGACACTTTAGAGTCATTTCTAGGTTTTTCTTATTTTCCTAGTTTAAATTGAATAAGATGGCGACTCCATAAAATCCTTCTAGAGATTTTTCCAAGGCGATGCGCCATAGTGGCGACTTCGCTGTTGACAAACTAAGAGGATTGGACTTGAAAAGTTTTTATTGATTTTTGGCCTTGTTGTATTTTCTTTGTATTTTGTGGTATGTACAATATGACATAACTGTGGTACTTGTGCTTTTATTTCCATACCTCACAAACATGCACGTCTCACCTCGAGCCACCCATTCAAGAGCGACAGTTGAGGCCCTTTATCCTCCTGGGCTGAAAGCGATCTCTCGATTGAGCTCTCAACTCCATAGTCCTCGTACTAAAGATTCCTCATATTTTCATGGTATATTAAACGATTTGTATACATACTGATGATCGCCTATTATTAACTTCCTAATTATGGGCAGGAAGTATATGGAATGGTCGAGCCGATAAAATGACCTTTACACCGGTGTTGTAAGGAGAAAAACTCACACTTGGACCATCCAATGATCTGCCATTTATTGGGATGATACGTGTATTGTCCTATTGCATGTTGGGAGGGAAACCACCAGCATTTTGTAAGCTAAACTGGTAATTTCGCAAAAAAGGGGAGACTCTGACTAACCAACCAGTTATTCGCGCTCCCAATCGGACGTGTTAGTCATTATGTGCATTTACTTGAAATAATCGAGACTGGCTAGTTCATGCTAATGATCCAACCCACTGACCAATCGGTAGGCTACCCCTCAAGAGGACCGGACAGATAGTTAGAACCTCATCCTCATAAAATTTTTTAGAAATAAACCCCCTCAAGCCACTGACCAACTTGCCGGTTATCCTCCGAATGATCACACGATTAGTCATAAAACTTACCATTAGAAAAATTTCTAGAAAAATTTTCAGAAATAAACCCTCAACCTGATCAACCAGCCGGTTATCCTTCAAGATGACGTAATGGTTAGTCAAAAACTTTAACATCAAAAAATTCCCAAAAAATTCCCCCAAGAAAACCTTAACCACAGTGACTAACCGGACGGTTAATCAACCCTTCTTCCCAAAACCCAAAAAAATTCCCCTTGCCTCCACTAGGGTATGAGCTAGCTAGCTTGACATCTGTGGAATGTATTATTAAATTTTTGACAACTTTTCCTATATAGTTAAGGCTAAGCGTGGTTGGTATTGAGACTCGTCCAGAAAGCTCTCACGAACTCTAATGTCAGAGGAATTCCCACAGATCTCCGATTTGGTCTGTATCATCAGTGAACTTCAAAAGGATATTCACCACCCTAACCAAGCAACAACCTGAACTGCCGAAGAATTGGATAACCTCAAAAGGAGAAGTAGGAGAGAATCTAAAGAAGAAGGGAAAAATGATGACAAGAAGAAAGGTCTAGAATTTGATTGGATGTATGAGTCCGAGGAAGAGAAAACAAAACAGCTTGCTGTACCGGAATGAAAGGACAAGTTGGCTGCATTTGAGTCCCAAATCGTCAGGATGAGGAGAGCCAATGACCCTCTAGACCTAGTGCCCTAACCATGAATCCCTAGGATAGACTATCGCTCAAGTTCAAGATGCGGGAGATGGATAAGTTCGATGGGACCACAGATCCTAAGATCCACGATAAGATGTACATGCGAGCGTTCACCCCATACGGGATAAATATAGATCACTGAATATAGTTATTCAATCGAATTCTTATGGGAGCCGCCTCCCGTTGGTTACTTACTTTGGATGAAGCCCAAGTCCGTACTTGGGAAGATGTTATGATGATTTCGTAAAGCACTACTAATACAATGCCGATCTAGATATTACCCGGAGAGATTTGGAAACCATGACGCAAGAACTAAGAGAGTCAGTTTCAGCATTCATTAAGAGGTAGAAGAATAAGGCAGCTCACATGATGAACCGTCCAATAGAGGATGAACATGTAAATATTGTCAGAAACAATATGCTTAGGAAGTCTGTATCCACTTATGATTCTCTGTCGTAGTTTTGCGATGTGATTACTTAGGAAGAGTTGATGGAAAGAGAAACCTTCACAGTTGAAGAAGAGTATGATGAAGAAACTTAGTTTATGTTCTGCCCCAATGCCAATGTATCCCACCTGACCAAATCCGGTCGAGCGTATTAGACCGCGCCCCCAGCCAACCACATCTGACCCATTGTTCTCTTAAGACCCCCCAGACAACGAAGTTCTTAGACAGTTAAAAAGATCCAATCCAACATTTCCAAATAGGGGTTACTGTACTCCCACCTTTTCCAGACCCAGCTCGAAGACCTGTCCAAAGTGCTAAGGGCTATATACTACGGAAATGTTCTCACCTTTTCCAAGTCTAATTTGCCAAAATCGGGACCAAGTCATAATGATCTGCTCCATATCACTATGCGAGCTCTTGATAAGAGGGTTCTATTAATCCTCATAGACAATGGTCTACTTTTAATGTCAATCCCCTACACACCGTTCAAGCCCTTGGCATCAACCCATCAGAGTTTACCACTTCCAACCAAGCCTTTCGAGCCTACAATAACACTCGAAGGGAGGTGATTAGTACAATGAAGCTTCTAATGACTGTGGGTACTACCAGCTTTGATGTTGAGTTTTAAATATTAGATATACTGGTCGCCTTTAACCTTTTGTTGGGAAGACCTTGGATATACTCAGTAGGTGTAATCCCCTCCACATTGCACCGGAAGGTCAAAGTTGTGTTGAATGATGTTGTTTTCACCATTATCAGATATTTATAATTACCTCAGATCCGACAAGTTGAGAAGGACAGTGTTCAGGTGCCACATGATTCTCTGGATATTATTCTCAGTGGATTTATGGTGGATCACCCTGTTTAGTGTCTCGAGTATGAAGAAGTTTGTTACGGTGAAAGCTTCCTCACCTTTGCCCCTTATCGTAATACAACAGTGCTACCCATGATGAGGAAATTCCATTACTTTCCTGGAAAAGGCTTAAGTCGGAACTGCAACAAATTCCCAGTTTTCCAGATATGGAGAACGAGAAAGATCAGTTTGGCTTAGGATATAAGCCAATCAGAAAGGAAAAGAAAGAAGTTATCCGGAAGCTTGCCCAGGCCAAGAAGGATAAGAAAAGTGAGAACCGTATGATCATGACCAAAATCCCTACTATGAACGAACGTTTCATCAAAGAAGGAGATGCTGGGCCCTTTTACGGATTTTTGAAGCCAGTTTACAGTGTTGAAACTGGGAGATAGATTGGAGGATGGCAGATCTTCTATGACCGTGAATGAGTCAAGGATGAAGAACTGCCCGTACAGACTGAGCAGGGTCTCGAAAGAGCCTCAGATTGGATGGATTGATGGAGCTAGAAGCAATGACAACATGCTTCACAAATATGATTATCTCAGTGCTTATATGTGAAGTGGATGACCTGATCATAGACTCGGCATGCCTAATCACTCCAGCATAGGGCGACACATAGGATTGGATGATCGAGTATGGACCGCTAACTATGGGAGTAGTTATCGAAGGAAGTCCTGCTGCCAAAGATACTCCAGAATCGGAAGACATGGATGCCTATATCACCTAAGCCAATCTAAATTTGCTTATGTAGTATGTGTTTCTAGACTACTTAATTGATAAGATAATGTTTGATTTCGATTATCCCTTGCTTGCTGATATAAGTTATGATGAATAATCAACTCGGTTAATGATGAGTCACACCTAATGGACTTGGAAGAGAAAACAAATATTTAAAAGAAATGATGAAAGAAATTGAAAACTGGGAATCTAGTCGTGTCTAGCCAGTGGCTGAGGAAACAGTCAAAGTAAACGTAGGCTCCCCGGAAGACATGAAAGAAATCAAAATAGGGACTAGTTTAGATGAGAGAGAAATAAAAGAGATGATTGCACTCCTTAAGGAATTTATTGATGTATTTGCTTGGTCATATAGTGACATGCGCGGTATAGATCCCTCAATCGTGGAAGACCACTTACCCCATCCTACCCGAAGCCATACCCGTCATATATAAACTCCGCAAGTTGAGACCGGAGTGATCTCTCAAGATTAAGGAGGAAAGAGATAAATGTACTCCATATTGAGTTTATCTGAGTGATTGAATACCCTACCTGACTAGCCAACATCGTACCCGTTCCTAAACCCTTCGGCCAAGTCACGATGTCCGTTGACTACCGAGACCTAAACTGAGCTTCTCCCAAAGATGACTTCCATTTACCTATCATAGACTTGATCATAGACAACACAACTGAGCATGAGTTGGTATCCTTCATGGATTGTTTCGCGGTGTATAACCAGATAAAAAAGGCTCCCAAGGACTAAGAGAAGATAGCCTTCACCACCCCCTGGGGTACCGTCTGCTATACAGTGATGCCTTTCGGGTTAAAGAAAGCTGGAGCTACATACCAGCGAGCTGCTACCATCTTGTTCCATGATATGATCCATAAGGAGGTGGAAGTGTATGTGGACAATATGATCATCAAGTCGAAGAAGAGGAGAAACCATTGTATAGTGTTGAGAAAATAATTTGAAGTTGAGACAATACAATGTAAAGTTGAACCCACATAATTGTGTGTTTCGAGTTACAGTCGAGAAGTTGCTAGGTTTCTTGGTGACTAAACAAGGATAGAAGTAGATCCAACCAAAATCAAAGCCATAGTTGAGATGCCTCCACCCAAAAATTGAGAAGGAGATCTGAGGGTTCTTGGTAGAATCCAATACGTTAGCCGGTTCATATCCCAATTAACCATGATTTGCGAACACATGTTCTAACTGCTGAAGAAGAATTCGAGTAAGGAATGAAACCCCTTATGCCAAGAAGCCTTTGACAAGATAAAATAATACCTTAGCAACCCTCAAGTCCTAAGCCCGTCAATAACCGGTACCCTTTTGTTACTATACCTGACCGTAAATGATACCGCAGCAGGAGCCATGTTAGCCCAGTATTTAGAGAATTCCTTGGTTTAGAGGGTCATATATGAGAGTAAGAAGTTGACCCAAGAGGAGGTGAACTATTCAACCCTAGAAGAAACATGTGTATCTTTGATTTGGGCTCAAAGATTGAGGTACTACGTCTTGGCGTACTCCACCAAATTGTTAGCTAGAATGGACCCCATGAACTATTTTTTTGAGAAGCCTGTCCTATTGGACCGTACAAACAAATAGATTTTGTTGTTGTCAGAGATTGATATCACCTATGTCACGCAGAAATCGATTAAAGGAAAGGTCGTGGTCGACTTACTAGCCGATTGTTCGACGGAACCAGCCGATGAGAGGCAAAGTGCCCAGATGAAGGAGTATGCATTGTTGAATCGGAGATGAGATGGCATTTGTACTTTGACAGAGCATCAAACAATAAAGGTTTTGGACTAGGGATATTGTTGATTTTACTAGATGAAGCCCATTCACCCATAGCTATCAAGCTGACTTTCGACGGTACTAACAACACCGATGAGTACAAAACTTGTATCATTGGTTTAGAGATGGCCCTAAACCTAGAGGTTTTTAAGATTAAAGTATATGAAGATTCAACATTGATCATATACAAAAACTGGGGTATGTGGAGAATTAGAAATGAACGCCTATAAGCATATCATGCCCACTTAGAGAAAATTGTAGTCCAGCTTAAGGATGTGGAATTCCATTACCTATCCCAAGTCAAGAATAACTTTGCAAATGCCCTAGACACCCTTGCATCAATAGTTGACATACCTGAAGGGCAAGAGGTAGAGCCATTCGTCATAGAGAAGAGAGACCACCCAGCTTATTGCTTTATGATAGCACCCGTAGAAGAAGACGGAGTAGCCGAGCTTGGTATATCGATTTACAGAATCTCATCAGAGATAGAGAATATCCTGAGGGGTATTCCGTAAAGACTGAGTAACTTTGAGAAGATGTGAGTCACAATTCATCATGTGCGACAAAAAAATTATATAAGAGGCACTACAATGGAGAACACCTATTGTGCATAACCGAAAGAGAGAGTAGCCAAATCATGGAAGACATACATGTAGGAGAGTGTGGACCACACATAAAAAAGGGCGAATGCTGGCAAGGAAGGTTCTTTGTCAAGGATATTATTGGAGTATTATGGAGCAAGACTGTATTGAGTATGTAAAGATGTTTCATAAATGTCAGGTGTAAGCTAACTTGCAACATCTTCCTCCCCAAAAGTTATACAACATGACCTCATCTTGGCCATTCTCAGTTTGGGGAATAGATGTGATAGGGAAGATCAGTCCCAAGGCCTATAATGGACATGAATTCATATTGGTAACCATAGATTACTTCACAATATGGGTAGAAGTCGCTTCGTACGCCGTGCTTAATGCCATGAAGGTTGCTCAGTTTATTAAAACAAATATTATTTGTCGATATGGAGTACCGCAAGAGTTGATATCTAACAATGGCTTACACTTTGAAGGAGAAGTCATGGACTTAGCCGAGGAATATGGTATCATTTGACATCGTTCGTCTCCATACCAACCACAGTCCAATGGGCCTGTGGAAGCATCCCATAAGAACATCAAGAGAATGCTAAGCAAAATGACGGATTCCTATAGGAGTTGGCCAGATAAGCTTCTCTGCACACTCTGGGGCTATATGACATCAATGAGAACGTCGACCAGGGCTACCCCATATTCATTAGTCTATGGGATGCAGGTCGTACAACTCTCTCAGGGTACTATTGGAGAATTAGATAGCCAAGGAAGACTGGGTAAGGAAAAAATTTGAGGATATGACATTGGCTGATGAGAAAAGGTTGAAGGCGCTCTATCACATTCAGGGTTACCAAAAGTGAATTGCCCGAGCATCCAATAAGCCAGTAAAAGGACACATATTGAAAGAAGGAGATCTGGTGTTAAAGAGAACATTGGACAAATTTGAAAGCCATGAGGAAATTTTGAACCCAACTGGTGAGGTCCCAATGTGATCAAGTAAACCACAATTAATCTAGATCATTTAAGATGGGATTGAGTTATCACAATTAATTAATCTAGATCGATTAAAGAAATACTATGCATGAGTGAGTCTTGTAATTGAACTACGAATGAATTGATCCTCTTTAAGAACATTTTCAAGAACACACAAATTGATATAATACATAGATGGAGGTACGTAGGCAGCCCGTAAAGTTAACTCAGGTGTGGTAAAATTTCAATAATATGAAAATTCTTTTAGTCCATTGGCTAAACACTGACTACATTCCTGAGAAAAAAAAGGCCTCCTAGGACGAAAACCTTAATAAGGGCGGCCTAGGCAAAAGTTAGGACACATAAGAAATAAAAAAACAAGAATTGCTAGAAAAAATAAAAATGCCCGCTAGGACAAAAACCCTGCAAGGGACGGCCTAGGCAAAAGTTAGGGCAAGCAAAATTCTAAATTCTATCTGTCACGCCCCCCGGAAGGGGCGCAACGCTAAACAAGCTTGTTAACACATATACCTCAAGGATAAACAGAGCTTTACTACAACCTCAAAAAGATACACAGCGGAAGTAAGCTTAAACGTTACAGTCGTCCATAAGTGGAAAGACTGAACATAACATTATATTACAGACTACCTCTCTTCTATACAAGTACTACACTCCAAAATAAAAGAAGAACAACTAAACGTTGCTCACCCAGCGTAATACTCTTGAGTCTCCCCGAGGTAATCCTCTTCGTCCCTTGGCAAATACTCCGACTCCGAACCTAGAAAAAAAAAAGTATCGGGAATGGGTCAGCCTAATGGCTCGGTAGGGTATCCGGTGCTTTTAAGTCCAAACATGACTTGATCATATTATGTATAGTTAGTCTGAACATGCAAGTCACTTGAACAGATGATGCCTACGTACTTAAGAATAATTTAACATATCGAGTAACACATGCAAGCATCTGCTCACACTTGCCTTCAAAAGAAACGAGAATAACATATCGAGCAAGATTTGAAATCTTGTAGAACATACACGAGAATGACAAGCAAGACCTAAATATTAACTTGATCTCGCCAAGAATAACCAAACAGTACAAAAAGTTCAAGAAAAATATATGCCAAGTACGAGAATATCAATATGCAAATATGCCCCTCATGCACGAGCCAACCTTCCCTGAGTGCGAGAGACTTTTCGTATCGCAACCAACTGATGTAGCGGGTTCAATAGAAGAAGTCCAACGTCATCACAGGCACGCCAATAATTCCTTTCGAGAATTAGTACGCATAGCTAGTGCGCACTATCAAGACATGAACGAGAACGAGAACCCTGGCCGGATAACTTCCAACCCCGGCAAATAACACCCTCAACTCACTTTTCTCCTCCTCCTTCACGTGATATGCATAATCATGTACATACGTCAACATGAATGTCATCAAGTACCTCAAAAGAGGTTTAATCCCCTGTCTAGTCATATTTACCGTATTATCAACAATACATGCCAAACATGTAACCTAATCTGCCCAGTATTTCAAATGGCAGCAGGAGTAGTCCGTACTCCGAAAATCATAACAATTTAATTACAAGGATTCTACAGTCAAACTATATATTTATGAAAACTAGACTTAAATAGCTACATCCCAGTATTTTACTTGACACGAAAATATTGTTTTAAGATCATATTAAGCCCTTTAAAAGACAAACTTCAGAATCTGCCTATCAACAGTTTCACAAGATAGGTTCCAAGCCACGAATTTTAAACCATAGCAATAGTACTTGAAATAATCTGAAATTTGGTATGTATACTCTATACATGTACTAGTATAACATATAAAATAACCAAGTCCATATATTAACTAAAAGTATACATTTCTAAGCACCAAAAATAACCCTAATTCCATGACTGTTTTTGCAGATTTCAGCATACATGAACACCCTTCTCCTTGAATCTTTTCAAGAAAATATATGTAAGTGTTTTACTACCATCATAATACTTCTCATACATGTTCTGAAACTTAAGAAAAAAAACACAAGATAACCTACCTTAAAGAATTTTAGGCCAAGCCAATTCAAGAAGATTATCTCCTTTGTTTTCTTCTCTTCTTCTCTTCCTCCCTTTCCCTCCTTTCTTTTCTTTCTCTCTTTTTCTTCTCTTTGTTCTATTTTGACCGAGACTAGGTCTTGCAACCCACCTTCTCTTTTGTTTCTAAATTATCAACTTAGGCTTCTTTCCATTTTTTATTAGTTTCTTTTGCTTACTCACCACCAAATAATAGGTGGCAAATCCTCCAACAATTAATTCAAGAGCAACACATGGCATGCCACTAATACCAACTTTTCATATTTGCATATTGGCCCCAAGGTTTTGCATAATTACCTTTTAACTCCCAAAGTTTTACATAATTATATTTTTGGCCCACAACTTAATTTCAATATTCATTTTATGTAGACAACTAATATAACACGATCATATTATTTCAATCAAAATTAAATATGTTTAATCTTAATAAAATGATTAGAAGCTAATTAAGATCGGGGCCTCACACTATCAATAACCTATGGGATAACCATTAATATCAGTTTCAGTTTCTTCATAGATGGACTCTCCTTATCATTCAGGACTGAGTTCCATGTTTCCATATCCTTCTTGTAAGCCGACCTCAGAGATATATGAATGACATCTTATAATTCCTCCACTTGAAAAGCTTGTCTTTTATCCATTCTTTCTTTGCCTTTGTTACCCTATCTGTCAAACTAACCCTCGAGATAAGCATCCACACTGGCTTCCTTGTTCCGAGTAGTTTTAGTGGTCAGGTTCCTCTTTAGTGGCTTCTCCTTCAACAACAGAGTAGGATGTTTCTAGGGATTGTCTATGTGTAGAGACCGTATCGGATTCTCGTCAGGGTCAAACTTCTCTTCAGACATATGTGAACCAATCCAAGACCACCTGATCCAAGTGACAGAAACTTCGCCTTCACCCTAAGGACGACAAAAGTTTTATATTATGCTTTGAGAGGATTTTTCATACTCAGACATCTTGTGGCCCAACCCGATAGCAGCACGAGCTTCATCTTTGGCTTGCTTTAAAGATCTTATCTCACAAGGACTTGGGAAGTCCCAGTTCAACTCCCCGCGCAGCTTACTCTCCAAAGCTAGTACCTTTTCTCGAACACAGGTTCATAGCAAAGATGTAGGCATTAGACAACAAGGGAAAAACTGACTTTATATCGGTAAGGAAGGTTTATATTCAATAGAATTGTGGGTATAAGGTAGTGACCCCAACTTCGCAAGATAACTTCGATGATGGAAGGACAAAAGGCTTGTTCCCCTACAAACTCACCATACACTTTTTGGGATTACCTGCTCATAATCAAATTGCCTCAAGATCCAACATGCAAAGTAGAAGGATGTATAACGCAATCCTAGGAGATAAACACAAGGATATTAAGCTGTTCCCAGAACTGGCCCATGAGCCTTCCACCATTTATAGTACCAACAGATATCTTTGGGCTCTCACACACAGAAGTAATGAGTCTAATCATCTAATTTATTGTACCATCGGATATTTTTGGACTCCCACACAGAGAAGAAGCGAGTCCAATCATCTACGCGAGAACAACATTTAAAAAGTTAAGGCCGAGAGCGAAAAGCGTTGAGGCTATATCCTACTGTAGCAAATTTGGCTACCAGACGCATATGGTCCTGTAACCACATGTACAAAATCAGAGAACTATCTCCAAATGGAATGCTGAGATCTTTATGAGCGTTAGTGACACCATGAAAAGTTTCAGCTACCACTAAAGAGATTAGGGTTTTACCTTAGGTGGACACTTGGAGCAGAATGTCAACCAGCCTCACATTAGCAACCCCAGGGCCAGAAAAAGGTGAAATATTTGGCTACAAAGCATAGTGCCAGGGTGGCTAACCGACCATGGGCATATTGCTGATCCCAACCTGTCGACCTGGTAGAGAAGTATTCTTTTAAGGATGAGAGCTCAATACCATCACCCAGAATGAAAATCCGAGCACACTCCTTTTTGATCTTCAATAAAGTTTTGAGGGCTTTGGCATAACCATCTTGAACGACTGGAACAACAATCGACATATTGGCCAGGATTTCTACCAGGGCAGAGAATTCTTTAAAGGTATGGCAGAGTTCATTCAGACCAAGGTGAAAGACATGATCATCAACATCCCAGAATTTGCAAGCCGCATGGAGAATTTCTTCACAAACCACCACGCTCCTCAAGCTCATCATAGATTTCAGTTTGAATCGCCCATCTAGATAGATCAATTCGACCTTTTTGAAAGAGTCTGCAAATGCACGAAATTGGAGCTCGAAGATCATAGGATTATCTTCAAAAGCCATTGAGAGTTCTGAGAGGAAAAATAGGAACAAATTTCATTCTAAAAGAATGAGTTCTGAATATATAGTCAAGAAGCCCTAATTTTTATAGAGTTAGGATTCAAAATTTTTAAAAAAAATTATTGAAAAAACCGTCTGGTTATTGACTAACTGGCCAATTCTCCTGTTTGATTTGCATATTTGATGATTCATGTTTCTGATCAACCGTCTGGTTCTCTTAAGAAAATTTAATTTTCTTCTGCCCAATTGGTTGATTTTGGCTTAAAGTTCAAGTCTATCTCTGACCAACCACCCGGTTTGGCCTCAAAATTAAATTTAGGCCCTGACCAACCGACCGGTTCTCCTTTAGAAAACTTTTAGTCTCTGACTAACCGGCCGTTTAATTAGTTTTTTGTTAAATCTTGCAGGGTTTGCCTATTTTCAGGCCAAACCCTTTATCTGCCAAGCCTCGATTCTCAAGCTCTAATTCTCATCCATTCCAATCCATACTCATTTTTTTTCTGTGCAAGTGTGTGAGGATAGTGCATAATAACATAGGAAAATAACAAAAGAATCATCAACTAAAAAGCACAAAAAAATTAGTGTTTAAGCAACGTCATTGTTTGAACTCTAGTCCCTAAGGGACTCTAATCAACATTTTAATAACTAGGCTTAACTCTAGACCTAGGGGCTAATAACATCAATTATT
The DNA here is from genome assembly GCA_033065855.1 of Escallonia rubra. NCBI lineage: Eukaryota > Viridiplantae > Streptophyta > Magnoliopsida > Escalloniales > Escalloniaceae > Escallonia > Escallonia rubra. Next base: position 395,628 of record JAVXUO010002357.1, read on the forward strand.
TTCATGGCTTCCTCTGGAATATTCTCAAGATGGGCATCTCCTCTCGGCTAGACTCCGAAGCATTACTAGGCTCTTCCATAAGCTCTTCGCGAGTACCTTTGGTCTGTGTCGGCTCGGGGGAAGACTCTACTATCACCGTCTCATTGGATTGGGGCTTTTTGTATGTGTGTCGAAAGACCGCAGCAATCCGATACGATTTGCGTCTTTGCTTCAATTGAGGGGCTAGAGCCTTCCTTTGCTATCGATAACAACTTCTTTCCCCTTAGCCGATGGTGGTGTAGGTTGCAAAGACTCTCTATTCCAAGTCCAGGTCACTGATATATTCTTCACACGTTTGCCCTTGGGAACGACTGGGGTATAACGCCCCGAAGCTGGGGGTCCGAACACGTCCTTAAACCAAAACCCAATCATGTCCAAAACATAACAATCGTAATGGTAGAGTAGAACATTTAAAACACCCTTACACAATTATTTGAATCTCAAATACTTAATTCCAAAGGAATTCAAAACTTAATTACAATCTCTATGACTAATCTGAATAATAATAATAAAAAGAACGAACTAAACTAACAGTTTGTCTAAATAAAATCAATAGGGTCTAATGCTCCCAATTGCGAACACCAAGTTTTGCTGCAGTACTAATATCTTACCTTTGGTGTTACTCTTGGCCTGAAAGGGGAAGGAAACGAAAACAAAAAGGGTGACCACGAATTGCCTAGTAAAAGATCTTACATCCAGAGGGCCAAAAATGAATACCAAATTTGAGTTATCGAACAGAGCCAATAAGTAAGAATGTAGATAACTCAATCAAATTTCACAAACGAATAACAAAAGTGCCCAAAGATGGTTAAATAACCAATATGCTGAATATAAAAAACAATTTATCAAAGCTTGTGGGTGTCACACCCACAATTGCTTATTATTAAGCATTCACAAATCATGGTTAAACCATGTCGAATATCGCAATCGGCGCGTCACGATAATTAAAAGTGACTTTGAAACACAAATATCACCCACAAAGTAATTTGCGGTCACATGATCAGACACAAGGAAAAAAACGGCGTAGAGTTTGATTTTAGGTAAAGTAAAACCGTACGAAATATTTTAAACAATTTGAAAACAGAGGTGCAATGATTTCCTTAAGAAAGAAACAGTAAAGAAAAACCGTAAACAAACAACAATGGCAAATTTGCGATAAAACGTTAACATATTTTTGGTAAGATACAAAAACCACGTTAACAGATTTGCGGTAGAATATTGGAACAGAAAACATTAGCATAGAAGAAAAAAAAACTAACGTACGGCAATAACAAGTAACGAAGAAATTCGATAACGAAATTGCGAATCAAAACACGCACAAAAGGATGTGTACTAAAAATAAAAGAGAGCATAAAATCCCTTACCTCAAGGTTACGAATCTAACGTCATGAATAATCTATTTATCTTAGATTAACCACAACCCTTTTTGCTTGAATACCTCAAAAGGATGCACTAGCTCTTTTCTCTCATTTGTCTCAAAATATCAAGACTTTTATGTCTTCCTCCTTATATAGTTCACTAATTTAATTCTAGTATGACTTGAAGTCCCAATTTCTAATGTAATTTTAATGCAAATAAAAGTCCTTATTGCTAGTGTAATTATAATACAACTAAAAGTCCTTATTGCTAATGTAATTTAAAAATTTTCTTTTAATATTTAATCCAATTTCATTAGCCACTAAATATTACCAAAGACTAATTTCGTCGCCAAAAGAGTTCCCAACCTAATTTTCTAACTCCATTAATTAACTCTAGATCAAAACATATTACTACTTTTTTTTCTAATCAGTGTTCATATATAATTAGCAAAAATCCGGGGTAGTACATGGGGTCAGCCGAGGGGTAACAATAACAGCAGTAGCTGGGGGCTCTGTAGAGCTCGGCTAGCCACTCGATCCACCTCCCGAGGGCGACACCAAGGGAGTGGGAGCAGGCATCTTCGTAGCCTCCTTCGAGGGCCCATAAACAGAAAGCATATTTAGTAGCTGGATACCACGCCCTTAAGGCTATGTATCATCATGTAAGTATCTCGGAGTAGGGAACATCAGACCTACATAAGAAAAAAGCACCAAGTCAGAATCTTGCATGCATTAAATGAAAAAAATAAGGAAAATTTGAGTCTAGAGATAACCATCTGGATTGGGGCCAATTCTTTAAGCCCGAAAACCTTTGAGTCTTGTTGCGGTCGCGGGATGGGCTCATGCTCCTCGATTCTCCCCTTGGTTAGATCGGTACCGTTTCATTAGGGGAAGGGACGTTGGCCATAACATCCTCTTTCTTTCCCTTGCCTTTCTTATCCGAGGTCGCCCTCTCCCTCTGGATCTTCTTTAGCCATTCCCAGTTAAGGGGAGGTGCCACATCTTCTCACACGAACGTCTCATAAGTCCGATGATCGTTCGGCCACCATAGGGAGGACACTGAAATCCTTTTAAGCGGAGTCTATTGCAGCCCTTGATCTAGCTCCGTTATGCGGTAAATCTCTTCGAAAGGGGCCTCCGGTATCCTGAAATTGATACCCTCGAGATGATGTTGAGGAAGCACCATATTCCCAAGGTAGAACTCCTCTTACGAGGGTCCCACTAATAGCATTTGGCACTGAGTGCCAGCTAATTCCTCAGCATAGTCTCCCACCTTGTGCCACCATCGAGACATGGATTCATGTGACCAAGAAAAGGGATAAATATATAATTTGATAAGTACACTTAGAGAGAAATGGCAAAATCATGGAGATTGCTTACCTCTCTCTCTCTCTCTCTCTCTCTCTCTCTCTCTCTTTCAATCTCAATCCGTTGAAACTGTCTTGGTGCATAAGTTCTAAGAAGCCAACCCGTTCGTCCCTAAAGTTCCATCGGTATAGTCTCAGTGAAAGGTGCCTCCCCCAGGCGGGGAACGCGAAAACCCAAAACCGCAAAAATCCAAATCTGTGAGAACAACATGGAACATGTGAGTATATGTCTGTAATAAGCACATAATCATTAAATCATATTCAAAAGCTTGGACATACCTCCAAAACATTACAAAATCCCATGAAGCTAAGATAGTGCCTCTGGGACACAACACCCATCGATCGGTATATATAAGCCAGAGCGGGAGTACCCCAGTCGTACTCCATTATCTCCTCAATCACCGCAAGGGCCCGAAGCCACCACAACTGGACAAAGTCATCCTGATTGCTAAATAGGGTTTCCCCTAAAGCTTAAAGCAAAAAACCCTGGATGAACTGTTCAATCACTACGGGCTTCACCCCCTCCAAATTCGTGTGCTCTTATGAGTGCGAATGGAATCCAAGAGTATCGAACCACCATTCTTGAAGGATGGTTCATAGCCAAGCAAGGAAACCATAAGATCTTGATCCTTGTCGAGATCATGGTCCCAAAAAATGGGCCTCCCTCGACAACGAACACTAGTGATGCTCGTAAAACTGAACGGGGTGATCGTGGCATCCCCGAATGGCATATGGAAGGTGTTGGTGAAATGCTACCAATGTTCGGCAAGACGTAGAGGATGCTTCTTACTCCCGGTAAAAGCATGCAACCCATCAAGGAAGGGGTGAAAACTCGTGGCAGTCACTCTATTCTTGACATGAAGGGGATGTTTACCCATCACTCTCTCATAAGATTCGGGTAGCCCCTACATCACATATTCATTGGGAGGGGCTGAAAATTCACAATGCAAAAGAGGAAAACCTAAGGAACCATTCGGTTCATGAAAGAATTGCATGAAAAACCTAGTTTATGGGTCCTATCGTGCATGGGCATGATTTGTGTGAAAATATGGTGAAAAAGTGTCTAGAAGAAAAATCCGAGTGAAACATACCTCTTATGTGAAATAAAGAGTAGTTAGATGAGTGCCTTGCTCCGGAGTGGGTAGAGATCGATCAGCAGCTTTGTTCATCGGCTAAAATTGGCTGATTTTCCCGATTCGGGGTCCCCGTTCGTACCCCTTGCTAGTTTGCACATATTCCTCCATAACTTTGTGAAATTAAGAATGATTGAGGTGAGATTGGTTGTTTTAATAGGTTAAGAGTGTGATTAGGGCTAGAATACACAACCTAGGACTCATAGAGAGAAGAAATCTGAAAGAGATTGGAGTGAGGTTGAATTGGAAGTGTTTGACAAAACCCCTAGATTTGTGCACAAAACTGGGGCACCAAACTGGTCGGTTTTGTCATTGAAGTTGGTCAATGCGATTGACCAACCAGCCGGTTTTTGAATCTTCAAATTTCAAAAACCCCAAAGTCTCTGGCTGACTGACCGACCAGTTTTCATGGCGAATTTTTAAAAATTTCAAACCTACTAACTAACCGGTCGATTTTTGACTTAAAATTTCAAAGTTCCAAATCTCTCATCAGTTCTGACTAACCGGCTGGTTTTTGAAGTTTTTTTTAAATTAGATAGTGCATGCTTGTGTGCTTTAAGTATCCGTACCCTCAACATAATTTTGTATGTTTCATGTTTGCTTGCTACGTATTTTACATGTCCATTCGCCCAAGGGCATTTTTATCTAATGCTTAAATGTTTGCATGCCTGCATGTGCATGTCCGACATCTCATCCCTTGGTTGGTTCATAACCCAGATTTTTCAAATCAATTGCTTTATTCAATGACTCTTGTACGACGTAAGGCCGGTGCAAAAGTGTTTCTTATGAAGCATACTGACTACTTCACGTCCCACAATTGATTAACTTTGTGACATTTTTGGCTTCGGGTACCGACCAAACTCTTACTTTGTTCGTCGACCCTTCTGAATTGATTTGAGGGCTCTGGTAACGTTCAAAGTTATTTGTTCGTACAACCATTTCAAATTGATTGAGGGCTTTGGTAAGGGTCAAAATCCTTTTCAGCTTGTATGTCAACACTTTTAAATCGATTTGGGGGCTCTGGTAACATACATGTTTCTTTTACAAGTCTAGAAGACCCTTTCAAATCAAGTTGGGGGCTCTGGTATCTAGACGTGTGTTGTATGTCGACCATCCAAATCGATTTGGTGGCTCTTGTAACAGACAACAATTTTCTCCTCGGCATATCATCTGTTGATCCTTTCAAATCGATTTGGAGGTTCCGGTAACGAACTGGTTTGATATTTCTTTTACATGTCTACACAAACCTTTTTAATCGATTCAGGGGCTCTGATATCTAGATGTGAGTTTTGTCTGCCGACCATTCAAATCAATTTGGTGGCTCCAGTATCAGACAAGATTTTCTTTCATATATTTTTTGACGACCAGCCGTTGTTACTGTTGGCTTTTGCTTGGAATGATATTTGTATTTTATCGAATTACGTTGGTATCATTACTCTCGGGAAGATACATAGAAAGCCTGTGAAAGTCCGACCTCATATCTGTGAGAGTCTTTGAGTCATGTGGTCTTTTCTGTGTTTTCACTCAAAAATGTGTTGTCTTTCTTTTTGGATGATGTTCGCCTGCAAGCGCGCTCCATGACCAAGGGGCTCTTAGACACCCCATTTTTGTAGGTTTTTTATTAAATAGATAATGAGCTTAATTATTTATTAAAAGACATTATTGAGTTTGGGTTCGGTAATATGGCTTAATTAATTAATTCAGTCCAGCTTTATTTAATTAATTTAGTCCAGTTAAATTGTCTAGTCTAGTCCAGTTAAGTACTCCAGTTCAGTCCATTGCATGTCAGTTGCATCAATCCAGTTCATTGCATTAGTCAAGTCCATTTAGGTCGAGTCCGGTGCAAAGTCTAGATTATTCTAATTGATGTAGATTGTCTAGCTCATTTGGGAAAATAATTCATGATTTAACCTTGATAGGGAGATCAAATCCATTGATTTGTTGGTTAAGAAATGACTTATCCCCAATTTGGTACATCCCATTTATGATTTTAGAGATAATTATAAAAAATAGAGTCAGATAATGTCTCAAATTCAGAAAAAAAAAATTAATTAATTTTTTTTTTGGGGGGGGGGGGGGGAGGGGTTGAACCGGCTAGTTTTCGACTAACCGGCAGGTTAATTGACTTTTGTCAATATACGATTTTATTACTTATTCTGACTTATCTCCAGCCATGCAGATTGGCATTGCCAATCTTATCAGATTCTACAACCCTGAGAACTATAAAAAGGGATCTTGACCTTTACATTTGGGGGGTAAGTCCAGAAGCTTGTTCTCTTTAGAGCTTGCATGCCATATCTTTGTGAAGTGACATCCAACCTGTCTCAAGAATCTTAGCTAATCAAACCTCTCTAAAAAGGTCATTTTGTTCTTTTGCATCATGGATCCCACAGAGAACATATCCGAGTCATCAAGACAAGCTACTGTACGAGGTAACTTTTACTAGCTTTTCCCAGGGTAGAAATCATATAGGTCATCTCCCATTTCCCGTAGTCATATTTCATTTCAAAACAACAAAAATAAGTATTTTTTATTTTCTTTGTCTAAGTCTAGGTTCGAAACATAGACTACTTCTCGTAACACCAGTGTCGAACTACGATAGTTTTGATTCCAATTAGCCCGATCGGATACGTAGGCTACTTGACCCCTGTTGTCGAATTCAAGCTAAAATAATAAAAATTAACTTAGGTTGAGTCTTGCTGTATTTTACATGTCATGTGTTTCTTAGGTAAAAAATCAGTCAAAACGAAGTAGAGAACGAAAGGGCACGGCAGGCACCAAACATATTCCTGATGCATAACTTAGTCCCCGAACCCCTCTCTTGGTTCTGATATATTAGTCGTCCCTTTGGACACTTTTATAGTCGTTTAAAGGTTTTTCTTATTTTCCTAGTTTAAATTAAATAAGATGATGACTCCATAAAATCCTTCTGGGGATTTTTCTGAGGCAGTGCGCCACACTTTCGACAAACCTTGATGTTTTTATGAGATTCCATGGCTAAATGTTAGTGACACTTGTTGAAAAGTACTGCAAAGAAAAACGACGCTTACAAGATAATGCCATGAAATGTTTTCGACACTTTCATTAATGTGCTGCAAATTTACTGACATGTTGATGCAAGTGTCACAAACTAAGTTGAGTCATGGACCCTAGAAGCAGCACTCTTAAGGGTCGCAAATAAGCATTGCAAGTTAACATTTGACACATAATGGAAGTGTCAATAAATTTCGTTAGGCGATTTTGTGACATTTAGAAAAAAGTGTTGGTGAATTGTCGGGAAACTTTTTTGCGACACTTTTATTGTCAAAAGTGTCACCTAATTTCCTTTTATTTGTAGTGACTTAAGAAATATTGCCCTTATGAGGTCTAAGAACGAGCAAGATGAACAACGCATGGAGCGGAGAACTTAAGACAGTAAGGAATTGTTGTTTCTCCACAAACGCCAGCACAATTTCCCAACAGAGCCAAATTAAAGTCTTGTGAGTCTTTAAATCCAAGACCACCACGAATATGTGGCTTACACAATTGTGTCCAAATTCCAACTTTCAGTTGGAGACGGAAATATTGAAATTATCTTATATCCTGTCAATCGCATCCAGGCGTTAGGGTTGATAAAAATATTCGAGTTATGCAGATTTAGCACCTACCTAACTCTTGGCAATAACAATTCAACAAAGTCACAAAATTATCATAGGATGCTTGTTTAGTCTTAAAAAAGATGTAGTTGTTGTCTATGAAGAACATATGAGTGAGAGAGAGAGAGAGAGAGAGAGAGAGAGAGAGAGAATTTTGACATAACGCCACACCTTCAAAGTCTTCTAGCTTATGCCTCGTTGAGTATAGAGAAAAACTCACCATGCAGAATGAAGAGATATGGAGAATGTTGATCTCCAACCACACTAGGGACTATAGAATTCTGTACGAGATATGTTGATTAGACAGATACGGTAATGACACATTTTAAAAAAGATTGATTCATTTTACCGAGAAACCATTGTAGACACCCTACTTTTGTAGATTTATTCTACAAGTTTATTATTTTATTAATTAGTGCACACCCTATGACTGTAGACACCTTTTTATTAGTACTATTTGGTCTAGGCCTAGTAATACATAATAAGCTTAATTTAATTGATTAAGATGAGTCCAGTTAGATTCCGTCCAATAAATGATTCAGTCCAATTAAAGTCGACTCCAGCTAGAGTCCAGACCAAAAAGTGGTCCAGTCAATTCAGTAGTCTACTCCAACTAGTTGAGCCAATTCAGTTAGGTGGGTTTAACCTAGATTAAGGTGTGAGTAAGATAAAAAAATCTTGGCTTGATTTAGAAACGATTTGGGATGGGTTCCTGAAAGCTGGATTATCCCATGTGTTTTTTTTGGGATTTTAACCAAATTTGGAGTAGTTATTCCTCTAGATTTAGGATAAAATTGTATCAAATAAAGAGATAAAATATGCAAGTAAAGATTTTAATTTGGATTGATCGGGCCAGTAAGGGGTATTTTAGACTTTTTGATTCAATTTGGTTCTTTTTTTTAGAAGGATATGCACGAAAAGAAAGTTTGTGTCATCATTTCACAGCCCCAAAACCTCTATAAATAGATGGCTTAGGCAAAAGAAAAGGAGACCTTCCTCTGAGAGAGAAAATTTTGCCAAAATGGGGAGAAGAGAGGAAACTTCATCTCCACCCTATTTTTAGTCCAATTCTAGTCTATAATCCTTTAACTGGCTTCGCCACATCCTAGATTCATCCTAGCATCTTATTGAGCAATCTAGGCGAGCCAAGTCCGGAGGTATTACTTCTTTTAGACCTTTGTTTTACATTTTCCATTTCAAGGTTCTGTAATCTGGGGTAAGAATTTTATATTCATTTCTCATTCCCTGCGACCAGATTTCAGTCTATAAAAAAATAAGATAAAAATCAGAATTATAATCCTATGATTTGAAGTCTAATAGTATTAGAATGCTATTGGAATTAGGGATCTACTTTAATTATAATCCTACATAACTAGAAGTGTTAGTCAACTAGATTTCTAAGGCTGCTAAACCAGAAAAAGTTGAGTTCATCTAGGTCTCTAAGATAAGACCGAGATTTAGGTCGCTTCCCATGGGGTCAGAACTTCGGTCTTGGTTAGCCTGACCAGGTACGTAAGCCACTTGACCCCTAATATTGGGTTCAAGCAAAACTTTAGATTATTTTAGGTTTTTTTTGGTGCACATTTCATTGTTTGTCATATTTGTGATAAAATTGAAAATTATTAAAAATATAGTACAGACCGTTAGGGTAGAACAAGGTGCCTATCTCTTTGTCGTCGTGTAATTTTTTCCCCGCACCCATCATTTATGTTTTCGTTCGATTAAATGCCTATGTTGGCAATGTAGAGTCATTTAAGGTTTTTTCATTTTTCATTTGTTAGATTTAATTACAACGTTTGATGGCTTCTTGATACTTTTAGACCTTCTCGAGTCTAGCAATTTTTCGAAGTCAATTTGCCATATTGGCGACTCTGCTAGGGACTTACTAAGAGGAATAAACACTTTTTCCAATTTATGACTTTTATATCTTCAATGTTGTGTTGATGTATAATGTGCATATTTCTTTCACTTGTATGTTTCCTTTATAACTAACACAACTGCACGATTGTCCCAGCGCACCCAATCGAGGGCAACCATTGAAACTGTAGAGCTTCCTAGTTCTACATACACGATTTTGGTTAGATAGTGCATTGTGTACATTGCAGTTTCTCTTAAAAAAGTTTATACGGATGAATCATGTACTAACCGTTTGTAGTGGTAAAAGTGATGCAAGTCACATACTAAACCAAGTTACCAATGGTCCACCCAAGACAAATTCAATGATTCATAAACAATACACGAGTACGAGAGTGATATTTTCATTTATGGTTGACATTTTTTCGGTGAATTCATACAAATGATAAGCAAATGATAAAGTTAATTGAGTAGTGACTTGGTTATTGTTAATAAACAAAGCATACTTGGCGTACCGAATGATAAACAAAGCAAATTCAATGATTCATAAACGAAGCGATTGGTTATGACGGTGGTGTTGTGGTGTGCACTTGAAGTGAGGTTTGATCGATTGATAATTACTTCGTAGTTGAATTTGTGACTGTGACTCCATGAGTAAAAGATACTCGTCGATCTTTGAGGGAGATATAGAGAGAAGGGTGGCGATAGAGAGGAGAAGGGAGAAAAGTATAACTGGCCGGACTTTTGTGGAGAAAAGTACGATGAAAACAATTAGCTGAATCTTGTGAAACCATTTCAACACTAAGCTAAAATGTAGGAAAAAAAAGTTTATACACTACAAACCTATGGTATAACCGGGTAACCCATATCGACCCTAATGCAACTTGGATATACCTGTTGGTTTGCGTACGGGTCAAAATTGAATGCATCTCTATTTTTAATGCCCAATTACCCGCGGGTACTGATTCTTTTTAGCCATATCTATGTACATCTGTCCCAGGCACAATAATATTCATCATTTAAAAAATTTGGACAGTGTTTGGACTAGCGACGAAACTGAAATACGAGAGTTCTTTATAGCACATCTTAAAAACTTTTTCAACAATCCTTCTCAGAGAAACTCTAATATTTCTTGGCTTTATCTGGGGGAGTATCAGGAGAATTATGAATTTCAACACCTAAATGCCTCTCCTCAAATTCCAAAATTAAAAATGCTCTCTTTGACATGGGCCCTGACAAAGCTCCAAGTCCTGACGGCTTCCATCCAGGTGTGTTTAAAAAATTATGGGACATTTTTGGTGCTGACATATCCTTGTTTGTTAAATCATGTTTCTCTCAACAATTCATCACCTTGGATTTAAACAAGACCAACATCTGTCTCATTCCCAAACAGTTGCATCCGGAAACGTTGTCACACTTCCGCCTCATTAGCCTATGCAACAGTAGTTATAAAACCATATTTCACATTCTCGTTAACCAGCTATGACCGATCATTCAGGGGCGGAGCCCAAGCATGACCAGGGGGGGCCATGGCACCCCCCCCCCCCACACACACACCCCAAAGTTTGAGATTTTTTTAATTGTTTTAAATAATAGATAGTTATGTTTAAAATATTTACTAAAATGCCACCATTTTAATTATTCAATGTATTAGATTTTATTTTGTAATGTTTTTTACTTTTTGTGCCACCAGCCGTGGTAGTCTTTATCTTTCTCGTTCTCTTGTCCATCTTTATTCTTTCAAATTCTAAATCTCCAGATTTTAAACTAAATACTAATATATCAATGTTAGTTCTTTTTTTTTTTAATTTAAATTCTTATAGTGTGTTAACTTATACGTAACTATTGTCATCATACAATTGATATCGCACTAATAATACATATATACAATAAAAGTAAGTTTTGTTCATGCAAAATTAGTAGTTTGTTGTTGACTAACTTTATAAGTTAAATAAAGCATTATAAATAGTTAAATTATATGATTATTAGGCAAATTGAATAATCTATTATGCATTTAACGTATTCAATCGTGACGTAAATTCTTTATGTTAGCCGTTAATTTTTTTTTTATGACATTTTGGTCCCCCCCCGGTTGGACTTCCTGGATCTGCCCCTGCGATCATTGATAACCTTATCCACCCTAACCAAACCATTTTTTTAAAAGGGCGGAGAGCTGTGTACACCATTATTATAGCAAATGAAATCCTTCACACCATCAGACATAAAAAGGTAAAGGATGGCTCTTTATGGCTAAATTGGATATTGAAAAGGCTTATGATCACCTATCTTGGGATTTCTTATTCCAAACTCTCCAGAAATAGGGTTTCCCACGAGCGACCATTAAAACGATCATGCTTTGTGTCTCGGCCGTTCAGTATGCTGTCCTTTGTCATGGCAAACCTTCGAAGTTTTTTCGGCCTTCCTGTGGACTCTGACAGGGTGATCCCTTATCACCCTACTTATTTATCCTCAGCCTAAATGAACTGTCCATCCACCTGACCCAAGCTGAGGAGGAAAAAATTCTCCAACCAATTAAGGTGGCGCGCTCAGGTACTACTATTTCTTACCTCATGTTCGCTGATGGTATGCTCTTGTTTGGATGGGGTACGAAAGAGAACGATCGTAACTTCATAAACACGCTAACTCCTTCAGCTCTGTGGCTGGTCTTCACATAAATGTGGCTAAATCCAAAATTCTTTTCTAAAAAAACACTCCTAGAGATATACAACATTACCTTAAGCACACTACCAAGTTTCCAATCACGAACAATTTGACGCTTATCTGGGTGTCCCGCTGATCCACTGACATATTTCTAAGGAACAATTTACCGACATCCGGGATAAAACGCGTACCAAGCTTGCTGCCTGGAAAACAAAAACTCTCTCCTTAGCAAGTAGGACCACTTTGATCAAGGCGGTCTTAAACTCCATCCCAATCTATTCTATGCAAGCCTATATGCTCCCTTCTAAAGTTGTAACTCACATTGATACGATAAGTAGAAATTTTTCAGCGGGGCAATTCTAAAATCGAAAGTAAATGGCACGGTATATGTTAAAAAACTATCACTAGGCCAAAATGCATGGGGGTATTCGCCAAACTAGCAAAATGAAAGTGTCAATGTTTGTGAATCTAGTTTGGCAGCTTTGGACTAAACCGGAGTCTCTATGGACAAAAGTGATAAAAGCTAAGTTTCTCTCAAGATAGAGTATGGACAACTAAACAAAAAAAATATGGGATCCAGTTTTTGGAAAAATATCATTCGCGTAAGAGATACAATGAAGGTTCTCAGCTGTTGGTGCATAGGAAATGGCATGGACATTTCCTTTTGGAACCAAAAATGGCTCCCCACCGGAAGCATTAGAGCGCAAACGATTGGCCCGCTCCCTCGCCACACCAAAATTTAAAAGTTAAGGCTGTCATTAAGGACCGAAATTGGGATCGAGAAGGTCTAGAACTTCTTATACCTCGTCACATTCTACATCAAATCTTAGAAATCCCTCTTTCTCTTCACCATGACTCACTTGACGCCATTTTATGGCCCTTTGATCACGGTAATTGTTCGGTCACTTCCACTTATAACTCTCTTTCTAACCATGCAAATCACACACCCACACGACTGGCATTAGATTTGGAACTTTCTGATTCCCTCTCCCCCCTAGATTCAACATTTTTTTTGGAAATGCATGCACCATGGAATACATGTACGCGCCAGACTCCCATGGCTCCAAAACAAGCTATGCCCTCACAATTGCGTTCAACTTGAGACGATTGACCACGCCCTGGGCTGATGCCCTACTATTCAAGCTATATGGGGATAAATTACCCCCAACACCGCGCACACTCGTTACATACAAATACCTTTTCATCGATGGTGTCACTCCCTCGTTACTCTAAATTTGAAGACCGCCACACACAATATCCCCTGGCCAACCTTCTTCGGTTTCCAAATATACGCTATTTGGAACCACCGCAACAAGCTAGCTATTCTCCAGACTCATTCCCAAACAATCAGACTAACCCTCTGAGAAACCATGGCTTTCGCTACGGAATACCTGTTTTTTACAAATCGTCTAAACTTAATTTCTCGTCAACTCTCGATCACTCACAACAATTGGAGTCCTCCTTCAAATGGGTGGGTCAAAATCAACACAGATGGTAATGTAAGCAACAACATTCGTCGTGCAGGTGCTGCTGCCCTAATCCGAGACTCAAACAGCTGGTGGCTCATTGGCTATTCTCGAAAACTCCGCATTCAAAATAGTCACACCGCTGAATGGTGGGCCATCCGTGATGGTCTGCATCTCGCTTGGAACAATAACTACATGAAAATTCTACTCGAAGACGATGATATGACTGTGGTCCATTATCTCTTACATGATGTGTCCCCCGCCCATTATTTGACATTTTAATTCTTGAATGCAGGGCTCTACCTAGACGTGCTTGGCAGGTTCTTGTTTCCCATCCTTACAGGAAAACAAACTTTTGTGCGGATCAAATGGCTAAGCAGACATGTGATCATTGTCATGCATATCACCTTTGAAAGCATGCGCGCATGTTTTTTGTCAAACCTCCTACAAAATGATGCTAGTAGGAGAGTCACCCCACGATGTGACTCAACCTTTTGTTTGTTAAATAAATAAAATATCTCTTGTTTTCAAAAAAAAAAATGAAACTTTTATAAAAAGGTTTAGGCTGTGGTGCAGGTTTGGATGCACCATACGTTCCTAGGGAAAACAAATACTAGAGAATGAGTAAAAGTTATTATCAATTGACCAAAAAATACTATCAGGAAATGTAATATTCAACAAAACCGTCAATGTTTTGCAATTTCATAGGTGATTTTACTGGACCCACTATTTTGAGACATAATTGATATTTTTGCACTAGATTTTGTTCATTTCATTGTAGTTTTTTTCATTTGGTGGTAAAACTGGAATAAATGATGCATTCCAAACCATTAGGAATGCCCCATAGAATTTCCCCTAGAGAAAGCAAAAAATTGTCATCAAAGTTGCAATCAGATTTCACTAATTATACAAAATTGCTAAGAGAATATCTAAATCAACAAGTTCACAACCAAAGGGTTTTGTTCTCAGTTCTTGGTGGAAGCATTTCTATCATGCCTTTTGTTTTTTGTTTTTTGTTTTTTTTTTGAGTTAGCTTTTATTCCTCACCAACTTATCGTAAATGTAAAGAGCTTACCTGGAGCGGCTTCGTAGACACTTTCTTTTATGTAAATTGGTCTAAACTAAACAATAAAGGCTAAGCTGCGTTCCTACCTGATTGAACAAGTCGGGCCAAAACTTTTGAAGTTCCTACCCTTAGGGAGGCAACCTAAATCCTGATGAATATTTTCTTTGTAGAAGAAGAGACAACTGGAAACTGAGTTATGAAAAAAGAACAATTTCATCTTTTTATCCACATGTTGTGATTAGATTGTGAGGAAGGGATCTAGTCTGTACTATAGATATAAAAGAAGGCATATATACCTTCCTATTTGGTGTTAGGACTGCCGGCTATTGGGGAGCCTAAGCGACCTTGTTATAATTTTACACTCCTAAAACTTTGGAAAAACTACGGCTTACACAGTCCTAAGATGTCACAAAAGAGAATTCTAAAATTTGACAATATTACAAAAATACTCCTCCACGAATCGATACACTTCACTTGCCGCAACAAAAGCTGGTACACTCACATGCCAATGGGTACACTTTTCCTCTAAAATATCTTAAAATCTTTTACTCTGATGTGCATGAATGAAATATCAAGAGTCCAAAAGTCCGATCTAAGTGAGACTAGACTTACTCAGGTTAAACCCAACATGTACATACTAAAACAAACAAACTGCATTGGACTAAAAGACTAGAATAAAGCAAAATAGATGAGAACAAACTACATAACTATGGGGCCGTTTGACACGGTTTTTTTTGCTCTTTTTTTTTTCAGTTTTAAAAATTGGAAAAATTAGGAGTGTTTGGTAACACTTTTTTTTTCAATTTAAAAAGTGGCTTTTTAAATTTTAGAGTAAAAAAAAAAAGAGGAAAAAGCTCTTTTTGTTTTCACTTAATTTTTTTTTTGAGACCTCCACCACAACTCACCCACCACAACTCACCCACCACCGGCAGCCACCGCCCACCGCCGCCTGGCAGCCACCGACAGCCACCACCGGGTAGCGGTGGGTGGTGGCCACCACCGCTGGCCAGAGGCCACCTCCGGCCACCACCGCCGGCAGCCACCGCCGCTAGACAGCCACCTCCGGCCACCACCGTCGCCCGACAGCCACCTCCGGCCGTCGGCAACCACCTCCGGCCACCGGCAACCAACTCCGGCCACCGGCAGCCACCACCGCCGGCAGCCACTACCGGCGACTGCCGAGACCACCGCCGGCAGCCACTATCGGCGACTGCCGCGACCACCGCCAGCTGCCTGCCGGCCACCACCACCGTCGACCACCGCTACGCCCCACCACTGCCACTGCAAACCACCACAAAAAAAAGTCAAAATAAAAAGGGTTACCAAACACCCACAAAAAAAAACTAAAAAATAAAAGGGTTATCAAACACCCACTTGTTTTTGTTAAAAAAAGAAATTTAATCTGCTCTTTAAAAACTGAAAACAAAAAAAAAAACTATGTCAAACAGACCCTATATTTCTGTAAGCAATTATTTGATTGAGAATGCAGATTTTTCAAGTTACTAATTCTCTCATGTGTCCTTTGCTTAAAGCTTATTTTGTACATTTTCTCTAGTCAAAGGTTTCAAGGTATAAAAATTGATAATTGTAAAAGGTGACCGTAAAACATTGCGACCAGCTCAATTGGAAAATCACTTAATTATTCGCATTTCCAACTTTTTTGTGCCAGACATTCGACTAGCACTCTAACCAAAGGTTGTTCGAGAAGGTTTTGGGTGTTTTCTGACTTTCTCATGACAATAGTGGCATTATAATTGATACAATACTACTTTCATTATACTTCTATCGATGGGGGTTAGACTATGGTGGCATGGAATGTATTGTAAATTCGTAGCAAAAATTAGTATAAAATGTGCAAAAGTTACTATCCAATAGATAATCAAAATATACTATCAATTGCTACATATATGAACTTTACAAAACCATCACTGTTTTGCGAATCCATAGCTAGTTTTAGTGGATCCACTATTTTGACACATTATTGCTCATTTGATAATAGTTTTCCTTAACAAAATATTGTCATCGAATGTGCAATCAAATGTTAGTAAAGTTCAAAATTGCTAAGAGAATGATTATAGCAACAACTTCTCAAAAAGAAAAAAAAAAAGCAATTCATAAACAAAATTAAAGTAACATTGACAATAATGAATACATCCAAACAGTGAAAACATCACATCAAACATTGAATAAATTACAAAAAATAGTCATTTAACTATTAAAGTTATGTACGTCCAACAGTACTTACCAAACATTTCAACATCATTCGCTATTTATGGCTCGTGATTTTTTGGTTCATTTCGACTATTACGCGGCAAAAGGATGGACAAAATTTCATTATATACAATAAGTAAGTTTTTTAATATAGGGTTAATTACACTTATGTCCCTGAGATTTGGGTGAAATCACAGTCAAGGACACTAACTTTCAAAAGGTAACAAACCGTGACCACAAATGTTAAAAAAGTAACACTTGTGTCCATCCGTCAAATATTCATCCAAAAAGTGTAATTTTGTGATGTCATCAGTACATAATTTCAAAATATGACAATCCTACCCTTAGATTACTGTTACCTCTCTTCTCACTATTCCATCTTCTCTTTCACGAGCCTCATTTTTCTTCCCCTTATCTCTCTCTTCTTCCATCAGACACATGTGAATTCTCCAGCCACCATGCGACAGCCCCTAACATTTCACCACGTCGCTGCTCCCACCGCCCACCACCACGCCGCTGCCCCACTATCCTACCACCAAGTCGCTGCTCCCACCCCTCACCACCATGCCGCTGCCCTCACTGTACCACCACTACACCGCTGCCTACTGCCGACCACCATGTCGATGCTTACCGCCGAGCACCACTCATGTTGCTCCCACCGCCCACCATCACGTCCCTACTCCCCCATCTCCCGCTGTCATCCCCATCCCTTCCCTTACCCAACCGCCTTCCACTTCACTTCACCCCATACATTCGTCCACCGCCCATCCTTCCCCTCCCCTTCACCCCATCCCGTCGTCCCCCGCCCTCATTTCCTTTACCCCCGCCGCTTTCCCCTTCCCCCTACCCCCACCACGTCTTGGCGTCGTCCCCCGCCCCATTGCCTTCCCTTCCCTCGCCCTACTGTGCGCCGTCCCCCTCCCTTCCCCTACCCCATGCCTTTTGATTTCTTAAAAAAATGGATAATAAGTGTTGGAATTGCAAGAATTGAAACCCTAATTTGAAAATTAGGGAGAACAAAAGAATGGCTTGAAACCCTAATTTGAAAATTAGGGTTTCAAATGAAAAAGAATTGAAACCCTAATTTAAAAATTAGGGAGATAAAAGAATGACTTGAAACCCTAATTTGGAAATTAGGGTTTCAATTCTTTTTGAACCCTAATTTGGAAATTAGGGTTTTAATTCTTTTTGAACCCTAATTTGGAAATTAGGGTTTCAAGTCAAGGACAATATGGTAATTTTGACAATTCCGTTATCTATATGGGTATTCTGTTAGGTCAAAGGACATAAGTGCCTATTTTTCAAACTTATGGACATGCGTGTAATTTCACCCAAACCTCAGGGACATAAGTGTAATTAATCCTTTAATATAATAGGAGAAAAAGCCCCAACTTATACCAAACTCACGAGTCATTTCCCTGAGTTCGCTGTCGCGGCCTCCCCCCCTCACCCATCCACCTTCCCCCTATCTCTTTTTCTCTCTATCTCCCCTCCGTCCCCATCCACAGTTCCCCGCGCCACTATCTTCTCATCTCTCTTTCCCCCATGTCTCCGTCCACCGTCGTGGAAACTACCATCTAATTCCATCGCCACCACCCACAGCCATCCCACCACCATCATCCTCACGATCACCCGTAACCAAAAATTGGCACCACCCATCACCATATCGATCTGCTACTACCACCAAACCAATCGTCAAAGAGTGGGGGTTATGGATCGATGTGCGTGGTGTGCGCGGGGCGTGCTTGTGTGTGGTATGCGGGGGTGCGTGCTTGTGCGTGGTGTGCGGGGATGCTTGGGTGTGTACGGTGTGTGGAGGCAATGGTGCACTTAAGGGTTAACTGACGGTGGCAGCGGCACGCCGAGGGCTGATGGTGCGGTGGCTTCGGGGTTGAGGTGGTGGTTGGTTGGGGGGAGAAGAACGGGGTCAAAATCTAGTGAAATGGTAAATAAATAAATAAATAAATATATATATATATATATATATATATATATATATATATATATATATATATATATATATATTGTTACCTTTCAATTTGATCACTTAAAGGTTGAAATTGACGAAATAAACCAAAAGGTTACAAAACCAAAAATAACTAATGACATTAAAATATTTGATAAAATAAAAAACTATTGGGTTATACTTTACGAAGTGTTCAGTTGGTGACCGACGTCACAAGAGATAGGAGAATAATGGCGAGGCGTGTCTCACTGGATTTGATTGGAGACGGTGACATCATGGTAAGTCTCTGATCTTGGTCGATCTACATACATCGGTGTAGATTAGACGTCCGCCGGCGGTGACTGGAATCTCGTCGGCAGCGAACGGATCTTCGTTTACGCTCTTTTTATAGTCATTTCTAAATGCTCCTTCAGCTTTTAAATTCCGTTCTTATATGTTTCATATTCTTCAGTGGTGGAGATCCGGATTGCGGTCAGTTGTTTTGTCTTAGTAGTAGTAGGAGGGCTCGAGATAGAGGGCTTAACCGTGGTTCTGTGGTTGGTTTTAGGGATTTCGTGGGTCTTGGGAGGGGGTTGGGGAGGTTATGTGGGGGTGGGGGGTGGGGTGGTTGGGCTGAGTTTTGTTGGGCTGAAGTTGGGGGGAGGGGGATTTAGGACCCCGGGGGGGGGGGGGGGTGTTGTTTAGGGCTCTTTTATAGGTTCGAGCATCCTGTGTGTCTACTTTGATAAGTTTTGGTAAGTTGTGGATGAGTTGTGGTTTCCAGCACTGTATTGCGACGTTCACGTTTCAGATTTGGTACGAGTTAGTTGAAAGATGGACATTGCGGTGTTGTAGATCTTTGGAGGTGTGATACGACTCTTAAATAGTGTGCTACCTTTGTGTCGTGCGGTTCCCGATTATCTGCGTTATTGTTACCACCTTGAAATTTGTTGTCATTTTCTGTTCCGTTCTTTTGTATTCCAAACCTGTAAATTTTACATGTTACTTTAAGTTGAGTTAAAGTGTAGGATATAATATGTTCTAATTCAATTGTAATGTGAATAAGTTTATTAGGTTTGTTGTTAGTGTTGGCCTTCGTGGTCATGTATACTGAGTCACGAGAATATTGTGACCGATAATATCTATAAGCTCTAAAACAGAGCGATATTCTTTAAAATTATTAATGCAATTCTCCTATTCTAAAAAAAGAAGAAAAAGAAACAGTTTAAAGAACCGAGCTTGGTAATTTACCTCCACATTAAATTACCTGCCACATTGACCCACCAATAGAAAACAAACATGACTACCATAAAACAGCCACATGCATGCCACCTTTTTCCACGCGACCAACCAGTGGCCTGTGCGTGCTGGACTGCGCCTTATATATATATTTATAATTATATTTGCAAATAGCCACCAACTGTATAGAGTAGTTTGTGGGAGTGGAGAAAAACCAAAGGTAAAATGGTGGGGCGGTGGGATGGTAGCGCTGCAAGAGAGCTGAAACCTCTGGTGCACCTATTGTTCCCACTCTCCGTGCACTGGATTGCCGAGGAGATGACTGTTTCTGTGCTGGTTGATGTCACTACTTCTGCTCTTTGTCCCGGAAAGTCCACCTGCTCTCAAGCAATCTACATTACTGGTCTTCAGCAAACGGTACTCTCTCTCTCTCGATCTCTCCCCATATTTCTCTTCTTCCTCCCCTGTTAATAATCTCTATATCTTCACGAGTCATTCATGTCCTTTTCTGCCTCTCACAATACCCCTGCTAATTTGATAATTTTCCGCAAAACAAAAAAAGGGGGGTACCATTAGTTGGTCATTTTGCATCGGTTCCCTGCTGTAGCTAGGTTTTCAAAAGCAGTGGATTTCTTTTAAATACATATAGAGTTGGTAACAATTTTAATAACAATTTGAAGATGCTAGTGCGGAGTCTTCTTCTTCAGAATGCTCTAAACGTCTAATTTCTGCAAAAAAGGAAAGAAAAGTTTTTGGAATTTCAAGTTGGGCATCATCGATCTTTTTGTTTCCGAAATTTCGTTCTTGTGGTCTGAAGTTGGGTTGGGTACATTTTGCTGCTGAACTCTTCTGTATGTTTCAAAGTTAGTTTCTCTGCATTGTTCGATATGATGTTGACATTTTATGAGTAAACTATTAAGAATATCCTTAAATCGTACTAATATAAGCTGCAAAATAGTACACAGTGCCTTCTGAAAACATCCGAGTGTTGGATTTTCCCATCTTCTCTTGTTTGGAAGTTACCAAATTCATCATGCATATGGTATATTCAACCTTTGAGTTTACTCATCATTCAAACAAATGTCAGATTGTGATCGATCTTCAGGACATTCTCAATTAATAAGTATATATGTGGATTGGACTAGTGACATATATATCTTACTTGTGCAAATTTTGCGGGTTTGTAAGAATGCGTTTCTGGGTGTGTGTGTTTCGTGGAAGAGGGTGGTAAGGTTTTAAAACTTTCCGAGTCTCCCCAGTCCAGTGTTGTTCTAGTTAATCAAGTTTTCTTTTGGTAGTATTATGCTTTTAATTATCAAATCAAGTTGTATAAGTCATAGGGTGTATGGGGCCCGGGGATTTGATTAATTGAGGAAGTTATGGGGGTCAATCAACAAAGTAGGTAACACGTCATTTATTTCTAATGGCATTTTTGAGTAACGGGGATTCCACATGGGCAGGTACCAGGTTGTGGCTGGAATTAATCCTCTGAATGGGACCACCCTAGTAGTGATGCTGATGCCATAGGCGTGCACCTAGCATTTTAGATGCATTAACTAATCGTCCTTCTTTCTTGTTCATCACTTCACTTTCATCATTCATTTAGGTTTTAGGGGGACCCTATGAAACTATGACCAGTAGTAGAGCAGGACATTTTTCAGCCCATTTATGTTAGCCTCCAGATTCTCCCTTCTTCCATTTCATCGTGGCTCAATTTGTATCCCTAATAAACCTGCTGGCAGTGGCAGCTTGTATGTTATGGTCTTTGGAACCACAACATTTATAGTGACCACATATTCACTGAATTGAAGAATTGTTCCACTTCCGGTTATTATTGTAACCAACGGTTATTGGGGCAAAGAAAACAACCGCACTAATCTACTAATAACTTCCTCCCAAACTAACAAACAAAACGTCGTAACAACTTTCACCTCAAGCCTAAGCGACATCGCAGAGGCATTTCCCTATTGCGACGATTAAGGCAAATAACTTTTCCTTTTAAAATCTATTTCCAATTATTCCTTTTCTTTTTCTTCTATTTTGTCCTAAACATTTTTTCCTTGCTTATATTTAAATCTATTTTCAAACTTCACTGTACTTTTCTTCACTATACTAATTAGTAGACTTGATGGTAATTGATATGTTAAGAAATTAAGTAAACAAAAACTCAGGACTAATTAGTAGGCTTCGATGGTGATTAATATGCTTAAAAATTTAAGTAAATAAAAACTAATTTGAAACCATGGACAACCAGTGTCCAGCCCTTCCCCACCAAAATTTTCATGGGCTGGACATGAACAAATATTATTCGGCCCGTAAATGGACTGGGCTGGTCATGGGCACAAGTTTTTGATAACCAATTGGGCATGGTCCAATCTTTGGGCCCGTCCAGCCTGTGCCCACCAAAATTTTGATGGGCTGGGCGTGGACAAATATTATTCGGCTCGTTAATAGGCAGGGCTGGGTATGGGCACAAGTTTTTTAGAGTGGGCTGGGCATTGTCTGACCTCTAAACCCGTGCAGCCCGCTCAAGTTGTAGCCCTAGGGACATTTTCCTCAAGGTTCAAAACTGGAAAAACGAGCACGAAGTGAATCGCAATCCTCCCAAGCAGAATCTTCAAGAGAACTATTGGTCCAATGAACCAGTACTTCAATAGCAACGCAATTTCTTCTTTGACCATGTGGCGATTGATAATGGCAAAGGGCTCCAAGAGTACTTGACCTTTACAGCCAATTTCAAGTAGGTTGGTGCATATAGTGTAAGAGTTACTAATCTGCTTGTGGAGAAGAGAGGCATGTACTACAATATGGATTTTTGCAGAGGGTGGAAGTTGAAGTTTGTAGACGACAGTATTAACCTTCTCTTGGATTTGAAAAGACCATAATACTTATCGATGGGTTACATATTCATCCTCAAAGCCAAGGATTGTTGTCCATAAGGCTTGAGTTTTAAGTAGACCCAGTCACCTGGAGAAAACTACCCATCAGTTCTGAGCTGATCTGGGAACCACTTCATTCTCTCTTGAGCCCTATCATGGAGTCCTTGAGTAACTGAGTCATTATAGTGAAGGACTTGAGGAAGTCTACCGCCTACAACCTGCTAGATTAGATGTGTGAAAGACTAACAAAGGTGGGGTGTTACCATAGAGTCCTTGGAAGGGGGTAAGGCCAAGAGTAGTGCGGCAGTTGGTGTTGTACCAGAACTCATCCAATTCAAAGACATCCATGACGACCACTTGTGAGGCCTGTGGCTTGTGATACTGCAAAGATATAGCTTCAAACACCTATTCAACCTCTCAGTTTGGCCATCAAATGGGGGTTGATAGGCTGTAATTGTTTTGAGTTTAGTTCCCAGTAGTTTGAAGAGTTCTTGCCAAAGGTGGCTAGTGAAAAGTTTGTCTCTATCCGAGATAATCGAAATTGGTAACCCACGGAGTTTATAGACATGCTCAAGGAAAATCAGAGCTAATGAGTGAGCAGTAATAGATGGTGACATTGCAATGGTAGTGTACATACTTGGTGAGTCTACCGATGACGACCAAGATACTAGCCTTGCCTGCTGAAAGAGGAAGTCCTTAATAAAATTCATGGTCTCCCAAGCTAGATTTGGAAGTTGTAGTTGTTGTAACATGCCAGGAGATGGGACAATCTATGTTTTAACTTGTGACAAGTACCACAAGCTGCTACCCAGGACTTGATATCTGGGCAATTAGAAGTACAATGAGTGAAGTTTCTGGAAAGTCTGTTGCCTTAGGTGTGTTCCACTACCCACATAGAGCTTCCCTAGATGCTCAAGCATGCCATTACGAAAAGTGTACTCATGTTGTCCATTGTTGTCCACTGTGGCTTGTATGATGGCTTGTTGAGTAGTGTCATCTCCTTCATGACTGTCTAAATGCTCATGCTGCTATGTAGGTAGAATGGTGGTGATAGCCTGACACTGCTCATCATTATCTATGGTTCTTGATAATGCATCTGTAGCAAGGTTTTCCTTGCCCTTCTTGTAAGTAATGGTATAATCATAGCCCAAGAGTTCCACTAACTACTCTCATCCAATCATCTTTGTTGGATGAGAGTATTTAGTCTTTGATCCTTAAAGAACTGGAGGCTTTTCTGATCTGTCTTATTTCAAACTTGTGCCCTTGTAGATACGACTTCCATCTGCTAACTGCCGAGACTATGGCCAGCAGCTCTTTCTCGTAAGTTGAGAGGTCTTGATTTCTAGGGCACAAAGTTTTCTGAAAATGCTGAAAAATGCCTAGGATCTGCCCTCTTCCATGAGAACAGCTCCAATACCCACTCGACTAGCATCAATCTCCAAAACAAATGGCTTATTGAAATTTGGAGGGGCTAGTGTTGGTATACCACAGAGGGTCTGCTCTAAATTTTCAAGGCTAAGGTAGCCTCTTCAGTTCATACAAACAGCACCTTCTTGAGTAGACCAGTGAGTGGTTTACCCATTAAGCCGTAGTGTTTCACTAATCTTCTGTAATGACCGGTTAACTGTAAGAACCCTCAGAGTGTGTTTGGATGAGGTAATTGAACTGATGATTTCACTTTTATAGAGGATTTGAAAATACATCACACCAAATTCCTTGTTTGGATTATGATGAGATGGATTTACAAAAAATTTAGGAGGGATTTGAAAAGGGGATTTGGTGTGCTAAAATCCCTTGTGAAATAACTAGTCCAGACTAGTTATTTGGCAAATCCTTTCCACAAATGTAAGGAGAAAATGACTTTTCTTTTGTCTCCATAATTTTAGCTACCTTCTTCCATTAAAAAAGGAAACTCTCTCTCATTAGTTTGTATCCATATACCATCAAATTATCTAAGTTCAATATTTCATATGTAAATCTACATATAAAATACTCGCTTCTATAAAACCACCTAAACTCTAAATTTGCAATTCCATAGATTTGTAAATTAGCGAAGTTTAAAATGAATGGATTTTGAAGTGGAAGGTACTTTGAATTCTTCATCCAAACACACACTCAGTGTTTCTTGATAGTGGTGGTCATAGGGCATGTCTTCATGCATTCCACCTTTTCAAGGATTCTCATACCAATGAAATATAGTACCCCAATTTCTTCGGATTGGCCGCCATTTATTGTTGCCTTAATAGGTCAAAAGTAACTTAAAGATATGCCACTTGCTCTTTATGGCTCTTACTATACTCCAGAATGTCATCAAGGATTATTAGGATGAAATAGGTAATGCCTGAAAAATTCATTGATTAATACCTGAAAGGATGCAGGTGCATTGCTCAACCCAAATGGCAAAACCTTGAGCTCATAGAGTTCCATATGAGTTCTGAAGGCAGTCTTCTATACATCAGCTTCATGCATCCTAAAGTGGTGGTCCCCAACTTTATATCCAATTTGGCTCTATTTAACTCATGTAACAATACTCAATAACAGGTATAGGGTTTTTATTTTTAATTTTAATGGCATTGAGGCCCCTGTAGTCAACACAAAATCTCCACTCTCCACTCTTCTTTTTCACCAATAGGACAAGTGAGGCAAAAGGACTGGTACTGGGCTGTATGATATCATTTTCCAGCATTTCCTGGACTATTTCTTCAAAGGCTTCCTTCTGTACAAAAGGATACCCGTAAGGTCTCTGGTTTGCAGGTGTGCTGCCAGGATTCGAGGGTATTCGATGATCATGGCTTCTCTTGGGTGGTAGTACTAGTAGTGTATATTTCTGTATTAAGGTAATGTATATAGGATCAGAGTGACCTCACCGACCTCCATCATTCGTGAACCTCACCGACCTCCATCATTCGTGAACCTCACCGACCTCCATCATTCATGCATAAAGAAGCCACTAAGCATAAATTGACCCTTAGTCAAAAGCTTATGCATCTTGGCCTGAGAGATGGACCTGGATATTAATATCAGTGAGTCCTCTTAAATGCACCTTCTGCCATTCTTGGCAGAGAATATCCCTGGATTCTTAAATTTGGAAGTCACTGGATCACACTGTTGTAGCCACTGACAGCCTAAAACTGCATCATAAACCCCCAAGGTAAGAATCCTCATGTCTGCCTTAAAAAGATTGTCCTTGCATCACGCATCCAAATTCCTTGCACCTTCCATTACTTCCCCGCTTAGAGCCATATGCTTTTGAAGCACAAACTTCACCAGGTACAGAAGTTGAGTCTGGAAGGTGAACAGCGGGAGATCCAACCCCACCTCCAAAGGTGAATTGGTAAACAGAGGAGACTACAAAAAAAAAAATGGGGTAGCGTATACCATGGCTTAGAGTAAAAGTTGGTTAATATAGCTTAGTTCGAATGATCGGCTTCAATGGAATCGGCCGAACACATCTCATAGTGCAGGGTACCGGCCAATCCATATAAGGAATACCATTTCGCCTCGGATTGCTGACCCAATCTACCGACCAAGATCGAAACAACCGGAGGACACCCTTGGATCAATACCTTTGGACTTTGTCTACTTTCGAGTTGAATGGACGTGGAGTCGGGCCCTGTCCTGCCAAAGCAAAAGAAAGAGGAGAGGCATTGACCTCTGTGAGTAAATTTGTCCTAGGCCTTAATGAAAAGCCCCAGGTTCTCGTTCATCTTACTAGTCTACAAGAAATAAGGCAATGAACAGTGAGTGCCGGGTAGAGCAGCTTTAAAGATAGGGGTACTAAGGTACGAGAAGCGGTGGTATCGGGTTGAGCAGCCATAGCTGTCAAGTTGAGGTTATTTTGCACAAACAATATCACAGAATATTCTGCGTGTATCGCAGACTTGAGAATCAAGAACGTTGATGCATATGGAGATTCATCACTTATCATCTTTCAAACTGCTAGTGATTGGAAAACCAAAGATCAGAAGCTCATTCCCTACCATCAGTATCTGGAAGATATCAGCCTAAAGTTCAGATGGATTACCTTCAAATATCTGTCAAGGACGAAGAATCAGTTGGCTGACGCATTGGCCATACTAGCTTCCATGATCAATAGGGTCGACGAATCGGATTGAAATCAGTGCAAAGAAGATTCATGTGAGGACTAATCAAGCACAACTAAATAGTAGTCACATCCACAAGGAAAGTATAAACGATTGTCAAAGCTTCCAACGTGGAAATTGGGCTGGAACTAGAGGACTCTGTGAGACCCCCTTTCCTGTCTACCTCTCTGAATTCTGCTATCTTCAAAGATAGGACAGGTTCAGTTACACTACCCGACTCCTTTGCTACATCAGGATTCAGGAAGTTGGTAGTAGATAAGGTTACGTATGCTGTCTCACTCTTCTCAGGTGATTCTTCTACTATGTCTGTCTCCTCTCCACTATCTTCACCGCATGAAAATCTCATTGGTCATCAGGAATGATCTAGATATCTGCTTGTTTTAAAATTTATGGCCAGTTCTAAACATCTCATGCCAGGTGAAACACTCATGTCTCTATTCTTTTCTTGAGTTCAGCTTCTGAAAGGGGTAATATGTGGTTTAGGTTCTTGTTCTGCCCCGTGGAATATTTCTCGTGGTTTGCATTATAGGGAACAATTGCCTTTTGCGGGTTGAGGTGGGTATTGAGATGTGGAGGGGTGAATTGAATTTCTGTTAGTGAGTTGAGGTTCTAGTATGTGGTGGATATGACTTCTAATTTGAGTAGTAGAAGACTTGTGTGAACCAGAGGGGTTCGTGTAAGGAAATTAGATTGGCTTCTAGAATGGGAGGAGGATTTAAACATACATGCCATGTTTTTTTATTTCAGGTTTAAGGCCACTGATGAAAGATGATAAGTAGTAGTCATCATTGAGGCTAGGGTTCTTCGAAGCTGCTCCAGATTTTAACACTTCAAACAGCTGTTGGAATTCTCTGACAATTGTCTCATGCTGTAACTAGATTAACTCCCAAGCAAATCATAATACAATGTCTCACTGAACCTGACATGTAATTCCTCCCCAAATTCTGCCCAAGTCATGTTCCCCATTGAATCTCTAGAGGATTGTTATCATTCATCAGCTTCTCCTTCAAAATAAACAGATGCATAGAGGGGGTTTTCCTCCTCCTCACTGGCCAGGAAAAGAAGAAGGTTTCAAACTTGTTAATCCACCCTATTTGATACCTCGAATTTATCTTTGGTATTCTAGTGCCCCAGTTCTCCCCATGATTTCTTCTTCCAAACTCCCCTGCTTTGTCCATGTTAATCTCATTCTTCCTTTCTATTCCTTCTCTTCTATCGGTTTTTCTTGCCTGATTCTCATGGTTTTGGAGCATTGACGTCAGGATATCCATTCTCGAATGCATCTTCTCATCCAACTCCATCATCCCTGTGGCCAATTATGTAGACGAATTTCCCAACTCATCTTGATTTTTGATGATTTCTTTCATCTGTGCCTCGGTTGAAGAGATTCTCTCTTCCATTGCTTCATGTCGTGTTCCCTCCACCATAGAAGTTGTTTCCACAGGATCCAGTAATTCAACTGCTCTAATACCACTTTTGTTATGGTTTTCAGAACCACAACATTAGTGTAACAGATTAATTGAAGAGATGTTCTGGAACCCAAATTCTCCTAGAACCCCTGGAGAGTATTTAGAATTATTTTCGGAAATTGAAAGGCAATATTATTCAATGGATAATCCTCTTCTTCCCCTCTCTTTCCTTTTGTGTGTGTCAAAAATTGAGATTTGGATTTCAACTGCTCTAATACCACTTTTGTTATGGTTTTCAGAACCACAACATTAGTGTAACAGATTAATTGAAGAGATGTTCTGGAACCCAAATTCTCCTAGAACCCCTGGAGAATATTTAGAATTATTTTCGGAAATTGAAAGGCAATATTATTCAATGGATAATCCTCTTCTTCCCCTCTCTTTCCTTTTGTGTGTGTCAAAAATTGAGATTTGGATTTGATATAGAAGGTTATCATTGTAACCAATGGGAACTGTGGAAAGAAAACAACCTAACTAATCTAGTAACTAACTCCCCTGTAAAAAAAACCTACTTAACAACTTTAACAAACAGCCTAAACGACATTACAGAGGTATTCCCCTTTTGCAACCATATATATTTTTTAAATCCGATTTCCAATTATTTTGTTTCATAACAGCCCAATTATTACTTTTCATAATAATATGATGCATTTCTGCTAGAGGTCGTATATCAACTGTTTCCACAAGTTTGCTCACTATTCCGCATTTATTAATGCTTTTTGGTTTCATATTCAAGTGTATAACCAAGCTACTTGTGCTAGTTTTGTTATCCTTTTAAATTATATGAGCTTGTATACTTTCAAATTACTGTAGCCCAAAATTCGACTTTCATGATTTTTAGCCATTGAGAAGAAAATGCAGACATTGAGAAAACTAGGAACCTTCATATTCTTTTACTATTTAATGTGTTTCTTGAAACGGCAACGTCCAAAAGTTTTGAACTTATACTAGGGACAAATGTTGTTCTTCCCAATGGCTCCATTAGAGAGAGTAGTTTTTTCAAGCTTATAGAGAATAAAGAGAGTGAGACCATTTAAGTTTGAGAGATCGCCGCAATACCTTTAGAGGATAACAAAGTTTGTTAAATCAGGATGCAGAAACCGAAACATTCAGATGAGCATAACATAAGGAACATTGAAACTCCGAGGCCTAGAAGGTCAAAAGATGAAGTTGGATTGAGTTGAATATGTTGAACCATTACGAATTAGAGCAGTGTACTGAGTCGGTCTTGGCTTTTAAGAAAGGATTCCAAAGAAAAATGGAAGGACAAGGTCAAGGAGGACATAGATTCAGATAGTGAGAATAAGAAGATGTTGCGTAAAAATGCTTTAGTAGTTAATGCTTATGCTAAAAAACTATTCAAGTTGTTAAACTTCTAAATTTGGTTATGAACCCATCCCTTCCCTTCTGGGTATATCACTTGTACTTTATGAAGCCTTAATCATCTCCTTGCACTTGCAGATTGTTGGAATTTTCAAGATGGTGGTGCTTCCAGTCCTAGGTCAGCTTGCAGATGAGTATGGGCGTAAACCACTGCTTCTCCTTACTGTATCGACGAGTATTGTCCCTTTTGGTATGTTTAACCTAAAAAGAGGTGTTGATATAGCCTCACCCTGTTTTACTCAACAGACGTGAATGCCGAATTATATCATTGTATTCTGGAAACTTATATGAATTTCTTAACATGGCATTGACACTTGATGATTGAAACCACTGGGTTATGAGAAGTGCAATCTTATTGTATAATGTCGCATACAACTTATGAACCCTTTTTTAAAAATCAAATCTTTTGCCTAACAGAAAAGGAGGCAAGTTTCATAATATGTTATTCGGTCCTTTTGAACACCAATCAGAAAAAAATTACAAACCAAATACTATTTTAAGTAGAGGTAATCACCATGCAATCCCCCAGATGACTGGGATGTTCACCTGAAACTCAAAGGAGTTATCTGTAGGTCTTCCTTTTCTTCCTTTCTTTTCCTTTTTTACATTCGTTTTAATGTCTGTAATGTTGTTACATGTTCTTCCTAGTTTCACGGAAGCACCTGAAGTCAACCAAATGAATGAACAAGTCAAAAGCAATATGCTAAAGTTGGATTCCAAGTTTGCACAGTCTAAAACATTCGGGGTTATGCCATTTCCATATTTAGGCTTTTGAATTATGTGTGCCCACACAAACATTCACGTGGTTGTTTTGTTTTATTTTCCTTCAGCGCTGCTTGCCATCAATGAGTCAAAGGAATTCGTATATGCTTATTATGTGACTCGTACACTTTCATTCATTATAAGTCAAGGGAGTATTTTCTGCATATCTGTTGCTTACGTGGTAAGAGTTTCATTTCAATGCTATTCGTTAGATTATGCTTAACGATGTATTTTTTAGCTTCACTCTCTGTTTTCCTCTTGCAGGCAGATGTTGTAGAAAATAGTAAAAGGGCTGCAGTTTTTAGTTGGATCACGGGTCTCTTTTCTGCATCGCATGTCCTTGGAAACATCCTAGCACGTTTCCTTCCTGAAGAGTACATTTTTGAGGTATGCTGCTATGTAATTGCAGCAAATTTTTTTGCGGCGAATATCTCAATTTTCTATATTGTTAATCCTCCTAATGAGCTACATATTTTAGGTTTCAATAGCTCTCCTGGTATTTTGTCCAGTTTACATTACACTGTTCCTCACTGAGACAGTTACGCCAACTACAAGACAGGACCAACGTTTACCTATCTTCAACAAGGCACTCAAGGTTGTTCAGGAAAGATACAACTCAATGAGACATGCTTTAACTATTGTTCTTAGCAGGTACTCTTGTTACTATAATTTGCAATTTTTTCAAGTTCATTAGTCTTATCGTGTTTTGACAATCAATTGAATTTTATTTCGTTAATATGTAAGGCGTCAGTGACATTTATTCAGCTGAATTTAAAATAAAAAAGGTTGTAGCTTTGTTTGCTTGCTAAGGAGCTCATTTTGACTTCTCAGTCCGACCCTGAAGAGCATTTCTCTCGTTTCCTTCTTTTATGAATTGGGAATGTCTGGCATCAGTAATGTCTTGCTGGTATGTAATCTATTTATTCGATAGACTATGTTAAAACACGATTTACATTGTTGGATTAAGCTTTGCCACTGAATTAGACATGTTTCCTGCAAAAGCCAAATGCTTGAAAGGAACAGAGTTTAGCAGGAATGTCGTGAATATAGTAGGTTTTATACCATTTATCTCAAAGGTCTACAGTAAGTTGCTTAATGGGTCTAAACTTGGCTGTTTCCTGCAGAAGTTAAATAATTGCAAAAGATAATGACTATTTTACTTCTGTGCGTATTAATGTCATTCAAAGATTCCTTGGATGCATTTAGAAACAATCTGGCTTTTTTACTCTTTTCTACTCGTTGAGAAGTGAAAAGCTTTTTCCTTTTTCCTAATTACTGTAATGCAACAGCTTCATGAAAGAAATGATAGTTAAAAATGTTTAACAACTTTATGACCAATGTACGGCAATAATTCTTTTTAAGGTTTATTGTTTTGCAAAATCATTTCGATAACAACTGTAAGATAGTGGCCTTCGATTTTTTCTTTTACTCCAAATATTGCAGTGTAAAGATGTCTTTGAGTTATATTTTTATGTGAACCCGTTCCTTGTACCTCCTGCAGTACTATTTGAAGTCAGCTTTTGGTTTCAACAAGAATCAATTTTCAGAAATTCTGACGATGGTCGGAATTGGTTCAATTGTTAGTCAGGTATTCTTAAGGATCTTTTCCTCGATCGTCTCCTATTGATGGATTTTCAAGTGGTCTTTTCTTATATTACCTGACGCCAAAATGATTGTCTCATATCAAGCTCAGTTTTTGAGCATTACTACTAGAAAAGGGATAAATTTCTTCTGTTGTTCTGCTAATTCCTTGCAGTCAAGCTTTCTAGTAGTAGAATCTGGTGGAACTTTGGGTAGGAATTTGTGTTTAAGATGACATTTTTTCCTCATGAAAGGAATAGCTGATCAAGCTTCCAAGACACTTGAGACATATAGTGCTTATTCTAGTCACCCTACTTCATCGCTGAGTGTCTTATAAACACTCGAGGACAGTAGTAGAAGGAAATAGATATGTTTTTGGGCTTATCCCAACCTTGTCTTTGACTTCTGTGTCTGCTTAACTTGGGCTCTTCTTTATAACCTCCTCTTTTAACTGAGAAATGTGCAGTATGAAACCTTTTTCCCTGAACTGTCTACAGTTTTTCATAGTAAGCTTACGAGGTCGTTCTGATTGAGCACTAATGTGTGATTTTAAAGCATACTAATATTGCCATTATTTTCAGTTTTCACATGCTAACTAAGCATAATAATACTCCATTTCTGAAAGGTGCTTTAAATCCTTTAGCATTTCTTCACTTATGATATGGTTGGTTTGTGGTTTCCTTGAAGTTGATAGTGCTTCCTGTGGTCAATCCCTTGGTCGGAGAAAAAGTGATACTTTGCACAGCCTTGGTTGCATCAATAATTTATGTAAGTTGTGCTTGTTAACTCCTGAGCCCTTGAGCTCTGCACTTTAAATCTTGCAATAGTCATTCCTAAAGTTTATCTAACAGAAGTGGTTTTCTTTACAGGCATTGCTTTATGGCTTAGCATGGGCTTCTTGGGTATGTGATGAAACAAATGTTCATTTACATCTTTTGAAATAGGATGCCAATCAGATAGAAACATAGAACTTCGTCTGTTTAAAAGTTTCATGTCCTTCTATTACCATGTCCATTTGGTCATACAACTTCCCGTTTTTCCATAAAGCACATTATCTTTGCTTAATAGGCATCAACTTGCAAATAACTATGAGTTCGCACGCAGCACAAATTAGTACACAAAACTTTGTACTTTCTAACTGCAGGTCATCGCACACAGGTTCCTTATTTGAGTGCTTCATTCGGAGTTATCTATGTCCTTGTTAAACCTTCGGTGAGTTTCTCTTGGTGCATTTACTTGAAAAGAATTTTTATTTCCTGTCTCTCATACTATTCTGCAAATGACAGACTTACGCTATTATATCAAAAGCAGCAAGCTCAACTGATCAGGTTTGACTCTTTAAGTAACATTTGTGGTACCTTGAATTGATATAAGTTACTTCGTTCATTATTTTCATACAAGCCAAAAGCTCAAATGTACAGAAATTACCTAGCAGGAAGAGTGGCTGCAAGCAAAAACATTAGGGGGGAGAATATTTTACCCCTAGTTGTTGCCTGCTCTTCAGAGAGACATGATGATGATGATGACATGTTGGCCATTATTCTGGAGTTAAATTCCTCCCACATTTGTCTGTCCTTACCCTATAACTTCTTTTATCACAGGGAAAAGCACAAGGATTTGTTGGTGGGGTGCAGTCAATTGCTAGCTTATTATCACCACTTGCAATGAGTCCATTGACATGTGAGTGATTATATTATGTTATAGTTTGATGAACTTCAGAAAATTATTTCAAACAACTTAGTTAAGTTGTGGGTTGATGTTATTCCAGCATGGTTTCTGTCGAGCACTGCACCTTTCAACTGCAAAGGTTTCAGCATTGTCTGTGCATCTATATGCATGGTAAGCATATGTCTATCTCCCCCCCCCCCCCCAAGCAAAAAAAGGTCCCAAGAAAAATTGACTGTTTAATTGTATCAGGTGGCTTCTCTGTTTTGCGCTTTGATGTTAAAACCAGAAGCAACACTAAATGCGGATTCACAGGAAAATATAGAAAGCATTGAAGCCCCACTTTTATCGTAAAAGCTAATGGTACGGCTTCAGAAGTCGTAAGTAGTCCACCCAGGCTGATCATAACTGCAAACAGCACTGATGCTTGTAGGGACTGTCTTTATGCAGAATTCAAGACTTTCAAATACTAATATATCGGACCAATCAAGTAGAAACGTGGATCCAACCCAAAAAAAAAAGAAAGTAGAAACCTAGAAAGTGGCACATATTGGTCCTAGTTCGGAGATGCGTTATAGCAGCATAAAGATCGCACAGAATTGCTACGAAATGTCTACTCCATTTATCCATCAGGGAGCCTGATGTTTTTTTTTTTTTTTTTTTGTGAATAAGAGAGTGGCATTAAACATACTCGAGGTCAAATGTTGTTTTATCTTTTTGCAGTCATAGATGTAACTTTAATCCACTGCAAAGTTTTGTATTTTCTTACTAGTGTCAGATGTTCATTTTAATCATGAAGTTGAAAACATATGGTAAATCGCTAAATCCTACACTTCTATGGATATGGATTTGCCGTCTGTATCTGTCCTCGAGAAAGCCTCGCTCAATTTTCCCTTTTGGCACTTGTTTAATATCTAAAGATTTAAAATATTATTGAAACAAAAAACTGTGTAAAATAGCCGAAGATGGTGTGCTAATATCAGTACATTCTCACATGCAGAAGTCGCACCCCAATTCTTGCACACTCGTGCTATCACTGAACGAAACGAAAAAAAATAGAACTGCAAAAGTCATACTAGCCAACCTACTCATGCGAGAGTTATTAGGCTAAAGTTATATGGGATGGATAAATGAATCCTACTACTGCTTGTTTCTCTTTTACTTTCTTTTTTGGTGCACCCTACAACCACTTTATTAAAAACGCTATTCAAACACTAGATTTTGAAAGTCATAGATTTGAAACATGAAAGAGTCTTGAAATAAAGAAACTTTAAAATTGTGGTAACTAAAAATTCTGATTACTTTGATGTCTTCATACGCAAACTCCAAGGACATTGTTGCAATTAACACAATATAAAAAGGGTTAATTACATTCATGCCTCTGAGATTAAGGTAAAAAAGTGTATTTTTTTAAAAGGTATCAATTGTACTATCCATTGTTGATCAGTTAAA
This sequence comes from Escallonia rubra, assembly GCA_033065855.1. Classification (NCBI taxonomy): domain Eukaryota; kingdom Viridiplantae; phylum Streptophyta; class Magnoliopsida; order Escalloniales; family Escalloniaceae; genus Escallonia; species Escallonia rubra. The sequence continues at coordinate 430,896 of JAVXUO010002357.1, forward strand.
AAAGTGTATTTTTTGCTGATATCATCAATGCATATTTTTAAAATTATAATACTACCCATATACCCTATATATACTATATAGTGAATAAAATTTTATTCTTTTAATTCCCAATTTAGGGTTTAAAACCCCAAAATCTTATCTTTAACTCTAACAGCCACCAACCCCCTTGAAACATTGCCCTAATTTTATTTTGGTTTAGACTCTGCACACTCAACCCAACTATGCCATACCAAGTGACTATGCAACATTAGATGAAGGTTTTGGTGCAACCTTTCAATCGTGTATGGGTCTCAAGCGAATCGGGTTTGGTTAGATCTGTCTTCAACAGTGCAAGTTTTGCGGCTGGCTATTGCGGTGGTGAGTGTTGTAGTTATTTGGTTGTGGCGGCGGTAGCATAAATGGGGCTGCAAAGAACCTATAGTAGTTGAGGTGGCAGCGACGTGAAGGAAACTACAGTGATGCGATTGGTGGGTGTGGATGTATGTGTGTGTGTGTGTGTACGTGCGCGCGCGCGGTTGAGGCATGAAAGAGGCTGCAGTGGTAGCAATTGATGTGTGTGGACTATGCGTGGCCGCAACAGCGTGGGGGAGGAATATACGACGGTGGGTAAGGAAGGGATGTGGCAACAATGGGGTGCGATGGAGGGGGCGGCGGCATCAAGACATCAAGCACACATTTTTTGAAAATTTAGGATCAGGAGAGAGATAGAGACATAGCATTAGGGTTGTAAATCCCAATCTAAAAATTAGGGCTTCAAATCCTAATTTGGAAAAGTATGACTTCAAATCTTTATATAAAAAATTAGGGTGAGATAGAGAATCGGGATTTGAAACCTTAATTTGATCATTAGGCATAGTTAAAGCTAGGGTTTGATGACAGCGGCGCAGACACTGTGATAGTGGTGCTGTGGCAGTCTTTCTTCAAAAGAAATGGGAGAGAAAATGATGGCATTTCAAGAATTTATCTTTGAACTCATGGACAGTTTAGTCGATCATTAAAGTCATTATGTATTTCATTATTCTGTTTGGTCAACGGATTTCACTACTATTTGTCCCAAAATAATAGATAGAATATGCGTGTAAATGCACCAAAACCTCAAAAGTGTAATTAACGCAAATAAAAACTTAAAAAAGAAAGTAACACTCTATTTGGACCAATTCGTTCAAGATTTGGATTTCTAATTGGGAATTGGATTTGGAGTTCAATTCATTTTCCTTTATTTGGAACAAAAGGGAATTCGAATTACATAATTCTTATACTGTGTTTGGAAAACAAAGGAAATGGAAAGATAATAATTTTTTAGATAATTATATAAACTTGCCTTACGATGAAGAACTAAATTACGTTAAATGGTTTCACTTGTACAAGTTGCAGTACATGGTGTTGGTGTTATGCAAATAGTCGCACTATAAGTGGTGGTGTTGTAAAAATAGTCGCAGTATAAGTGGTGGTGTTGCGGCACTGACGATGGAAGTGATGGGGTGGTTAATTGTAGCGATGGTAGTGGTGGTGGTAAGGTGTAACTAGTCGTTAGGACGATGACAATAGTGACAGAATTTGGCGATGCAATCAATTCCGTTGCTAAAAGCTACATAATCCGATGGAATTAGGTTCCGTCACTATTATGACTCTAAAAGTGGTGGAGGGAAAAAATGCGCGGGAAGCAAAATTCTGTCACAACTGATTTAGCGACGAAAATAAGTGACTGATTTTAATGACGGGGTTATTTCCATCGCTAATTGTGCTATTTCAATTTTTAATATCAGAAAAATGCTTTTACTAATTAGGAAAAATTGCGTAAAATACCCCTGTGGTTTGGGGTAGTTGTAAAAACACCTATGCTGTTACAAAAATTTCATAAAGACACATGAAATAGTAAAAGTGTTGCACTGTAAAAATTCCGTAACAGAATGGTGAAAATTGCTAAATTGCCCCTCTATATAAATGAGAATGACACGTTTTCTTCTCTTGAATGGCCAATTTTCCTCCTCCTTCTTCATGAGATCATTTAGTGGATCGATGGCGGGCTCGCGGCGGCGCAAGTGGGAATCGCAGATTGCGGCGCAAGTGGTGGAGCAAACGATGGGACTGGCAGAGTAAACGATGGGTCACGAGTATCTTATTTACCCGAATTGCACAATCTTAGTCTAGGGTTTCAATCACAGATTGCGATTTGAAACCCTAGATCTGAGATTGTGCGATTAGGGTTTGAATTGTTATGGCCGCAGCGGGATTAATGTTTAATTTAAGTTTGGGGGTTCAATTAGGGTTCGATCTAAGTTTAGGGGTTCAATTAGGGTTCGAGTTTTTGTGCGATTGGTTTGGGTTTGATGGCTGTAGCGGGATTGGCGGTGATGGTGGCGGCGGGATCGGGTGGCTGTTGGCGGTGATGGGATTATGTGCAGCAGTTGGAGGCGACGGGATTGAATGAGGCATATGGTGGCCCGTTTGTGGGTGGCACAAGTTACAGACGGGGTGGTGGAGGCGGGATTGTGAAGGGTTTACACTGGCGGCGCACGGTGACAGGGCTAGCGGCAGCTAGGCGCACAAGACTGAGGTGGTGGTGGCAGCGCTGGTTGTGGGTGGCGCAGGTGGCAGACGGGTGGTGGGTGAGGGTGGCTAGGGTTAGGTTTTGGTGGAATTTAGATTTGTTTGAGAGAGAGAAAAAGAATAGGGTACTTTAGTCTTTTAACGTTTATATGTTTTACTACACGCATTGTTCAAGAGCTTGAAGAGCATGCTCTGTTAATTTAGATGACTTTTCTAACAGTTGCAACAAAATAAGCGCTAGAAGGAGGTCTTTGCAATTTTTGTAACAGTGGGAGTGTTTTTGCAACTACCCAAACCACATGGGTATTTTACGCAATTTTCCCCACTAATTATTAAAAAATAAAATAATATATATAATAAAGCATAAAAACTGAAAATACATAAAACAAAAAAGTAGTTCTACTGTGTGAAGGTTTGTGCGAAGAACCCAGCTGTGGTGGCAAACCTTCGTGCCACCATCCCTCCCACCCCCGTCGCCATTGTGGTGGCACACTCTGAAGGTTTGTGCGAAACTCCATGGCTCCATCTTATTTCAATTAGGGCTTTGATTTTTGTATGGAGTCCTAAACCCTTGATTGACGTAACAATCAAATTAGGGTTCTTGTTTGTTTAGGTCTTCAATCTGTCGATTAATTATCTTTTGGTATTAACCTTTTGGTTTCACGTCAGAGGTGCGTATAATTATTATTTTTCATTCAATTAATGGGCAGCTTGATATTGAATCAAGCAAAAAGAAGAGACATCGAGTAGTAGTATATTCCTCTGACTCTCATCTTCTTGCCAGGTAATTCTTCTCTTCCTCTCACTGTCACTTCATATCTCAATCTCTTTCTCTAGTTTTAACTCCTCTGTCTTCAATTATATGCAATTATTTGGTGCAAAAATCCCGAGCAAACTAGGGATAAACCATCCGTTCAGGTAAAATTGCAAGTTAACTTGGCTTCCGCGTATGATTTATCCGATATGAGGGCGTGCATCCGGTAGTAATAATCTAGTGGCCCTTTGATGTTTGTTAAGCGATCAATAAGCGAATTCCCTAGCTGAAGCATCATTACACATGTTAGCATTGTAGTCGAAACTTGAACTTCTAACTTTTTTCCATGATTAGAAACTTCATGCTATTCCTTTGAGATTGATTATGGTTTGGTTTGTATACTTGTTGTGATAAATAATAGTTTAAGTGTATTGTACTTCCTAATGGGACACTTTGAGTACTTCAGAGGTCAAGTGCTAAGATAATTCCCTGTGCGTGAATACCAAGATAATATAGTTTCAGGGAAGCCTCAACAACTACTGAATGAGCTTGTTAAAAGTAGCTACAGTAATGACATACTTGTATAGCGTAAAAGCGAGGTAAATAAGTTGAAGGATTCTGTAACCAACAATAGGAATCACAAATCCCCAACTTGATCCTACTAGAACGAGCTTACACCGAATGCCATATCTTCAACTGCATTAGAAGGGATTATTCTTAGATAACGTGGTACGGGGCTCCTAAAAAACTGGTCTCCTTGGTTATACTCACATGCATGCTTCATCCATTTTTGGTTTGCAAGAAGTGATTGAGAATTACCCTTTATGGTTACGCTGCAGAGAGCTGGCAATATTTCCAGCTCAATATTTTATTTTTCCCTATTTTGGATTTTAAGATACTAATTGATAGAAGGCCCATAAGGGAGCATACAAATACCAATTGCATTAAAGAATTAGTAGGGAAAGTCTTTGGCTAATGAGATCAAGAGACTCTGTCGTGCATTTGATGTACATTGTGTTAGGATGGAAATAAATCTTATTGTTCAAAAAGGAAACAAGATCACTTTCAATATCCCTTTTGAGCCTATCAATTAGATTTTGGAACTGCTAAAAGCAAAGACATCACATGAATCGGTTGACTATCTATTGAGTTTTTCGATAAAAAATTATTCGTTTTTGCGATAAGTAAGTTCAATTGGTTGATTTGTCTCTTCTGTCAACAACTAGGGCCTGGATGAATGTCCTACGTCTTCAATTACAGTCAATAGGACAGTATTGAGTAGTTCACTTGAATTCGGTGTTAGAATTTGGTTAAATTTGTCCACTTGTATTCAGTGTTGTATTTTGTAGATTTCAACAATAGATTTATGTATTATATTCCTATTAGACGTTCTCATTTTTCCACTTACCTTGCACATAGCTCAGAAGCATTTATTAAGGTGGCTAGAAATATGTGCTAGTAATATTCAATGTGAATTATTTTGGCAATTCATGCCCTTTCACGGGCTACTAGTATCACATGTTTTGGCTTGCCTTGCCGAACTTACCTTCTCTGTCTAATACACTTCAAGTGGCTATGAGTATCGCATCCCATATACCCCCTCGGTGAACTGAACTGAAGGTGTCAAAATTTGCACTGTAATTTGGATTTTAACGATTAGAGCCTTTGGAAAAATGTGTTGCACTCCGTGTTTCTATTGCATCTAATTCATACAAGACTTAGTGTTTCTACTGCATATGCTCTTCGTACATCTCATGCCTTGAACTTTGCCCTGGAAAAAAATGCCTTGTGGTGTGTATTTTTTCTAATCTCTAATTTGCACTCTAGAACCAACCCCACGAGTTTTGAAAACGTTAGTTGATCGTAGTTGAATGGAAAAAAGATTGGATGATCGTAGGGGGCTAAGTGATTAGTTTCGAGCCGGAATGAAAGTATTTCTTGAATATGCTTTTAAGAACGAAGCATTTGTAGATAATCAAAGGATAAAGTGCCCGTGTAGAGACTAGACCTGGCAAAAAGTAACCCAGACCCGCGGGTCTACCCGTACCCGGTCAGAAAACCCGGGTACGGGTACATATTTTGGAGACCCGCCGAAAATGGACCCGTACCCGAACCGACTTTCAAGTCCCTCTCTCTCACAGATCTACTAGAGTCACGGCCACCCTACTCCACCCATGGCGCCACATCGTTCAGTCACTCCCAGATCTACCGCATCTCCGCCGCCACCGGTCGTCACCCATCGGTCATCCCAGCGCGCCGTCCTCATCGGTCATCCCGTCGAGCCGTCGCCGCCGATCCATCACCCCATCGAGCCGTCACCGCCGATCCGTCACCCCATTGCCCAATCGCCACAGATCTGTCACTCCGTTGCCACAGATGACAGATCCATCACTCCGTCGCCACCGATCGATTACTCCGTCGCCTTATGGTTGTTGGTTCATATATATATTTTTCGATTGAAAGATGTTAATTTTTTTTTTTAATTTTATTTAAAGATGTTCAGATCGATGTGTAAATTGTTGTGTAATGAATTGATGGAGAAAGATTGAATTATCTGATTGTTTGAGGTCAAAACATGTTTAGTCAGTTGGTTTTTTAAATCTGTTTATTCCAAAAATAATTAATCAAGAAATATGTGGTTTACCCGCGGGTAATACCCTACCCGCAAGGGTAGGGTACGGGATCTCAAAAACTCTACCCGAAAAAACCCGGGTAAAATATACCCGACTCGTTTTTACCCAGACCCGGCCGGATTTTAGCTGTATCCGGCGGGTATACTCGTTTGCCAGGTCTAGTAGAGACTGTAACTTATTGTGCTGAGGAGAGGCTGATGAGGTAAAATTGCATTTTTTTTTTTGCAAAGGATTTATGCGTAACTACACAATATGGACTCAACATGGGGAGTCGATTGATTTGCCATCCTCCGTGATTGGGCAAGATAATGCTTCACATTACCGTAATATAGTAATAGACGTTGGGCGTGCAGAGTTTGACATGGATGATTATTGTGACGATCCTAACGCTGATCTTCCAGAAAAGCCTAACTTGAAAGCTTAAAAGTTTTATGAACTGTTAAGGGACGCCGACGAGCCGCTATGGATGGCGCAAAGAAGCAGATCAGGTTGTCTGCCGTGACATGGCTGTTATACTTGAATTCGGAACATGGGGTAAGCGATAAAAGATTTGATAGTTTTTAAAGCTTATTAAGGAGTTATTACCAAATAGTGAGAAGTTGCTAGGTTTGTACTATGATACAAAAAAAATGGCGATGAAAATCGGTTTGAGTTATGAGAAGATAGATGCATGTAATAATGACTGCGTGTTATTTTGGAAGGAAAATAAGGATAAGTTGAAGTGTCTAATTTGTGATCATTCGAGGTACAAACCAAGAAAGGGGAGTAAGAAAAACATGGCTTAAAAGACATTGAGATACTTTTCGATAACACTGAGGCTTCAGAGACTGTATTACTCAACAAAGACAGCCGAATCTATGACATACTATAACACTCGTCCCAAAGCAGATGGTGTGATGAGACACCCCTATGATGGAGAGACATGGAAGCACTTTGATCTGAAGCACCCAGACTTTGCTTAAGAAGTTCAAAATGTTAGATTGGGGTTGGCGACTGATGGTTTCAATCCATTTGGTTACTCCAGCACTCCCTACTCCACATGGCCCATAATTATTGTTCCCTATAACCTCACTCCTAACATGTGCATGAAACAACCTTATATGTTTATGTCACTTCTTATTCCTGGTCCAAGGAGCCCCAGGAGGAACATAAATGTGTATTTGACGCCATTGATTGATGAGCTCAAAATGCTTTGGGATACTGGTGTTTCCACTTTCGATGTGTTTAAAAAATAGAATTTTGAAATGCGGGCTACGGTGATGTGGACTGTCAATGACTTTCATGCATACGAAATATTTGTAGGGTGGAGCACGCATGGTAAGCTAGCATGCCCTTGTTGTATGCACATGAACCAGGGTTTCACGTTGAAATATGGAGGTAAGGTCTCATTTTTTGGATGTCATAGAAAAATGTTGCCAGAGAATCATTCCTTTCGAAAATAGAAGGACAAGTTTGACAAAACGGTTGAGCGCGTGATATAGCAAGGCGATGAAGTGTGGGAGAAAGTGAATAAGCATGATGCTATACCTTTTGGTAAAGGTTTTGCTAATCAAAAGATTCTTGGGTTTGGAAAGACACACAATTGGATAAAACAGAGTATCTTTAGGAATTATCTTATTGGAAGACACTCCTAGTTCGCCATACTTTAGATGTAATGCACATTGAGAAAAACGTGTTTGACAATATATTCAACACAATGATAAATGTAAAGGGTAAATCTAAAGATTATTTAAAGGCAAGGAAGGATATACAGAAAATGGGTATACGACCTGAATTATATCCAAAACTGATTAACGGTAAGACGATATTGCCAAAAGCATCCTATACCTTGGACACGAAGCAAATACAACAAGTATGTGAGTGGATTAAAAAGTTGAAGCTCTCAGATGGTTATACATCAAACATATCCCGTTGTTGTAACCTTGCAGAGTGTAAGTTTTATGGGATGAAGATTCATGATTGTCATGTGTTTATGCAAAGGCTCATTCCTATTGCCTTTCGCGACTTTTTGCCTAAGGCAATAATGGATGCCTTGACTGAACTTTGTCATTTCTTTCAGGATCTTTGTTCAGTAGCACTTCGGGAGACTGACATGAAGATTCTTGAGAAAAGTATCGTAGAAACAATATGCAAGCTCGAGAAGATCTTTCCTCTGTCCTTTTTTTTATTCGATGGAGCATTTACCCGTTCACTTGGCCTACGAAGCTAGGGTTAGTGGACCAGTGCCGTATCGATGGACGTATCCATTCGAGAGGTGATATTTATTGGATCTAGTCTTGTATACTTTATAATTTTTTTTTAATATAATTCGATTCTAAAACTCATTCGATATCTTTTAGGTTTATGTTTGGATTAAAGAAAAAGTTCGCAATAAAGCTCAAGTATAAGGTTCAATAGCAGAGGCCTACATAATAGAGGAACTTATGAACTTTTCTTCCCTTTATTTTGAGTCTGAAGTCGAAACAAGGATATATCGATTATATAGAAACGAGGATGTTGTTGACACATATTCGGAAGGACGTTTATCCATATTCACACATTTTGGTCGTCCTTTTGGATCTTACTTCTCGGTGGTTAAGTGACAAGGAATATAATGCCGCATCGTTATACGTCCTTCTCAATTGTAAAGAGGTCATCCTTTTTATCGAGTAAGTAGTTATGCATAATGCCTTGTTTTTATATGTTGCTTAATAAGATAACATATTTAGCTTATGTACAGTGAATTCGATAACGAAGCAGGAGTTGCCAATGCTACAATCTCTGATAAAGAACTTGAAGAGTTGCGTAACAACGAGTTCATTACATGGTTCAAGCAGCGTGTAAGTTTGAAAAGTAGATCATAGTTGTGTAATTACTACTGTTACATTACTAACATAATATTACTAACATAATATTACTTTATTGGACGTTGTTGCGATAGTAGACGTTAATCTCATGTCAAGACTAAAAAATCAAATGAACCTTTTGTGTTTGCTAATTAAGCTTCACAGGTATTTTATGCAGAGAGTGTATCGAAAAAGAATTCTAATTAGTGTACAGTTATCAAGACCAAAGATTAGCAGTTGGCAACTACCAAGAAGATGTGCCTGAGACTTATCAATAGGACGCTATTCTTGTTGTGGTACCTATTCCAGTTGATGACGATATGGGTGACATACCTCTTCAAGCAGTAGGTATGCCCGATGAACTAATGGGAGAGTAAGTTGATGACAGTGGCCTTCGAGCTGTCGCAATTATAGACAATCATCAGAATGCCAAAAATGTAAAATTATATGAAGATCAAGACGAGGACGAGGACGAGGACGAGGACGATGCTGATGATAATGATGATGAAGAAGATGACGACGATGAAGAAGTAGACGTGTCCAGTAGCGATAATGATTAATACTTGATTTTAATTCATTTTTTATCATTTGTCCATGCAATTTAGTAACTCATAATTCTTTCTTTTAGTTTAATGTAGCTTAGAGTTTATATAACGTGATTTGGTGTTTGGATTTGGCATTAACTTGTTGAGTGATTTTTTTTCTTTTTCTTTTTTTTTTTGTGTGTTTATTATCAGCTGATTCTTGCCATCCAATTCTAGGTGCTGATTGTGTATGGTTGATAATCCTTCACTTTGTCTTGAAAGATGTATCATTTATAGCAACTATTGTGGTGAAATATTATGTGTTTCCATACTTAGTTTTCGTTACATAAACATTTTTTGCTATATAGTATCTTTTGCAGTTATGCAACGCTCCTAGGTACCCGTTGGTGGAGGTCGCAGTGGAAGTAACTTGTCTTCGGAGCGGCCTGTGCAAGTGGAATCGTCAGTAGCTTCAATTGATGGTACTTTAAAAGGAATGATAGGTGATAGTTGTTTTTTGTTTGAATAATTATAGTGCTTTGAAATTTCATGTGTTATTCCTGATATGCTTTTTTGCAGTTTCTCTTCGTACCAGAGGTGCGACACAAGGAATCATAAGAAAGCTTCCACCAGGCTCCAAAAAGAGAATCCATGTTCATAAGAAAATGTAATTTGTAGTGCTTACTTTCCAGTTGTATAATATCATTATTATCCATTCTACTTTAGTGTAACACTTAATTTTTATGCATTAGCTTCATTGAGGATGAGGCATGGAGTACAATAAGAGCTATCTTTAGGGCGAATATGGATTTTCCTTTCGTGGTGTGGTCAAGCTGGAAGGAGTACCCTGAAAGGAAAGAGTTGCTTTGGCAAAAAATTTTGGTAAGCTTATTACTGAAAGAGCTCTTGTATTAATGTAGTTGAAGGGCGAGTATCACTTTGGCGTTTGTAGTGGGTTCATAGTCCTTATGACGTGGATCAATTTAAGTGTTGAGTTGACAATGACATACAGCTGGTTGATAGAAGCTATACTTTTCAGCCTTTGTTTGTTTTGGAACATGAAGAATTGTGGACCAAGACTCTTTCAGATTTACATCTTAGCAGCCTTATTTCAAATTTGTGACTCAGTTGCTCACTAGTTTGTGACACTAGTATGTTTAATGTGGCAAGGGTACTTTGACTTTGAGTCTCCTGAGTAGGAAGCAGCGGGAAAAGTTACTTTTTTCCATCACATTTCTACTAACTATACAAAGTGGATGGAAGGAGCAAGGAAATTTACAATTAGCGAGGTAGGAGAAGATGCACATCCAAAATTATGGAGGAATCACCCCCCCCCCCCTCTCGATTGGATCCATAATGATATTTGGCAGAAGATGGTGGTTGTATGGGCAACCACTAAATGGCAGGAAAAATCTAGATGTGCAAAGACAAATCGATCTGCAAATGATGAGCCATCTCACACAGGTGGTTCTGTGTCGCATGCTGTTATTGAAGTTGAATTGAAGAAGAAGATGTCCGATATTAGCGACGCGAAGCTAAACCTAGAGGTGTACGAATTGACACATAAACTTACACATGATTCTAATGGTCAGCCATTGGAAGAGCAAGACCGCCCATATGTCTCAAAGAAGGCAAAAGCTATCCGCGTAAGTTTGTTTTTGCAGCTGATTTTTCATCTATCTTGTCTGATGAATCTCTAACTCGACTTGCATTTTGCATGAGTTACATGATGCATATGCTGTGAGGTTTGATGAAATTAGTTCTCAGGAGCCCAACTCTTCCTTGCTAGATCATGATGCAGCAGAATTGTGGCGACAAACGGCTGGGGTTCGCGACAAGAAAGGACGTATACGTGGAACTCGCGAAACCGCAAGAGATGCCAGGGCATCGATGCGTATTTCACTAGACCAGCCTCTAGCCTCCGAGAATCGGAAAGACGAATTTGCTAAGATTCTGGAGCTTAAGGCGCAGAAGATGAAAGAGAGTGAAATTGCCAACCTTGTAGAGATTGAGGTGGAAAACGGAAGAAAGATAAGGACCTGCTACAAGTAATTCATATTTTCATCAAACCTCATGCTTCATTCATGTTTAAGGCCATCTGGTAGAGTATTGTTTGGATTAGTTTTGCAAGGAAATGATGGTAATATCATTAGAGGTTGGTATAAGTTGAATAACTGTCTTGCAACTAACTCAATATTAAGTATCAATTCAGCAATGTTTCTATGAAAATTTGAACAATAATGACACAATCAAGAAGATGGTGTCTACGTGGTTTGACTAGCCGATGCCTAAAGCATGAAAACTAAGCTTTGAGTCCAAGTTTGGTATAGGCAGTTGAGTTGGGGTTTGAGTTGCTGGTACTGTCTTTTAGCGGTTTGACCCCAAGGAGTTTTTATATTTTTACAGTTAAGCAAGATCTAGTGAGGCAAACATGCCAAAACTACTAATACTTGATTGCTAATAATTTTTCAAGCCCAAGGACAAGTTTAAAATTCCCAGAAATCTGGAGCTCTGTCGCCCCGAACTCCCGGAGCGTTAACCTACCACTTCAGTCAAACCTATCATACTTCAAGCATCTGATTCAACATCAACTCAAATTCCTCAAATACAAGGTTACAAACCTGCTTAAACTTAAACAATTAAGACCAAGGTTCTTTACAAACTCGAGTCCTTACAGGAGGAGTTGACAAATACCGACTCACGCAAGGGTCTCATTACACAGTAATGGTGGGCTCACCAGAATCTCACATAGACTCTATCCCATTCCCGAACATGCTACAACTAATCATCACGTGCAAAAGGAAGTCAAACGAATGGTGAGCTTTTGAGAGTTTAGTAAGGTCATACCAGGACTACTAAAAATAATTACAAAACGATTCCAAAGAATTCAACCGACGATGATTTCCAATATACTTCAAACGATCAAAAAATTCAATGATTTCCAAAATGATCAAAATTCATCATAAATAGATACCAAAATAAACAATAACAATCACGACAGGTTCTAAAACGATCAATAAAAGATCACCTTCAAAGCCATCAATCCAAATACAATGATGGTTTTCCAAAGGATTTCAAGACACACACAGATCATTTGAGACAATCCTTTCCGGTCAATTCCGTAATAGTAATGGTAAGATACAATGTCAATAAAATCAAAGATGTTGATCTTGGGCGGTTGCAATGCCATTCAGCAAAGCCGTACACATGCATGATGTACCAAAATAATTACTAGTCCCACTGGGTACTAGCTTGCGTTTCATGCAAGATTCAAACCAGCCTTATAACGCCTCCTTATAGAACGGTTCTCACGTCAACACAAAATCAACAATATCAATGATCATTAACATAAGTTCAAATCACCGAAATCTATTTGGATTTCAATAACAATAAACATAATGAAATAAGTCATCATTCAGAATTCCAGAATAATCACAACAAACAGCAAGAACAACTGCAAATAGTTATCGAATTTAGGCACAACAATTCAGAATAACGAATACAAACAATTATCAAATTTGCTCAGCATGTGATACAAGGTGAGCATCAATAAGATTTCCAAACAACAGATACAAGTTCAATGTTAGGGTTTTTATGGATATTAGTATGCTAATATTAATTACAGGTCTCAATATTTGACAATAGTTATAAGCAAATCGAAGAATACTTATGAATAACAACTATCGCAATTAGGGCTCGGATAGTAGTCCTTACCCAAGGTTCGGATAGAAACCCTTACCTGGATCCGAGGCTAAGCTATTTAACCGGAAAGTCTATTGCTTGCCCAAAATGGAATAATCGAGTCATCAGAACATAGCCTACAATGCAATATTATAAATTAATACGGACTCACACATACTCCCAAAATGAATCTCCCTAACCGGGGATGTAAAATTACCAAATTGCCCTCAGGTGTAAAATTTCAAAAATGCCCCTCTCGGACATAAATCACCAAAACGGCCTTCCCATAAGTAGCATCACTAGAAAAACCTTCATGTATGTGAATTTACCCAAAAACACCCTTTATAGGTAAAATTACCAAAATACCCCATCTAGGTGGCAAATTACCAAAATACCCCATGGGGATTCCCGACACTAGAAAAATCTCAAGAATATCTTAAAGCACTATTTTTAATATTCTGAAGTCATTTTTGGGCTAAAAAATATTTTAGAAAAATTTCTCCTGAAAATATCGAACCGGTGTCCGGACCAAGTGCTCAGGGGTCAGTTTCGCTAAAAATACCTATCAGTCTCAGAATGGCCCGAGATTTTAGAATATGAAACATATCAGTAAAATAAATTTTTAGATTAAAGTAACTTAGTTTGTATGCTAATTAAATTGATAATTGTTTCTAATAAATACCCTAATTTAGCATCTTTCACGGATACCGAAAATTCCCAAACAATTCCAAAGCATACGTCTCGTAAAAATATCAGGGTTACAGTTTTCGAATTTGCCTAATTATGACCTTAACTATTTATTAAAATTCGGATAAAACTGCCTAATTTAATCCCCTACTTTTAGTGACAATGACACTTACTATGCAGATTCAAACACACACTATCGCACCTTTTTTACACACAGTAGCTTCTTCTTCCTTACGACTAGGCCACACACAGACACGTAAAACTCACACACTCACCCACTGCTACACACCATTACCCAGTTCTATACCTAAAACTCACACTTTAACACATTAACACACAATATTTACACACACGTGTACACATATACACACACTCCATCACACACGTAACACACACACACACACACACAGTCACAGACACACACTGAGTCACAGACACACACTGAACATACACAAACTCGCACACACAGACCCTCGGTCACACGTATAAACTCGCAACCCCCCCTCCAATTCACCCATATCCACACTCAAAATACACAATTACACACCACCGAGCTTCCCCCTCCCCCTGCGGCAATACACACACACGCACACACGAACAGACACATAATCTAACACACTGATTAGGGGGGAGAGATTACCCCCTTCAAAGTGTCCTTCAATTTCTCTCTCTCTTTCTCCCTCTCTGACTTTTGTTCGAACTCTTGCTCGAGCCCCTGCTTCCCTTTTTCTCTGTTCTGTTTCCATTTTTGTTGTCACTGTTCCTATGTTTCTATTTTTCCTCAATTTCTATTTTCCTCCCCAAACCTTTTCTTTTATTTTCTTTTTTTTAATTCAATCCATTCTTCTATAATTAATTGGTTTAGTCATCAGATCAAATAAGAAGGAGGTGGCATCTCCTTACACTGACTTTTCTGAGAAATTGACACATAAGGCATAATTTTTAAAAATTGCAAAATAGCCCCTAAAGTTTCCAAATTTTACAAAATGGCCCCAAAATCGTGAAATTTACATTTTTGCCCCACAACTCTCCTAATCTTTATTAATTAAATTAGATGTCACTAAAACATACAATATCACTCATTTCGTTATTTTTCATTACTAAAAACATTAATTATATTTATGTCCCCAAAGTTTTCCAAAATTACAAAAATGCCCCCAAAATTTTAAAAATTATATTTTTGTCCAAAAATTCTTTTAAGCTTCGATACTCTATTAGTACTCGAGCATTACCCAAAATTATCTCCTGTTTATTTTTTGGAGCACAAATGGTTATTTTAACCGGCTCCCAAAGTTCAGAATATTATATTCTCTCCACCTTATAAAAATTTCGTCCTCGAAATTTGCTCTTGGATTCCCTATTACTTATAACGTCCAAGCACCAGGCTTTCGCTGCGTCACTCTGATAACTACCCCACAGTAGTTGCGCTCCCTCTTACTTTCGCACCTAGATTCCTATTTCACAAATAGCCGAGTGTAACTGTTTAAATTCAAATCATAATGCTATACTGAAACCCTGTCAAGTATCACTTCACACTATTTCAGAACTTCACAAACAATGACTTAGCTGGTACAAAACTCAATGAGCAGAACCTACACCGCTCCGAACTTTGGGCATATCAATTAGATTAAGTCAAGCTCTACTACGGCAGACTTCCCCTACCTTCTGCTGATACTACACGAGAGATCCCATCATTTGTACAATTTAGTTATGATTGTAAGCTTAACTCTAAGATCAAGGCATACTAAAATACTAAACGATGGTCACACATGACCTGCGGTTTACCTAAGCTAACATGGGTAGGGGTAACCAATTCCTATAAGCACTTACACATCGCAATCACTAACCGAGATAATCAATCAAAGACAAAAAAACTGTAGCCACCCGACTTTCATTGCACACACTAATACCTCAAAGAATGAGTCTGAATTGTTGCCCAGTTGTCACCAAGAGACGTGTTATCTTAACATAGTTCCGTATTGCATATCTATGATTCTGCATACACTTCACAGAACGACGGAGAACTGTAACCACTGCAGTTGCGCTACACACTCTGGTGTCTTATCTCAATGAGTCCAAGCTGTTACTGAATTCGTCATCTAGAGATGTGTTCTCTTAACATAGCACAAAATTTGATTTTGGGTATCCATGCATTCATTTTCACTAGAGTGTAAGGTTCTAAGTTATCACATCACTTCCAATTCACAATCACATTATTTACAAAATCTTATAGCCTTATCCTTCGATCATCTATTTTAGTTAAACGTTTAAACCTTTTGGTTCCCAAAAGCAAGTAACATACGGTTTATCATCATGTGGTCAGTCAAGATCTTATACCGAATCATCGAATAGCTCATACAAACCTAATCCACGTTCCCAGAATCTATTCTTGCTCACAGATTATCTGAGGCTTAGGAATCTACCTAACCTCATATTATGGCAAGTGGAACTATGCAAATCCTAAATCAAGTAAGGATACACGTACTTAACATATTGCCGATTTTCAGATCATCGAATAACATTTAGGGGTCAAATGATACAATAATAGTAATCAGGCAATCAAAACACAAAAAACTTTAACAAAATCATGCCTATTGGTTCTCGAGATTTGCAATGCAAAGGTACGACATTCTAGTACAGTAACAATGACATAGGTCTAACAAAGCAAAGTCAACCTAGTGACTCGAAGCAATTCCAATCAGTAAGAGTTACTGGTCCTTAATAGAATTCGCAATTTTCCCATGGCCAATGGGCCAAAAAATATCCCATCAAGTCCAAATATATTCAAAAATAAATAAATAAATATTCTGAAGAAGATATAAGCCGACTGAATATGAATGACATCTTCCCCCAACGTCTTAGAGTAAGCTGACATTCAATTAAGTCGCACTTGAGATCAATATACATAAGACTGAATGAGAGGACATAGTAAAATTCGAAATTTCTTCTCGTACCCTTAGACCAAACTTTCAGTCTCAACACCAGTCATTTTCCAAAACACTATTCTTACTCATAAATAAAATCACCAACTTAACTACTGCTCATACCTTATGAACTTTCCCAATACGACTAGGGTTTCCTCTGACAATACACGGATGTTTGATTATAAAATCACCAATTCATACCTAGTATGATATCAAAATCCTGGACAACAAATGGAATGATGACCATAAAAGGATCTATATCCCAAACATAGACTGCACAATCACAGAGAACCACAAAACAATCAAAAACTCTCCCAACGGAGTACTTATCACAAGATCAGTTCCTAAATATAGGTTTCCACTCTCAATTGCTATGCAAAAGTAATGGGTACCAGGATATGACGCTCCAAAATCAAACAATATATGAGCATCTCATTGTTATCCTGTAGTATACGTGACATCACGTCATCGGATATTGTAACATCCTGAACAGACATTGAATAAAGCCTAGCTGATGATCTCGACCTTTGCCCTACTGGACTTGAGACTGCGAGGTCTGGCCCTACGACCTTGTCATATTCCCTAATGAGGAACACTGCTCACTGTTACACCCATTATAGGTGTACAATAAAAAGTTGACTGATTATTTCTCACAAACAGATAGTTTCGAACTTAATGCTCCACACTGCCATGCCTAGCATATCATCTGATCAATTTATAGCATAACTCACCACTTTGACTTCTCCCACGCATGACACATGGGGTGGCCAGAAAAGTTGACCCGCCACCCTGACCAGCACTCCATGTAGGTCAAACTTTAGAACTCTGCGATGGTTTAAGTCTAGTACCCTGAGCTGATCAAGTTTCATAACTTGATCGAATTTCAGAACTCTGTCTAGATCCCATATCATGCCCGATCGAATTTTAGAACTTTGTCTAAATCTCTATACCATTAAGTCAAAGTGGCCTGAATCCCTTATTCTACCCCAACCTCTAACCTTAGGCACCATGTTGTTCCAACTATAAAAATTTTGACTATCAGCTCCTACAGATCTGTTCTGGGAAAACTCTTGCCTCTGTCTCTCTATGTACCCCCTATGTTTGTTCATGCATTCTCTATTATCAGACTTAGACTGCTCCCATACAATGCTAAGTAAAGGCATTCCAAATAGCTTGCCAATCGAGCGAGATCAATGTATCTCTCAATCCAGGCCTGAGCCCCATTCAAATTTTCGGCATCTATCTGCCTCCGTCAATGACATTCTTACCGCAAATCAAGCGAGATGACATAACCTTATCTCAACCTCGTCTACCGACTCTCAATTTGTTGCCTTACATTACCAAATTCCCTTAACACATTTTTACGATTACTCGCTGGGAATACTGGTTGAAAACAATTCCTTAATTGTTCCTAAATAATATCAATAAATTGCTAATGAGTGATACTCTTCGCTACCATTTTCCACCACTAATCGGCCTCCTCTCTCAGTTTATACACATCAATTTCAATCCTTTGTCGCTTTACTTACAATTGCTCAAAATTTACACAATCAGTTGCTCAAAATTTCCTCAATTTTGCTAATCCAGTTTGCTGCCTCTATAGGGTCTAATAACCTCCTATAGCTAATCGCATTTCGTTTGTTAAGTTCACCCAAGATACTCTCATCTCGAGGTTGTGGTTGTGGTTAGACCTGATTTCGTACTCATGGTTACTGGTTAGCCAGATTCTACGCATCATCAGATCAGAATCGGGTTCCTAGTGTTCAGAACCGCAACCATCAGTTCTGGGTTCTACTATTTCCCTTATTAGGTAGAGGTGCCCCCTCTACAATCATAAAACCTACATACAGTATATTACCCAATCTAAATATTGTATGGACAAGTCTTTCCAATGCCGGGAAGAATTCCTGCTCATTCTATACAGCGTATTGGAATCTCATCTATCAGGGACCACTTGGCCCTCCATACTATTTCCACTATCTGTGCTCCGGGTGCGGACCATATAGATACAATGAAGAATTATCAGGGTGATACCTACATGGGTATAAAGAACAACACAATGACTAGTCAAAGGCAGACTTCCTAACTCTACCATCATCCTACCCCACTCTCATTAATCGGAATACAATTCTACAGAATCTTATTACCTACACTCTGTGGTTCTGTGCCTACAGAATCATATACCTATACTCTTAATACCACAAGACTGAAACTGCTCTAATGCCAACTCTAACATCCTCGGAAATTCGAAGTTCTGCCGCTCCGAACTCTCGGAGCATTAACCTACCATTTCAGTCAAACCTGTCTTACTTCAAGCATCTAATTCAACATCAACTCAAACTCCTCAAATACAAGGTTACAAACCTGCTTAAACTTAAACAATTTAGACCTAGGTTCTTTACAAACTCGAGTCCTTATAGAACGAGTTGACAATACCGACTCACGCAGGGGTCTCATTACACAATAGTGGTGGGCTCACCGGAATCTCACACAGACTCTAACCCATTCCCGAACATGCTACAACTGATCATCACGTGCAAAAGGGAGTCAAGTGAATAGTGAGCTTTTGAGAGTTCAGCAAGGTCGTACAAGGACTACTAAAAAAATTACAAAACGATTTCAAAGAATCCAACCGACGATGATTTCCAATATACTTCAAACGATAAAAAAATTCAATGATTTCCAAAATGATCAAAATCCATCATAAATAGATACCAAAATAAACAATAACAATCACGACGGATTCCAAAACGATCAATAAAAAATCACATTCAAAGCCATCATTCCAGATATAATGACGATTTTCCAAATGATTTCAAAACGCACACATATATAAAACACACACAGATCATTTGAGACAATCCTTTTCGGTCAATTCCGTAATAGTCATGGTAAGATACAATGTCAATAAAATCAAAGACGTTGATCATGGGCGGTTGCAATGCCATTCAGGCAAAGCCGTACACATGCATGATGTACCAGAATAATTACTAGTCCCACTGGGTATTAGCATTCGTTTCATGCAGGATTTAAACCACCCTTATAACGCCTCCCCATAGAACGGTTCCCAGGTCAACACAAAATCAACAATATCAATGATCATTAACATAAGCTTAAATCACCGAAATCAATTCGAATTTCAATAACAATAAACATAATGAAATTGAAACCAATAAAATAACCCTAGAGGGGGGTGAATAGGGTTTTAAGACTACTTTAAAAATTAACAAACAACAAACCTCAATCTCAATAACTCAAATAAGCAAACAACCAATCTCAACACAAATGTAAAACGATAATGTAAAGAGGCACTACAAGAAAAGATGGATTTAGCGACGGAAGGTATTCCGTCGCTAAAAGACTGATTCAACGACGGTATTTACCGTCCGTTTAAATCCGTCGTTAAAATTTTTTACCAACGGACCATTCTGTCGGTAAAATAATTTGCCAACGGATTTTTACCAACGAACTTTTAACGACGGAAAAACCGTCGCTAAATAGATTTAGAAAGTTTTAACGACGGAATATTAGCGACGGACTTATTCCGTCGCTATAGGTCTGTCCTTAATACGCACATCTGCTTTCTTTCTTTTCTTTCTCCCGTTTCTCTCTCTCTCTCTCACCCACCGGCGTTCTCACCTCCGGCGACCCCCTCTACGGCAACCCACCTCCGGCGACCCCCTCTACGGCATCCCACTTCCGGCGACCCCCTCTACGGCAACCCAGCCCCAGCGACACCCCTATCTTCCCCCCGACGTCGCGCCACCTCCGGAGGTGGTCACGGCCAGTCTTCAACGACCAGATCGATCTAGCGAAGTCTGCCTAGATCTTTGAGCTTCGGCCAACTCCGGTAAGTTCTTGTGTGCATCTATCTGTAATTGTTAATTGCCTTCTACCGTCACCTTAACAATCGAATCTATGGCTATGGCTTGATGCTACTGTTGCTATTTTTATATTTGCTTGATTTTGTTATCTATTTGTTACTTGTTATTGTTAACTTGAAGTGTTTAGAACTGATTTATTAATTTATCTCTAAATAAAAACTTCCTATACCATCTAAGTAATATGCCAGTAGTAAAATAGAAAGAAGCAGAAATTAGAAAATATATGTGAACTATCATGATTAATGAATAAATGAAAACTGGTTAAAAAAACAAAAAGAACAAAATTCTGACACTTGCTCGTTTACCCGCGAGTGCACATTTAGACATGGCTTGAAATCTAACAAAAACAAAAAGATGGTAAAAACATAAACAATGATGCGCACAAAGACATTGGAAAATATATCTACTTCTAATATATTATGTCAACAAGCTTGTTCTGAACCAGTTGCAACTTAAGCCTTTTTCAAATTTATGGCTGATGGAGAAGATCCATGGGATCGGGGGCGGTGGAGGTGAGCATAGCATAATTAACTCAGCGGGTGCAAACATACCCATATACCTAAATTGAACTAATTGAACCCTAAATTGAATGCCCCAAACCAATCGAACCCTAAATTGAACTAATAGAACCCCCTAATTGAACCCTAAATTGAAGTTATTGAAGCCTAATTAAATCCTAAATTGAATGCCCAAATCGAATCGAACCCTAAATTAAACTAACTGAACCCCTAATTGAACCCTAAATTGAATGCCCCGAATCAACCGAACCCTAAATTGAACTAATAGAACCCCCTAATTGAACCCTAAATTGAAGTAATTGAATCCTAATTAAACCCTAAATTGAATGTCCTAATCGAATTGAACCCTAAATTAAACTAATTGAACCCCTAATTGAATGCTCTGATCCAACCGAACCCTAAATTGAAATAATTGAACCCCCTACTTGAACCCTAAATTGAATACCCCAAATCAACCGAACCCTAAATTGAATCAATTGAACCCCCTAATTGAACCCTAAATTGATGTAATTGAACCATAATTAAACCCTAAATTGAATGCCCTAATCGAATTGAACCCTAAATTAAACTAATTGAACCCCAAATTGAACCCTAAATTGAATGCCATAATCCAACCGAACCCTAAATTGAACTAATTGAACCCTAAATTGAATGCCCCAAATCAACCGAACCCTAAATTGAACTAATAGAACCCCATAATTGAACCTTAGATTGAAGTAATTGAACCCTAATTAAATCCTAAATTGAATGCCCTGATCGAATCGAACCCTAAATTAAACTAATTGAACCCTAAATTGAATGCCCTAATCCAACCGAACCTTAAATTGAACTAATTGAACCCTAAATTGATTGCCCCAAATCAACCGAACCCTAAATTCAACTAATAAAACCTCCTAATTGAACCCTAATTTGAAGTTATTGAACCATAATTAAATCCTAAATTGAATGCCCTAATCGAATTGAACCCTAAATTAAACTAATTGAATGCCCTGATCCAACCGAACCCTAAATTGAAATAATTGAACCCCCTAATTGAATGTCCAAAATCAACCGAACCCTAAATTGAATCAATAGAACCCCTTAATTGAACCCTAAATTTCTGTAATTGAACCCTAAATTGAATGCCCTAATCGAACCGAACCCTAAATTAAACTAATTGAACCCTAAATTGAAATAATTCAAGCGCACCGGATATGTGCATTTTGAACAATTTTTTCCCATTTGAACATTGATAATTTGTTTCATAATTTTAGGTTGTTAATTGTGCATTTGAGAATTGTGATTATTGATCTGTGATTTTAGGTTGTTAATTGATGATTTTAGGTTGTTAATTGATGATTTTAGATTGTTAATTGTGCATCGAACATTTGAGATATTGAGATTATTGAAGGAGGATGGGACCCAATTGGATTGAATGTGTGATTTTTGTTAATTTTTATTGCATTGAGCATTTGAGAATTGAGATTGTTGACGGAGGATGGGACCCAATTGGATTGAGATACCTGTTGGTTAGCGCAGACACGGACACCACGTCTGATCGACGGTGTCTGACATTTAAAAAACAAATTAACGTATGCCGATGTGTCTGGAGGTGCGTGCCGGTGGGCATCGGACACGTGTCCGGAGGCATCGGACACGTGTCCGGAGGCGTCGGACACGTGTCGGTATGTGTCGGACACGTGTCCGGAGGTGTCAGACACGTATCGGACACCATATCGACACCCTATATGAGGTGTCGGAATTGAGGTTGTTGAATGTGCATTAAATTTAGGTTAGTTAGGTTAATGCGACATTTTTAGCATGCACCCCCTGGAATCTAATCGTGGCTCAAGCGCTGGCTATAATTAGCCCTAATTAGTCCTGATTAACAATATTTTAGTAAATCAATTAACCCTAATTAGCTCTAACGAGCCTAATTAGTTTTAATTAACCCTAAGAACCTGATGAAATTCAAATTAGCTGTAATTACCCCAAATTAGCCCAAATGAACCCAATTATGCGCATATTGATTGTAGTTAGCCTAATTAGTCATAATTTGCACTAACATAACCCAATTACGCCTAATTAGCGCTAGTTAGGACTAATCAACACTACTCGGCACCATCAAAACCCTAATTAGGACTAAATAACCCTAATTAGTCCTAATCAACCCTAATTAGCTATAATTATTCGAAACTAGCCCTCATTAACATTAATTAGCTCTAACATAACCCAATTAAGCCTAATTAGCCCTAATTAGGACTAATCATCACTACTCGGCACAATTAAACCCTAATTAGTCATAATCAACCCTAATTAGCTATAATTATCCGAAACTAGCCCTCATTAACATTAATTAGCCCTAACATAACCCAATTAAGCCTAATTAGCCCTAATTAGGACTAATCAGCACTACTCGGCACAATTAAACCCTAATTAGGACTACATAACTCTAATTAGTCCTAATCAACCCTAGTCAGCTATAATCATCCGAAACTATCCCTCATTAACATTAATTAGCCCTAACATAACCCAATTAAGCCCAATTAGCCCTAATTAGGACTAATCAGCACTACTCGGCACAATTAAACCCTAATTAGGACTAAATAACCCTAATTAGTCCTAATCAACCCTAATTAGCTATAATTAATAATCGTAATTAACCCTAATAACCCAGTTAGCCCTAATTAGCCCTTGTACATCCCATAATTACTCCATGTTGCCCAGAGATGGTTCAATTACTCGTTGTTTACAAACCCTGCCTTCTTTATATTAATTGTTGTTTTGAGAAGTCCATTGGCAACGAGATGGTTCAACTCGTTGCCAACGAGTTCTATTTAATGTGGAATTGGTAACATATGCAACGATCATTCTGCAGTTTTGATATTTCGGAAAGATTCTTGCATATCTTATCAATTTCTGAACACATGCATGCATAGAAACCCTTAGTTCCCGTTCAAAGGTACTCATTACAAAGTAATGCCTTGTAATGAGCCTTTGGATGTCCAGTTTGGACAGTTTGGAAAAGCTAATTGTTTATAAAACAGTATTTTGACTCATGCTTTATGTTCTATGTCGTGGATATTTGGTACACGTTCTCGTGTGTTTCTCCGGGTGCATACAGATCTGGTGTTCTAACATCCGTCAAACCTTCCTGAGCAAGGTTAGATGAATGTTAGAACACCTAATCGATGTGGTGTACTTGGAGAAATGCGGGGAGGTGCTGCCGAATTTTCCACAGACATCGGACTAAGCATGAGTTATTCACTGTTTTATAAACATGTGCTTTTCTGAATGGGATAGGACCACTACCTGTTCAAGAGTGGAGGGGAAATATGTAGACATGTTGTAACATTCATGCATTGATATTTACATCGGCAATGCCTAATCACTGGTCATTATTGAAGGTGGTATACAGTACGATAATTCAGTCGTCATGTCAGTCGATCGAAGTTGGATGAAAAGGAAGAATGCTGAAGATTTTGAGTGTCGCGTTGACGAATTTCTCGACTTCGCTTATGCGCATCCTGCACATGTTGACCTTGATAAGATAAGGTGCCCGTGCGGTAGATGTGAGTTGTTGCACTGGAGAAAAAGAATTGAAGTAAAATGGCATCTTCGTCGGTACGGTTTTATGGGTGGATACACAAGGTGGACGCAGCACGGGGAAACGATAGTATTGTCGTCCAACCTGGCTAGTCAAACTGAAGTTAGGGAGGAGGCACGATATGATTTTCGAGATATGATTATGGATGTTGGGCATGCTAATGTTGACTGGGGTAACGACAGTCCACAACCGCCGAACGAGGGGGCTCATCAGTTTTATGAGTTGTTGAGAGCTGCGGAAGAGCCGCTGTGGGATGGAGCTCCGAAACACACACGGCTGTCTGCGGTTAGTAGGTTATTACAGTTGAAATCAGACCACGGGCTGAGTGAGAAAGGTTTTAACGAGTTTGTTACCTTCATCAAAGAAATACTGCCCGAAAGTGAAAAGCTACCGCCGTCGTACTATGACGCGAAGAAGATGATGAGGAAACTTGGGTTGAGCTATGACCGGATAGATGCGTGCAATAACGATTGTGTATTATTCTGGAAAGAGAATAAGGATTTGTCATTATGTCCAGTGTGTGATCATTCGAGGTACAAACCGGACAAAGGGAAGAAGAAAAACATTGCATGGAAGATATTGCGATATTTCCCGGTCACACCACGGCTTCAGAGAATGTACTACTCCTCCAGTACGGCTGAACATATGAGGGCTCACCGTGAGACTCGCAGCAACGATGCCGATGTGCTGACACACCCAGCTGATGGAGAGGCGTGGAAGGAGTTTGACCGCAGGCATCCAGTTTTTGCTCAGGAAGTTCGGAATGTTAGACTTGGTCTGGCAACCGATGGGTTCAACCCTTTCGGTCAGTCTACCACGCCTTACTCCTGTTGGCCTGTTATTATTGTCCCTTACAACCTTCCACCAGGCATGTGCATGAAGAAGCCGTATATGTTCTTGTCGTTGCTTATTCCGGGG
The DNA here is from genome assembly GCA_033065855.1 of Escallonia rubra. Lineage (NCBI taxonomy): Eukaryota > Viridiplantae > Streptophyta > Magnoliopsida > Escalloniales > Escalloniaceae > Escallonia > Escallonia rubra. The sequence continues at coordinate 456,380 of JAVXUO010002357.1, forward strand.
CCGAAGAGTCCCGGTAAGGACATAGATGTGTATTTAAGGCCGTTGATTGATGAGTTAAAACAATTATGGAATCATGGAGTCGAAACATATGATGCATCCCTTAAACAAAATTTTCAGATGAGGGCTGCTTTGATGTGGACTATACATGATTTCCCCGCATTGGGAATGACGTGTGGCTGGAGCACACATGGGAAGCTAGCATGCCCTGCTTGTATGGGCGTGAACCCCGGTCATACGTTAAAGCACGGCGGAAAGGCCTCGTGGTTCGGATGTCACCGTAAGCTTTTGCCACCGGGCCATCAGTTTCGTAGGCAGAAGGATAAATTTGACGGGACAATCGAGCGTGAGGTTGTCACGCTGGACTACCCATCTGGTGAAGAAGTACTCTCACACCTGGAGGCACTTGATACTGACATACCACACGGTAAGGGTGTGCCGGATCAGAAGATTGCAGGGTTCGGGAAAGAGCACAACTGGAGAAAATTTTGTATCTTCTGGGAGTTAGCCTACTGGAGGACGCTCGTTATCCGAAACAACATGGATGTGATGCATATTGAGAAGAACGTTTTTGATAATGTGTTCAACACAGTGATGAATTTCAAGGGCAAATCGAAAGATCACCTTAAAGCGAGAAGGGATCTACAACAGTTGGGTGTACGCCGTGAATTGCATCCTCGGACAGTCAGTGGGAGGACCATACTTCCGAAAGCACCTTACTGTCTAGACAAGAAACAAGTGGAGAAGGTCTGTCAGTGGGTTAAGAATTTGAAGCTTCCGGATGGGTTTGCGTCCAACATATCTCGTTGTTGCAATGTATCGGAATGCAAGTTCCAAGGGATGAAGAGTCACGACTGCCACGTATTCATGGAGAGATTCATTCCTATTGCCTTCCGGGGACTGTTGCCACGGGTTGTTTGCGAGACTTTGACTGAATTATCTCATTTCTTTCGAGATATATGCTCTTCTACGATCCGGGTGAGTAACATGGAAGTGCTTGAGAAGAACATTGTGGTGACGATTTGCAAGCTGGAGAAAATCTTCCCACCTTCGTTCTTTGATTCAATGGAGCATCTGCCTGTTCACTTGGCATATGAAGCTAAGATGGGTGGACCCGTGCAATATCGGTGGATGTATCCCTTCGAGAGGTAATCCTTAAATTGTTACAGTTGTTCGTTTACACTTAATGCGACATCTGTTATCATTGATATTCCACCTAACTCGATTCCCTAAACTTCTAGGTTCATGTTCCATTTAAAGAAAAAAGTCCGTAATAAGGCTCGGGTTGAGGGCTCAATTGCGGAGGCTTACGTAATGGAAGAACTTGTAAACTTTTGTAGTCAATATTTCGGTTCGGATGTTGGTACAAGGTTAAATCAACTAGGCCGAAATGATCCCGGAGCAAGCACAAATTTGGAAGGGCAATTGTCAATATTCAAGCAGTCAGGTAGTCCGTTCGGCCGAACGTATACTCGATGGCTAACAGATGAAGAGTACAGTGCTGCAACAATATATGCCCTTCTAAATTGCGATGAAGTTTCGGCATTCGTTGAGTAAGTTAAAGTCTTAATTCACTTACATTGTTGTACATAATTGAAAGTGTGTGTTAAGCGAGTTAAATGCATATTGGTTTGCAGTGAGTTCGATGCGGAATCTTTAATCACTGATCCCGCTGGACTTGAATCTCATCGGAAATCACAATTTGTACAGTGGTTCAAAATCCGTGTAAGATTATTTAACGAAATTATATTATGTGTTATATACAGTTCTGTGGCCAATTAGTATACTGATTTATCCTTAATTTTTACCGTCATCTACAATAGGTTCAGTCAATGGATAGACCAGTGGCCTCCTGCTTGAAATTACTAGCCGAAGGCCCTAACAAACAAACATCCTGTTACGGAGGCTATATCATCAACGGGTTTAGGTTTAACGTAAAAGATGATGACCGAACAAAACAAACCCAAAACAGTGGAGTCTTGGTCAACGGCGACTGTTATGCCGAGAATTGCATGGATTTTTACGGAGAGCTAGATGAGATTGTTGAGCTAACATATCTGGGTTCCCAAAACCGCCTGGTAATGTTCAAGTGTACGTGGTTCGATGTCACATGCAGTAGAGGAATCCGTGTTAGCTCTCAAGGGATTGTAGATGTCAATGTCAAGTCAAGACTTGCATCAGACGAGCCCTTTGTGTTTGCTAGTCAAGCTGTACAAGTCTTTTACGCGGAGGACGTCGCCAATCCCAAATCTCATTGGTATACAACTATCAAGTCCAAGAAATTGCCCGTGACATATGACAGTGAGCTAGACTCCTTTCAAGCCGACCAACCACGTGTCTTGTTCCCTGTTGAGGTCAACAACGAGGAGGACGATCTTCCTCTTCCAACAACACTTCTTGTGGGAGAAGAAGTCGTAGATGATGACGCGGAAGATGTTGAAAGTGTTGGAGATGATGTGACCGAGTCTACTGATGAAGAGGATGAATTAGAAGATGAAGAGGACGACGAGTCCCACGAAGAAGAGGGCGACGAGGATAGTGATGAAGATGATTCGCAAACTGAAAATGATTGACTTGTAATGTTGTAACATCACGGGAAAAATGTAGTAACATTTTAGAACTTGGTGTTTATTGATGTGTTTTTGCACATCCGTTCATATATATATATATATATAGTGCCGATGATGATTTATGCCTAAATTATTGTTTTTCACGTGTTAATGTCTTTGTATATAATATATATGAAGTCAGATATGGATAGGATACGGGCTATTCGTGGCCGGGCTGGACGCCGAGCTGCTTCCTCCCCAGTTAGTCCCACCTCGTCATTGCCTACTGATGACGAGGCACAGAGTGATCGCGGACAGCCATCGGGGGCCCAGCCCCAGCCGTCGCCGTCTTCCGTGGGTTCTACCTCAGGTATAGTTGATAACGGTGTTTCGTACATTTTCGCTAGCCTTATATTTGAACTGTATTAATGTCTGTGTTTTGTAGGATCTCGACGAGGCCGTGGTCCGACACGCGGGGTACGCATCGACCCCCAGCGTAAACAGAGAGTTACGCTCACGCAGGAGGGCCTGTAAGTACTAAAAATATCACCTCATGCCTTATGTTTAAAATTTTTGGGTGTTAATTTATATTTGAACTGTATTAATTAATTTAATTACTTCTTTGGCAGGATCCTGGAGAATATGGCGAGGACGAAGATCGGCGTTCTTGTGAAGGGTCGATTCTTCGAGCCAAGCCTGTACTGGAAGGACTGAGATGCCGCTGCGAGGGAGGCCCTATGGGAGGAGTGGCTAGTACGGTGAAGTATTTTTTTCAGCGTTAGTGAATGTTAAATTACATTTTGCTTGATGTTGTTAATTTGTGTTATTGAATGCATTACAGGAGGGGTTCACGTTTGATACGCCTGAGCAGCAGGTACTGGGGCAGCAGGCTTTCTTTGCCTACATCGGCAAGAATTACCGCCGATGGCTCCACGATGCACGGGACCGGGCGAAGAAGGCACTGCCCGCGGGTGCCCCGATGACGGACATGACGAAATATCCCCCACATTGGATATCTCACCGTGTATGGGGGGAGATGATAGATCGGTGGGCTGCGGATCCAGGTTGGGACGCCAAGAGTAAGAGCGGGGCTGAGAACAGACAGAACAGAGATCCGACGCACACGGGGGGGTCGGTGCCACACGACATCGTCCGACACATGAACGCGGTCGAGCACCCGGATCTAGAGGAGGATGAGGTCATAGCTCTGACCTATACTCAGACGCACGTGCAGAAGAAGGACAAGGACGAGACGCACCAGGCGGGCGACTATATTTCAGATATTGCCCGGCGGATCGATGTGAGTCAATTTATTTAAGTTAATGTTTTTTCTTTCTATCCTCAATGTATGTTTCGTTAATTAATGCCCTAACATATCGTTAAACCACTATTTTTGCAGGCCTCGTATGAACAGCTAAGGGGGTCCGAGCAGCAGTCCGGACAGCCATCAGCGTCCACTAGTACGGCTGCGAGTACTGGGGGGTTGAAGCGATGGCTGGATACGCCGGAGGTCGTGAATCGGCCGAAAGGCCGCATACGCGGCCTGCCTAGCACGACTCCTCGTGCCGTGATAGGAGCGTCCTCACCCCCTGCTGCCCCTCCACAGACACCAGCTCCTCGGCCTCAATTGGACGACGAGGAGATCCAGCGCATTGCTACAGTGTGTGCCGGATGATGAGGGAGCAGGGCACTGCTGGACCGGCCGCCCCGGCCCCGGATCAACAGGATCCAGATCCGGGACTCGGGAACCCCTGATGAGCCCTTCCCGTGCCCGTTCCTAGCTCCCCCCCCCCCCTGCCACCCCCGCCCGGCTTGTACTCTTCTCCCCTCTCCTAACCGGCTATATCCGGTTCCCGGCTTGTACATGTATGAGTTTTTTTTATAATAAATATTTTTTATAATTGATTATATATATTTCTTTCTGTATTGATTATTGCGCGTTGTTGTTGAGAATTGAAAATTGCATTGCAGGTATAGGTAATTGAAAAATAAAAAAAATTCAAAAAAAAAATTGACTTTTGGCGACGGATTGATTCCGTCGCTAAAGTATTCCTTTCAATCAGTTATTTAGCGACGGAATATTCCGTCGCTAAATAAGTTTTTTAGCGACGGAATATTCCGTCGCTAAAATATTTAATCCGTCGCTAATTGGACAAAAAAGAAAATAAATTAAAATTCTAAAAATATAATTAGCGACGGAATATCCGTCGCTAATGAAAAATAATTCCGTCGGTAAAAATCACATATTTAGCGACGGATTTAAAAATTCCGTCGCTAAACTATTAGTGACGGGCTTTTATACGAGAGATTTTTAGCGACGGTGAATCCGTCGCTAATTCTTTTAGCGACGGATTTTGGGCTTTTAGCGACGGATTTCCCCGTCGCTAAAAGCCTGTTTTCTTGTAGTGAGAGAAGGGTTTAGAGATACTTGACAAGGAGAATTAAATGGTTCGGCTCGATATACCCACAAGCCTACGTCCACCCCTTCAAGGAAGTCCCTTGAAAGGCCCTAGAATCCACTAGTACGATCTTCCTTACGGGTCAAGATCGAACCTCTTGCAATCCCTTGATGCTATGCCCACATCAAGAACAAGCTTTGACAAACCCAAAGCTCCAAAGCTTGACAACCCCAAGTTTTGATACAAGAACCTTTCAATGAAGAAATGTGTACAAGATTTCACTCTCAATAAGTAGATGAGTACAAGTTGAAGTACTAGAATAAGAGAGATGAGTGTATGATGACTTATGAAAGTGTATATCTCTCTAATGTAGGCTCACAATAAATGCTCTCTTGAAATGGATCAGAAATCAATGAAAACAAGAGAGATTTGAACAATTGCTTTGATCTTTGAGAATGTGAAAGATAAGAGAGCTTTGAATGCAATTGATGAATGAAAACTATGCCCAAGATGAGTATTTATAGAGGTGGGAATAAATATGACCGTTTGGAGTTCGGTAGGGCATTAAATGCGCCAAACGGTAAATGCAGTCGACTGCAATGCACCATTGCAGTCGACTGTAACCCAAAAGTAGCCGTTGGAAATTCAAATTTCCAACTTGCAGTCGACTGTAATCCATTGCAGTCGACTGCAAGTTGGAGGTGGGTTCTTACTTGCGTGGAGGTGCCACAAAGGCTGCAGTCCGTGTCAGCTTCCAAGTGTACAAAGTGGGAGACAGCAAAGACGGAGTAAGGGCTGAGGGCAAGGCTTCTCAGACGGGCCGTGAGGAATGGCAGTGCTGCGAAGGCAAAGCTAAGACGAAAAGAGCCGGCAGTCGATAGTCCAAGTCAGGGTCCAATGCTACGGTCCAAAGTTACGTTTCTCTCACTAGAATCCAAGAGCTCCCAAATTCTAGAGTGAGAAAGTGATTTTGTAAGAAAAGCCAAGAGTCCTCTTTTGAGTTGTAAAGTTCACTATTTATAGGAAACAGGGTGCTTATGTCATAAAGTGCCACATGTCGTCCCCTGGGAGTGACACGTCACCAGGGGGGTCCCAAAATACCGGTTCTCCATTGGACTGCCGGTTCCTAAATTCGCGTTGCTTGCCCCACACAGCGTCGCTCTACCTGTCTGAGAAGACTGACCATACCGCGGTAGCATGATCAGAGTAAGCCCGTTGCCCCAGCCACCAATCCAAGCCCTTACTGAATCCCATGAGGCGCGTCAAGAGATGCGCGGAGAACCTGACAGCGGTGAGGGTTACCCCTGTAGCCAACTGCCAGGCGGACTAAGTGTGATGCCCTCCGAGGACCTGCTCCCGTCCCGGAGTGACCCGTGGGTCATTGTCCTGGTGATGTCAACGATTGACAGTAACGTGAGTGGACATGGTCGCAGCTCAGTGCTCCGAGTCCGTGGTGAGGGGTCCTCGTACCGGAGCCCCCTGTGACTGTGACGGCGATGGCTATGAGGTTGTGAGCCCATCCCGGTACGAGGCCGAAGCCCCTCTTTTGATTGAGACGGCGATGGCTATAAGGTTGTGAGCCCATCCCAGTACGAGGCCGAAGCCCCCCTTTTGATTGAGACGGCGATGGCTATAAGGTTGTGAGCCCATCCCGGTACGAGGCCGAAGCCCCCCCTTTTGATTGAGACGGCGATGGCTATAAGGTTGTGAGCCCATCCCGGTACGAGGCCGAAGCCCCCCTTTTGATTGAGACGGCGATGGCTATAAGGTTGTGAGCCCATCCCGGTACGAGGCCGAAGCACCCCCTTTTGATTGAGACGGCGATGGCTATAAGGTTGTGAGCCCATCCCGGTAGTATGCAACATGATTGTGGCGCATGAGCGCGGTGCTTATAGCACGAGACAATACCTGGTGCCTGGGGCACGTGTTGTGAAAGTGGTGCGGCGACGATCGTCGCGAAGCAATACTTGGTGCCGGGGCACGTATCATGAGAATGGCGCGAGGGCGCGGCGACGAACGTCGCGGAGCAATATTTGGTGCCGGGGCACGTATCATGAGAATGGCGCGAGGGCACGGCGATGAACGTCGCGGAGCAATATTTGGTGCCGGGGCACGTATCATGAGAATGGCGCGAGGGCGCGGCGACGAACGTCGCGGAGCAATATTTGGTGTCGGGGCGCGCGTCGGGTGTCCGGAAGACAGGATGTGAGCTAAGTGTACCTGTCATAACAAGATAATGAATGCAACATGTAGTAGTGACAAAGTTGGGAGTGATGGTATGCGGTCGTCGGTGACGGGTCATTCGGCTGTAACGTGCAACTTTGGGTGATGGGCATCGCGGCAGCGGCGTGCGGTCCCGGGCGACGGACGTCGCGAGGTTGATAGACGACAGACGTCGTGAAGTTGATGTACGAACGGATGGCGGGAGGTTGATGTACGAACGTCCGTAAGGTGATGCACGACGAACGTCGCGAGGTTGATGTACGAACGTCCGTAAACATCGCGGAGGTGCAAAGACTCGGGAAAACAAGTGCGCGCAGGAGGGAAGGCCATAGGCCAAACATTGGGGGGAAGGCCAAGGCCACCACCCCTGGGGAGGCCGAGGTCGACCCCTTGGTGAGGCCGAGGCCGACCCTAGGGGGTGACTAAGGTAAAAGGCCAACTCCCATGAAGGGAGGCCAAGGCCACTCCCCCCCTTCGGTGAACTTCGGGCGCGCCGACGGTAGGTGCTTTGATGAGCAAAGACGAATCCGAAAGTTGTGTTGCGACGAGCATGCTACCAAGAATTGTACCCACATGATGAACAAGGTGCCAGAGTCATGTACGAAACGTACAAAGCGAAAAAAGTGCAAAAAGGACTTTGCGCGAAGAGTGAAGAATCGGGGGGGAAAGGCCAAGGCCAAACCCCCATGGGAGGCCGAGGCCGACCCCATGACCTTGGGTGAGGCCGAGGCCGACCCCATGGTCTTGGGTGAGGCCGAGGCCGACCCCATGGGGTTGGCCAAGGCCTTTGCCCGTTGACCCTGTTGCTCCGGTTGCGCCGTCGGTCGACATTTTTGGTAAGGTGTTTGGGTGATCTTGGTGTGACGATTGCGCTAGCGTGAGCGACGTTAATGCAAAATAAAAAAAGTCTAAGTCGCGCACGAAGCACGTGAAGCGAAAAAAACACGTGTCTTGGGTGCGCGGGCACTGACCGGTTTGATGCGCTGGAAGATTAACCGTTGACAATGCTGACGTGTTCGCGCGTAGTGGGACCCCTAGCGCGCCATTGGGTCTGACCAAGATGGGTTGGGAACATAAGCCCCCTGCGTGCGGTGTGCGCGGAGGGGCAAACCGAGCGGGCGCCGCACGCATAAGCATTAATCGATGAGAAAAAAGTGCCGGGCTAGAATTTGGGGGAACGGGCGCTATAGTAACGTGAAACGCGGTGGGGCGTAAATTCCGTTGGAAGATGCAAAGTTTCGAAATTTTTTTTTTTTTGGGCGAAAATAAAAAGGTAACGATCTCAGCATAACGGTGAGCTCGAGAAAGAAAGAAATAGCGGAAGCAAAATGTAACACGCCTGTCCGTTGGCGTTAGCGTGAAAGACAGAAAATAGCGCGACAAAAAAATGTGCGGAAGATGGGTTGCGCGAAGAATTTTGATAGCGACGTTAGGTTATGAATGTGAAATAATAATGTTGTTTTGCTAAAAAACAACGCGTTGGAAAAAAAAGGCGGCGTTAAGAAGTGGAACGCTAAAAGAGTTGTTGGGGATTTTTGGGGGGAGACTTGGAATTTGAATTGATGTGATGGATTTGGGGGGGAAAATTAGGTGGGAAGTCTTTCAAGACTTGAGAAAGAGAGAAAGAAAGACTTAGCCAAACTAAAGAGAGAAAGGAGAGAAAGAAAGGAGAGGAAGAAGAAGAAGAAGAAGAAGAAGAAGAAGAAGAAGAGTTGGATCTTGAAGACCCATGAGAGTGAGAACATCACAAGAAGCCAAGAGGATGCAACAAGGTAAGAGAGGAGGGGCAAGTGGGGGAAGGGGTGGCCATGGGCCAACCGCGACGGCGGCCGAGGCACACCGCCGGGCCGAGGCCGAGTGTGGGGGAAGGGGGGGGGGCGTGGCTATGGGCTGAAGGGAAGGGGAGATGGGGGAGGGCGACAAGGGCCGGCCGACCAAGTGGCCGAGGCCGACCAATGCCGTGAGGTCGAGGCCGACCAAGGCTGCTTGGCCGAGGCCGAGGTCGAGGCCGTGGCCCGACGCGGGCGCGGCGCGGGCGGTGGAAGGGGGAGAGGAAGTGGAGGGGAAGAGGGAGAAGGGGAGAGGGGAAGGGGAGAGGAGGAGAGGGAGAGGAGAAGGGAGAGGGAGGAAGGAGGAGGGGGAAAGAGGAGGAAGGAAGGAGGAGGGGGAAGTGAGAGGAAGGAAGGAGGGGGAAGGGGAAGGAGAATGAGGGGAAGGAGAAGGAAGGAGGAGGGAAGAGGGAGAGGGAAGAAAGGAGGAAAGAGAGAGAGGCGCGGGCCGAGGCCGCGCGGGCCGAGGCCGCGCGGGCCGAGGCCGACCGGGGGCGCGGTGTGCACGGAGATGTTTCTCACGGCGCAAAGGGGGATGTTGGTGGATTGCCGAAAAAAACACGGAAGAAGCAAAGTGTGCGACGGCGGGGCGGAGCTAGCGGGCGATCAACGTTATCGCCGGGCGACATGTTTGATGATGACGACGTCGCACCGGTTGAAGAAGCGGAGGTGCCGTTGAGCTTCCTTGGTAGGGCGAGGAGCTTTGATGCAACGCCAAGCCACAGCAATATTTTGTTGACGGCGAAGGGGGCGGTGCCCGGATGCCCACCCAAGGAGCTTTGGAGGGAGCTTGGCCAGCGAGTGGGTGCGGATGTGTTTTTGGGTCCTTTCGGTGCGTCGTCGATGGCAGAGGGTCCGATGGTTCCTTCGCCGTATGTTCGTGCGCCGAGCGGGGTGTCGCTCCGGTGATGTCGCCGAGATACATGCCGGGTTTGTTGGTAGAACGACTAGATGTGCCGTGGTCGCCGGTGATGTTCAAGGGCCATAATACCATGCCGGTGGGGTGGAATTTTTGGTGCATGTATATGTTGGAGCAGTCGGGTTGGGGGGAGAGATTGGAGACGTTGGGATTGGTGTCGGCGATAGAGGCGACGTTCAAGGTGATTGATCCGGTGAGGGACTTTAAGGGCTTGGCGTTGTTGCTTTCGAGATGGAGCTCGCAGACGCATACGTTCATCACGGCGTTTGGGGAGATTGGGCCAACGCTTCTCGACGTGATGATGTTGACGGGGTTGCCCATGCATGGTACGGAGAATGCTTGTGAGCTGGAGTTGACGGCGGCGGAACAGTTGACGGTAAAGGAACTGCAGGGGTTTGCCGCGTTGATAAGGAGCAATCGCAGGGTACGTACAGCGGGTGGCTCAAATACTTCTATGGTACGGCGACTGCGTTATCCGGGCAGAAGTCTGCGTCGGTGAGCAATTTTCGCGCGGGTCCTTGCTATAAGGACAAGAGATACGAGCTAGCGGGGTTTCTTATCATGTTCTTGTCGAGGTACGTGCTTATAATGTCTTCCCTTTAGTATTGTTGCATGTTGTACTTCCATTGTTCTTGTATGCGTAGAGTGCTAAATTTTATACTTAGAGAAAAAAACGTGTCGGAAAGATAGTGTAGTCATATTGCCATGCAACAGAGTTTACGTTCAGAATAGGGCGAGAAGGTTATGATAGACATTGTATGCTCTTATGCTTGTAGGTTTGTATTTGAGGGGACGCCGGAGGATGGCGTGTCCCTGAGGGTATTCAAGTTGGCTGTACGTATGGCTGGTGGGGGGCGCGTCGGGCTGGCCCCCATTTACTTAGGCACGCAGTACTCTCGTCTAGATCAGTTTGCCAATGATGTACAGAGGTCGTACGGACGCTATCAGGTGACGACGTACGTAGACTGGATGTTCTTGCAGCGGTATCTATTCGAGGTCTACATGGATTATCGGCCTCGTGATCTTCCCTTAGTGCATCCGTCGCCGCGGATGATTACGGTGACTCGGCCGGGCAAGTCACGTGAGGTTGCGGCTTGGTACGCAGGTGGCCGAGTATATGCCTGGGTGGGCGGGAAGAAGCCCGGGCGTGATTTGGCAGACATTTTTGACGATCGAGATGAATGCGTTCCCCGTGCGTATACCGGCATGCATTATTTGTACGGTACTCCTCCATGGATGGATCTGCAGGACACTGTGGTGCGACTACACGGGCGAGATGAGCTGACGGACACGGCGGTGGCCTTGCTAGTGGCGTACTTTCCAGGGTGGCTACCCGTATTGACTGATGATGGCGGGAAACCGGCTGAGAACAGATATTATGTGGCGAGATACAGCCCCGATCGATTGTCCTCGAGCTTTGGTTATGATTTAGAGCCCCCATGTGGCTATACGAGGGCGTGGGAGGTGAGGAAGGCTTTTGGGTATACGATCTCAAAGTGGGCGCGGAAGTGGCCGGTACCGACAAAGGAGTGGAGGAGGCCCGGGACGCTATCGACGGGAGTCGCGACGGTTGAGTATGTGCGATGGTGGGATCGGGTACTGGCGACATGGTCGGAGTGGTTGTCGTAGGAGCCATCCGACAGGCAGGAGGTCGATGTCTTTGCGGGGGACAGAGGACTGAGACTTGTTACAGCGCAGGTCGCGAGGCAGAACGGCATGTCGGTACTACTTACAGGCGTATTAGATGATCCGGTGCCAGCACGCGCGCCACGGGCGCCGGCAGCAGCAGGTGGTCCGAGGGTGCCGGGTGCTGGCAAGGGTCCCATTTCGTCATTGAGAGTAGGTATGATGGGGGGTGCACAGCGGACAGGCGCAGGTCCTTCGACGGGTGGTGGACGTAGGCCGAAGAGGTCGCGAGAGGTGCTGGAGGAGTGTGACTCCGAGGTTAGTGTAATGCTTTACTTTCGTTGTACAATTGCCAATTATCATGTTAAGTGTTCTCTAATGCTCGATTCTCTCCCCTTTTTTTTTTTGACAGGAGTTTGATGATGATGGTGGTGCCATTGACGTGGAGTCAGACGATACCACAGAGTATGCGGAGGCCGTTACTGATGATACTGAGGGGATGGATCTTGAGGCAGCTGAGGAAGATGGTGAGGCAGATGTAGATGCGGCCGATGAGGTCGAGGAGATGGAGGCCGAGCCGGCCTATGAGGGAGGGCCGATGGATAGTGAGGCCTTCGGGGAGGCCGCGGCGGTAGAGCAGGCAGCGGCCTACATTGTGGAGCCAGTCAGTCACCCGGAGCAGACAGCAGCATATGTTGTGGAGCCGGTCGTGCCAGTTGGTCATTCGAGCCCGTCACCTGTCTTGGTCGAGGATGTATTCGGTGGCCCGATGGGTCACACGTTTGAGGGTGATGATTGGTGGGCACATGCGGGGGCACATGCCGGGTTGCCGACCACACATGCGGTGGTTAGAGATTCGTTGCCAGGACGCAGTGTACCTGATTCGTCTGTTGTGGAGCCGATAACGGATACATTTTCGGGGTCGGCCGTGGATACGGGTGATGCACTGTTGGCGATGCATGCTGCCACCGTTGGCATGAGATCAGTGGGTGGTAGGGCGACAGGGGTTGATGCTGCTAGTGGCGGGTCTTTAGTCGAGCAGGCAGACGGTATGTCCTGGGAGGGCCTCGGGTTGTCTGATGCGGTGGTCCAGCGGTTGGAGATGATTAGGGCGAGACAACCCCAGACATTTGAGGGCTCTATTACCATGCGGGGCATGGCATTGTTCAAGGCGATGTTTGCCGCCCTTGTGGACTGGCTGGCGACACTTAGTACGGTGCCGACCTCGACTTGGAGTTCAGAGATGAGGTCAGAGTTTATGTTAGAGCTCGAGCCGTTCGTAGCTTTTGGCTTCCAGTTGGAGTGGTTGTCCGACTATGTCCATTGTAGAGGGCCGAGTGTTGAGGCCATGGCTGGACTGACTGTGGTAGGAGCGCAGGAGGTGGCGTGTCAGGGCCGTAGGCGTATGCTTGATGCGGCGTTGACAGATGTGACGCGAGAGGTTTCTGAGATACGGGCCCGGCTTAGCGAGGCGGAGGCTCGGCAGGCAGAGATAGAGAGACAGCGGGCCGAGTTGGAGCAGAGATGGTCCGACTTACAGGTGCAGCGACAGACTCTGGAGTCGTATACTTCTGATACTGTTGGTGTACTGCTCACTTCTTTACGCTATATGTGATGTACTTTTCATTTTGCTAGTAGTCATTGGTCCGTAGCGACCTACAAACCTGTGACCTGTATGCATTTTGTTGATATTGATATAGCAGTTGTATGGTTATTTTGTACCTGTGTTTGTTGTGAGGTGATGCTTAGCTTTTGATGTGCTCGTATGTCTTGCATGTGGTGTCCTCCCGTTGTGGTTCCCCCTTCCCCGCCCATAGCAAGCGACTTAGTGAATGATGTGTAAATGAAAGAGTGCGTTACATACAGTAGTTGAGGCGAGTGAATGATCTTTGCATTGATAGTATTTGGGCCAAAATGCCATTACATGAAGAAAGCAAGAACTTGTAATAAACAACAAAAGTTACAAGTCATGAACATGTGTGCATATACAAAAAAATGTTGTGTAAATGTTCTAAGCTTTGGGCGGGTAGGGCTGGGGGAACACTCCGCTGTTGGTCATGCATAAAACTTCTTCAAATAGCGACCGTTGATAGGTGCCGTGATTTGTCCGTCTTCCGTGTTGAGCAGGAGGTAGGAGCCGTTGTCTCTGGCTTCATGCACTTGAAGTGGTCCTTCCCAATTCGGTGTGAACTTGGGGGCTGACATGTTGGCGCGTACATGTTTGGCGGCTTGAAGAACAAGGTCGCCCTCGACGAATGTTCGTTGCTTCACAGTCTTTCCATATGCCTTGGTGAGTTGTTCGTGGTATTTCTTCATACGGCGCAAGGCATTGGCTCTCCTTTCATCAAGTCCTTCAAGGGCGGTCATTCTGGTTTCTTCCTCTCCAAGCCCACTGCTTAGGGAGAGTCTGGCTGATGCGACTGTAATCTCGGCTGGTACGACACACTCGTCCCCGTAGACAAGGGAAAAGGGTGTGGTCTTTGTCGCTGTATGCTTGGAGGTTCTGTAGGCCCAAAGTGCGAGGCTTAACTTCTCGGACCATGAACCACTTCCATCATGGACCATTCGTGATAATACCCGCAGTAGAGTTTTGTTAGAAGCTTCGGCTTGACCATTCCCTTGTGGGTAGTAAGGAGTGGATGTAGCGTGGTTGATGTTGTATCCTTCCATGAAAGCTCGGACATCCCTGTTGATGAATGGCGTGCCGTTGTCGGATATGATGCACCGGGGGATACCAAAGCGACAGACGATGTGTTCGCGCAAGAAGTTGGCGATGGCGCCTCCCGTGGCTCGCCGTAGAGGTATGGCTTCGACCCACTTTGTGAAACGTTCCGTCGCAACCATGATCCAAGTGTGACCCCGTGATGTTGGGTGGATGGGGCCTATGAGGTCGAGCGCCCAGGAGTGAAATGGCCAAGGGGCTAAGATCATGCGGAGATCGGACGTCGGTGTGTGCATTCTGTCGGCGTGTCTCTGACAGGGTTGGCAGTGTCGAACATGAGAGATCGCGTCAGATTCCATAGTTGGCCAGTAGTATCCCATCCTTAGCAACTCTGCATACAACTTCTGAGAGCCTTGATGCTCACCACAATCACCGTTATGCACTTCGTTAATCACCCCGACTGTCTGGGCACCCTGTAGGCATCGCAGGGTGCGTCCCGAAAATCCCTTGCGGAATAACTCTCCTTCCGTCACAAAATACTTGACCGACTTGCGCTTGATAGATCGTGCCGAGCTGCGGTCAGGCGGTAGAACCCCGTGGGATAAGTACTGGATGAAAGGCTGGCGCCAGTCACCTTCGACGTTAATGACAAGAGCTTCAGTATTGTCCGGTGCGTACGAACACTCGGTGCAGTCCCCTTGTATGTCTGAGGCATCCTTGGCCATGGATGGCCAATAGAGGCCCATACGCTGGAGGCGACGGTATAAAGGGGGACCGTCGAGGCCACAACACTTCTGATGGCCGAGCTGTAATTTGTGCTTTGCTTCTTCCGGTGCCAAGCACCTGGCCAGAGTGCCTCCGGGGCATCGCCTGTACAAGACGTCTCCCAACATCAAGAAATCTGCAAGGGTAGATGCGGTAGCAAGAGATGGCGCCTTAAGTTGGTCGACAATTGGTTGCCTCCAATCGTCTGTAGTAATGTCCTTCGGGACTAGGTTCAATGATGTGCACGGTTCCGTCCTCTTGATGATGGTTAGCATTCGCTGCTCACCATCAACCTCCATCTTTGACGCGATCGTGGCCAAGCTGTCTGCATGTCGGTTGTGGCACCTGTTATGATGTTCGTACTGGATATGGCCAAATCTTCCTTCCAAGTATTGCACCAAGGCACGATAGGGTGCCAAGGCTGGCTCCTTGACTGCGAACTCCCCGTCGGCCTGCTTCATGATCAAGTTCGAGTCCCCTTTCACACACAATGCCTTAGCCCCCATACTGGCAGCCAGCATGAGGCCAATGACAAGTGCCTCGTACTCAGCTTCATTGTTAGACACCGGGAATGCAAGCTTGAAGGATAGGGATGTGGTAACACCCTCTGAATTTCGAAGGACAATGCCGGCACCCCCTTGCCGGAGGGGAGCTCCATGGGGTCCTTTGCTAGTGGCTGAGCCGTCGAACTCAAGTGTCCACAATTCACCAATGTCAGAGGTCAGGGCCGTCTCTTCACCAGGCAATTGATCTGAGGTCGGTTCATGTTGTTGGCGTGGGAAGAAGGCCAAGAGGTCCGCGAGTGCTTGACTCCGTAAAGCTGTAGGATTCTTGATGGACAGGCCGAACTCGGCCAATAACAGCAACCAGCGAGTAAGCCGGCCAGACAGGGCAGGGCATGTGAGCATGTATCGTAATGGATCGGCCTTGGTGACAAGTGTGATCTGGTGTGACAAGAAGTAGTGTCTGAATTTCTGCGAGGCGTAGACCAAGGCTAAGCAGTGTTTCTCGAGCTCAGAGTAATTGGCTTCAGGGCCCCTGATTGATCGGCTGAGATAATAAACCGGGCGCTCCACCCCATCCACCTCTTGGGCAAGCAATGCCCCTATGGACCTGGGCGTGGAGGTCAAATAAAGCAAGAGTGGTATACCTCGCTGTGGCACGACCATGGTCTGCGGCGACATGAGAGCTGCCTTGATCTGTTCGAATGCTTGCTGTTGGGGCGCACGCCAACTCCACGGTGCGCTCTTACGCGTCAAGTGCTGGAAGGGCGTGATGAGTTCAGCCAAGGCAGGGATGAATCGGCGGAGGTAAGAGATCTTGCCAAGGAAGCTCTTCAATTGTTTGGTGCTCTTGGGAGGGGGCATCTCTTGGATAGAGGCGGCCTTAGAAGGGTCAATGTCAATGCCCTGTCGACTGACCAAAAAGCCGAGGAATTTGCCGGAGGAGACTCCAAAGGCACATTTCAACGGGTTCATCCGCATGTTGTATTGTCGACAACGATCGAAGACTGCCCGAAGGTCCGTGAGATGTTCACTTTCCTTTTTAGATTTGATGATAAGATCGTCGACGTAGTCCTCCACTGTGCGGTGTATCATGTCATGGAAGATTGCTGTCATTGCTCTTTGATAAGTTGCACCCGCGTTCTTAAGGCCGAAGGGCATGACCTTCCAACAGAAGTTACCCATAGGGGTACGGAAGGCTGTCTTGGCACAATCGTCAGGGTTCATCCGGATTTGGTTGTAGCCCGCGAAACCATCCATGAAAGATAAGGTTTCATGTCCGGCAGCCGCCTCGGTGAGCATGTCGATGTTGGGCAGCGGGAACTCGTCTTTGGGGCATGCCTTGTTCAAATCCCAAAAATCAATACAAATGCGGACTTGGCCGTTCTTCTTTTGCACAGGAACAACATTAGCCAACCAGATAGGATGAGTGATAGGCTCAATGAAACCAGCTTGTAAAAGTCGTTCAATTTCTTGCTTGATCTTTAGTTCGAGCTCGGGGCGGAAGGTTCGCGGATGCTGTCGAACAGGGCTGAACCCGTTAGCAATGTTGAGATGGTGCGTCACCAAGGCAGGATCCAATCCAGGCATTTCGTTGTAACTCAATGCCAATACGTCGCGATATTCGCGGAGGAGGGTAATCAGTCCTTCTCTTCGCCCCGGGGCGAGTTTCGTGCCGATGTAGGTCAGTCGAGGTTCCTCGTCCGGGTCAGCCAGGTTAATTTCTTCAAGATCTTCGGCCTGCGGTTGAGGGCCGTCTTCATAGCAGGGCGGGGCAGCACCTGATGTGAGCTCAGGGTCCGGCGAGCAATGCTCGGCCGAACAACACCACTCCGTCTCCATTAGTGGTTCGGGGTCGAGGGGGTTAGGCGGCGAACCCCCCAGAGCCTCCGGACACCGTCATAATTGGTAGATCACCCTTCCATCTATGATGACGCGTTGGAAGGTGGTTTCAACCTTGTGCTTCTTGGACTTGGGGGATGAAGGTGAGGGATTGGTCGTGATAGCAGATGGTGCCGTCGAGGTTGATGCCTTGTTTCCATTGCCTCTTTTGGAGTTGGCCTTGGACTTGGCGGGCTTGTCCCCACACAGCTCGTCCCAACCTGGTAGTTTGGTGGAATGAATGTGAGTAGCATTCTCACCATCGGCAGCAATCTCAGTGAAGAAGGAGGCCTCGGCGAAGTAAGACTCGTTACATTCAAAAGGGGCCTTGGTCGCGGGGATGGTCACCGCTACCTCATGTCCCGTAGGACCGGCCACCAGTTTCACACACTGGTGGTACGTCGAGGGGACAGCCTTGTTGGTATGAATCCAGGGTCGCCCGAACAGGAGGTGGAAGGAAGATTCACTGTCTATCACGTGAAAAGTAGTGTCACGACGGACAGTTCCGACCATGAGGTCGACAGTGATGTGGCCAAGGGTGGACTGGTGGCCTTGCCCGAAGCCAGTAATTTTGATAGGGTCACGGATGATCCTCCTTGGTGATATACCGGCCTGCTGCAAAGTGGTTAAGGGGATGATGTTGATCGAGGCGCCGCCGTCTACCAAGGCTCGACGAAAGCCGGTGCCGTTAACAGTGCACTCAAGGTACAACGGCCGGTTATGATGCTCAACTGGCGGTGAGTCATCGCCTGAAAAAATGAATGCGGTGGAAGGGATGTGTTTGAGCTCGGTCTGGGCGGCGAAGCACGTGGAGGCCGGTAGTGACCTCGATCAAACAATCCGAGAGATATGTCTGCGCTGCGGGTGAAAACCCCATTTCATCAAAGAAGTCTTTGATCTTCGTCATTCGTCCAGCTGAGGATGCTGGC